>WEIT01014250.1:1265-53871 GCA_013389985.1 Dryoscopus gambensis
GAAGAAAAAAAACCACCACAAATTATGTTTTCAACATTTGCAGTTCTCTACCCTTTCCCAATTAGCTTCAGTATTACAATATCCTATTTCCTCCCTCCCTCAGAGAAACATTTTCAGTTTCCACTTTGTGCCCCTGTGTATCAAGAGGCTTTGCAGGTTGTTTTATCTACAGGTACTCCCTCATCAGAAATGTCCAAAGTTCATTTTCACAGGCTAATGCAAGAGTCATAAAACTTCTTGCTATTTTTTAATTTTTTTTCATTTTTAGGCTTTTTTTTTCACTTTTGGATTGTTCTTATTTTATTCACTGTAGATATTGTGCTTTCGATTTGTTTTTGATGCTAAAGAGTGTTTGTGGGGCTGTAAATATCAGTGTGGTTTTTATTTGTCGCTGATTAATATATGTCAGATACTAAAGGTGTTTGAATCGAGAGTATCTAGAAAATCACAAATTTAAAAGATTAGTTGTAAGGTCACTAGCCAAAACCACACAAGCTATAGTCCTATTGGTACCTCTGGTTCATTGTATGATGTTGAGTGAGTAATTTCTGAAGATCAGGAACTATGTTTCTGTGTGAAGATACAGTAATGCATGTACAGTAGTGTATGAACTGAATTACTCTTCTTGGCGTAACTGGAGAGCTCACTAGGTAGCTGTTAAGAATGACTAAACTCCATTAGGCCTGATAAAACCTATTTCTTCTTAAAATATTACCAAAAATGAATACTATAAAATATAACTTTTTGTTTCTAATGGAGTTGCTTTAATTCTTGCATTTTCAATACTCTCTGCAATGCTGATTGCTACTTCCATCCACTGGGTGTAAAATCTGCATTTGAAATACTGTTAGTGCTGGGATTTTGTATCAAAAATGTAGAAAAGAGACCAAGGGTGAAAACAACAGGTTTGAGTTGCTAGGCTGCTGTATAAAGATACACGTTCTAGAGACTAATGAAACACAAAAGAGATTTTATTTGTTTTTAGCCACAGTGACTGGAATACTTGACATTTTGAAATGTCTCAAGTTGAAAATAAATAGGTCTCCTCTATTAAGTCTTTATCGGGAAGAAAGAAAATATCTGGGAAAAGTATTAGTGTTGTATTTTCACATATTACCTGGATATGTACCAGGAGGAGGAAATCAAAATGTGTCCTTGGCAGAAGGGGGATTATTTCTACAGATAGTATTCAAAACTCAACTGGACAAAATCCAAAGCAACCTCATCCAGTTAGACCTGCTTTTGAACTAAGGGTGGACTAGACATCCAGAGGCCCCTTCCAACCTAACTTATTCTAAGGGTCTGGGGTTCTGTGTAGTTGGGTGAGATGCATGATGGTCACAAAAATGTTTTATGATATACACACACCAAGGTACTTTACTTAATCTTCAAGAGAAATTACATGTTTTAATATTCAATGGATGAGAGCAACTGAACTCTAAAGATACTGAGAGAAGTTGGGGAGCCAGAAAAAAGGAAGTGGGATTTCTTTAGTAAGGTTAGGATCCAACTGCGGGAGATAATTAGGTACCTAATACCATAGATGTGCACATAATTTGTCCTGTGGTTTCAAGATTTTCTTTTAAACGCTTTTGTTTTAGAGCATGACTTGCTCTCAGAAGTCTGTATGATCACTGACTGCTTTGATCACTGGAGGGCACAGATTTTTACATGCTGAGCAAAACTTAAGCTCACTTGGGGAATCGTGACTGATTTTACACAGGGAACTCTGTCCAGTCTCTCTAGCAGGGGGCCATAAAACACCACAGGGGAATATGAGTGAAGAATACTATGTTTCTGTGAAAAGGAAAAATGTCATTTTGCAATGTGGATAAAAGTACAGCCTGCAAAATGCAAAATAAATCACCTGCTATTCTCTGTTTGGTATTGGTACAACCTCAGGAATATCCATTGTGGGACACTTAAAAAACGCTATGGACATGCTGGACATAAACCTATGAGGAGAAACAAGGATGAGCATGAGAGGTTCATGAGAAAGAATGAAAAAAAAAAGGTGGAATTGCTTGAGCTGGTTTATAGTGATGAACTTCAAATAAATGATAGGCTTTTAAATAAAGAAATAAATGCTTTATTCTCTCCATTAAATTCATATTGGAGAGAGAAAAATGTTGGGAAATTAAACTGAAGTCAATTCAGGGCAGGTAGCAGCAGAGAGTTTGGAGAGATTGGGAAAATATAGTGCTGGAATACACTGCTTGGAAATATTGTGGAGGGCTTTCAGAATAGGCTGAAGAATCTTCAGTCAGATATAAATGGTCCTCGTTGGGATATAGAATTAAGTCCATCTCCTGTGGTCTTTCCCATCCCTACTTGTCTCTAGTACGCTGCCCCTGAATCCAGAGCAAAAATTACCAGATGCTCTTACTCAAGGAAACAGTTGTGTAGAAAGGGTGGAGAGGGAAAGGGAGGCTGTGGATAAAATCACCTCTCTGCTGTGCATTATAGGGGCCAATAAATGCAACCTTTAGCTGGTGAAATCTGTATTGTCTGTCTCAGGAGTGAACAGCATCAGCTTGGACTTGGTGGAAGCTGAATCCCTGACAGGAGACTCTCATTTACAGTCATCTAAAACTGCACTCTCAGTGTGTTGAAAAACATAAAGACAGTATCT
The DNA here is from genome assembly GCA_013389985.1 of Dryoscopus gambensis. Lineage (NCBI taxonomy): Eukaryota > Metazoa > Chordata > Aves > Passeriformes > Malaconotidae > Dryoscopus > Dryoscopus gambensis. The sequence continues at coordinate 3,898 of WEIT01014250.1, forward strand.
GGTTTCCCTGCTTGCTTTAAAATGGTGTGGCTTAGATACCCTATCTGAAACCAACAGCCCTTATATTACATTCATGATCATATCATATTGATCATATGATCATACCATATTGATCACATCTACTGATCTAGGTTATAGATTGATGCTTTTAGCAACAACCATTGCCATGTTGGGGATCTGAAGGCTTCTAAACACACCACAAAATAGCTGTGATGGACATACACAGCAACTGTGCAACATGCATGGGCAGAATATCTTTTGGGATGCACAAGAAATTAGTACGGTGGCTGGAAATGAAATTATGATGAACTCAATAGATAATTACAAGAAGTAACAGCTCTGTTTCCAAACACTAGGAATCATAATCCTTTTAGCAAATAATCATGCTACTTATATGCCTTATAATTAGGTGTATGAATTGGCACACGACACGCTTCTCTGTATATCTCAACTGTCTAGAAATATAAGCAGTTATAACAGTTCTTTTCTGTGTAACTAGTAGAATCTGAACTCTTTTGAAAAGGGCTCTTTAGATCTGAGCTCCAGCTTTTTATATTTTGTGCTCTTTATCTGCACCTCATCAGCTTGAATAATACCAATTAGAGCTGCTGCTACACAGTCACCTTTTAATTTTCTGCTTCTCATGCCTTAACATACTCATAAACTTGGGTGTTGACTGTTCGGCTGGATTGTTTGAATAAGAAAAAATCAATTTAAGATAAAAAAAAGTGTTCTTTTTGTCTGCAAAATTTTCTGGCCTTAATACCCTTGATACTCATCCAGCACAGGTGCTCTACTATGTAATTATTGGAAACAACTTGAAATAAAACACAGAAATAGGACTGGCAACCTTGAAAATATTGCCATTGTTTTAGGTAAAGGCAGTTGCAAGATTGCACATGTATCATGTTCCAGTCTTTCCCTCTCTGATGATGGAAACTGTAGCAGTAGTATAGCAAAAGACCATAAAATTGCTAATATCCACTCACAAAACCTTTTCTTGGGTTGCAAAAAGTATTGTAGAGTCAAGTTAGAAGAAGAGATTCTCTCTGCAGAACTCACAGACAGCCACACCTGAAAAAATTCCACGACTGAATCCATTGACCAAAAACGTTTTCATCATTTCCAATTCCTTATACATTAAATAATAATAAATATTGAAGGGAGAGACTCCAGCTGCAGCTGCAGCATTTTCAGTAAACAGTTAAATACAACCCACAGCAGAGTCTGGGAGCTCTCTCCAATACTTGAATACTGCAAGCTGGTTCCTATTTTCTAGGAGACCACAGGTCAAGGAGAAGTAATTAATACTGCTTTTGATGGAGAAAAACTTGTCATTTATCTCTGGAAATGTTTAAAAATGTAGTTTTACTTTAGAAAAGTTGCATTCATCATCATTTCTGTTTTTCTGGCATATATGGAAATTTTCTGTCTGGTGATGAGCAATCTCTTTCTCCAGTACCGAATCACCTACAGAAGTCAATTTTTATGTGAATATTTGTTTGGAATTTGACTCTTCATAGCTCTCTGCAGAACCACTGCATTTGTTTAGATCTTGTGAGACCCCAACGCAAGTACTGCATCCATTTTTGGGGTTCCCAGCACAGGAAGGATGTTGACCTGTGGAGCAAGTCCAGAGGAGGGACACCAAGGTGATTAGATGAAAGGCTAAGAGAACTGGGATTCTTCGGCCTGGAAAGGAAAAGGCTCCAAGGTGACCTAATTCTGGCTTTTCAGTAATCAAAGTGAGCCTACAAGAAAGATGGAAAGGGACTTTTTGCAAGACCGTGTAGTGACAGGACTAGGCGGAATGGATTCAAACTGAAAGAGGGTAGGTTTAGATTAGATGTTGGGAAGAAACTCTTTCCTGTCAGTGTAGTGAGGCACTGGCACAGGCTGCCCAGAGAAGCAGTGGATGACCCACCCTGGAAGTGTTCAAGGCCAGGCTGGATGGATGTCTGAGCAACCTGGTCTAGTGGAAGGTGTCCCTGCCCATGGCAGGTGAGTCAGAATGAGATGATCTTTAAAGGTTCCTTTCAACACAGGCCATTTTATGGTTCTATGATTCTAAATTATGTTCAGGTAGATAAAGTGCGCTGACAGTATCAATGTTGGGTTCAAAACTGAGGAGTAAGATGGTTCAATAATATAATTTAACCTTTTTTCCCAAAGAAATGTTTCTTGCTCGTTCTGCCTTCTACTGGCTTCATGGTTAATGGCAAAAATACAGATAATGAAAGAGTTTTCATTCAACTTGGAGAAAACTGGGCTTTTGTATATTTTGATGGAATTTTTTCACCAAGTAATAGTGAAACTAACTGTTCTTGGATGTTTGTGGTCTATTAAAAAAATCTGAACTTTTGTTGGTCTTGTTAGTAATGTTAGTCTAAGATGATAGGTGTATGGTACAATTCCAGAATGCTTGCTTTTTTAAAGATGTGTTTTAATTTGTGTTTGTGTCTTCTTGAAAAGAAATAGCTCATTCTGCTGAAAGCAACACAGCCATTAACCAAATACCTTCTAAGAGAGTCTGGGAAGTTACATGTAAGGTGATAGTCTGTAAATTTCTTGGCTCCCTTAAAAAAAAAAAGGTCAGTTTTAGCCAGAGTTGCAAGAAATTGAAGCATTCCTTAAAGAAGTGAAATAACACAGGTTTTGTGTGTCTGCTAAGTTTTTTTGCCTTCCTGTAGGAAGGAAAGGTAACCAAAGGAGAAGTGATTGTATTACATAGTAGTTCACATCCATGCAAATGTTTAGAAGAAACTCTGACTCCTCAGAATTCAGTCAAGACCATGTTGGCTTAAATACTGCCATTTTGTGGATCATAGTCTACATCTTCGTAATCTGAGAAGCAGATTTCAGTCAATGAACGCGCCTTCTTCATCTCCTTCTGGAGATTCTCTATCTAGAATGAGGGTGAGGAAACAAAACATAACAGAAACCTACTTTAGCTTAGAGTTGATCCTCCTGGGAAAAGGCATACATTCTAAAGTGGTGGACTAATAGAGGAAGCCATAAGAATGTGCACAAACTTACAAAAGAGACTAAGTGGGTTAGCGGTGTGTTGGATTCATGTATTATTCCACAAGTCTGTATGTATTAGCTGAGATTTTAGGTTAGTTCATAAGTAAGGATGGCTCAATATCACAAGACATCTGTTTCTGAAATTAAAAAGCCAACAACTGCATAATTGCACAGGTACCATTCTTCATTTAATAGAGATCCATGATTTAAAGAGATATGTGACTTAAAATCTTCTAGGGAGCATGAAGCAATTAATAGTTGGAACTTTTTATAGCACCTTCTATCCAAGGATCTCAAAACATTTTACTGGCTTTAATTAGGCCTCACACTATGCAATATCTGCGTGGAATAGAGAAACGTTATTTTTTAATTCTGCATATAGAAGAACATGAGACACAGAGGTTAAATGACTTGACAATGATCATGTAGAAGCAAATAGTAATGATAGAAATAAATCCCAAATCTCCTGCCTTTCAGTCCCTTGTTCTATCCATTAGCCAAGTTTCTTTCCTCTGCATTAAACTCAAGTCTTTTTCTTATCCGTTCTAAGGATTTTGACTACAGGATCAAAGCCCAAGCAATTAGAAAGATTTTCACCCCTTCCAGAAAGAAAAGAAAAAAAAATTGAAAAATCTGTAACAGACCACTTTCTGCTCTCAGGCAGGGGAAAAACACTTACTATTTACTGCATTGAGAGCTGTGAAAGATATGGAAGAGCAGACTCTAGAGGTAAACACATTGTCTTTGGAGATAATGAATAAGGGTTTCCGTTTCTGCCTAAGAGGAAGAGTAGGTTGGGTTGAGGTTTTTTTGCAGATAACATAAACTGTGAAGAATGCTGCCTGCAATATACTCAGGAATTCAGTGTCAGAAAAAAAAAAAAAATCAATCTTAAGGCTGTGAAGGAGATAATCTCCCAGGGAAAGATAATAAGGAATCATCTCATCCAGGTATAGGCCCTGTAGCTGGGAAGTGTTGCCTAAGAGACACGGGCATCTAGACTCATGCAAACTCTTAAATGCTAGAGTCCTTGGCAGGAACCAGGGAGAAAGAAGGTCAATATGCTTAAATTAGCAGATAATAGAGATAACTCTGTTGTTGTGTTTCTAATAGCAACTTGAATGAGGATATTGGATAGATAATATGATTTGTTTCTAGTAATTTAAGGTAAATTTTGAAAATGGTAGGAAAAGGGAAATAAGCAAAATAACTAGGCTAACACTAGGAATAAAATCTGCATTGCTTTCACAGCAACCTAATTTAAAGAGCATGAATTTTTCATTTCTAGAATTGGTTACTTGTCAGATGCTGATAATGATTACTGGTAAGAGAGAAAGAACTGAGTTCAGCCCTTATACAGAGAAAATCAGGTGGTTCATGAAAACTTGATTCATTTGCCTTACTAGAGACATCTCTAGGTTTATCTTACATTAAAGCTTGGAAGTGTGAATGCATTGTTTTTTTCCTTGTAACTGACTCTCACTAATTTCACCATCAGAAGCGACACTAAATACTAGAGCTGGGCAACCAGTGCAAGTATTTTTTTACCATTTTCTAGCACCAGAAGATCCCAAGAAGTTGATGTATCATGGGAACAAATGTTCTATCAAATAATGAGTTTAGAATAAATAATGAAACACTTCCATTGATTGAAGTGTCCGCCATCCAAGTGATCCTGAGAATGATTCTACAGCCAGGTTATAATGTTTCCCAGGCAAAACAATCCAGCACATCCTCATTTCAGAGGTGATGCTGTGAATTAATTCACAAGAGTTTGTTTCCACCAGTTATTTGCCAAATGTTCCTTGGTAATAAACTAAAATACCAAAGGTATAGGTTAGGAAATTAGAAACTGCTTGAATTGCACTTAGACACAGGAAAAGATGGCACAGAAGTGCTTTCACTGTTCACACTTCACAAAATCTGCCACACATAGACTTGACTTTTAAATAAATAAGTGGTCTTTGCAGTTCTCATCATGGATTCTAAAGAGGCAGATGCAGCCATTGCAAATGATTTTGCTCTGTGTTACATTTGTCAAAAGCTGTCACAATGTAGTAAAAAGGTGTTTATACAGAGTAATATGCTGCTTGAACTCCTGTATGTCTCCTAGGCTGGAGATTTTAGATTGCTGATTTGTAAGAAAGAAAGAGTTCCAAATGGGCCTGTTATTTTCTGGCTTTACTAATTTATATATGGTTCACTTCTACACATTCACATGTCTGCAAATTACAGTCAACACTCAAGCCTGATTCCATATCAGATAGGAAAAGACCAATCTGCTTCACACTGGACTACAGTTGTGTAGTTAGAGAGTGGAAATTGCGTACAAAATAATCAGTATTTTACCCATAATTTTGCATGCCTTTAATCATGTCTAAAATAGCTTTGTTTAAAAATTAATTTTGTGTCAAGGTTAGAGAGAAAGGGGATGATTCGGGCATGTGCTAAACCAACAAAATTTACAAAAAATTTTCATACAGACATAGAAATGTGTGTGTGTGATGTGTGTGATTCTACTATTTTTTACATTGTGTCTCTGTTCCATTTATAAAGCTTACCTGACGGTAAGAAAAAAAAATCAAAACAAACCAAGGCTATTGAGTTCTATATAGTGCACCAATTTAAGGTGAACATTTAAAAAAACAGTATACTACAGTATTTTCATGCATAACAGGAAATATTATATTTGTCTGGAAAACAGATAAGAAAGTTACATCCTATTAGTGCACAGCTACATGTTGTTCCTGTTGCTGACTAAATGAATGTTACAGCCAACGTAATATTACAAGTTTAATTAACTCCAGTTGTGTGTGAATATTATTAGCTGAAAATTATTTAAGAGTACCATGAGATAGTGTCAGGCAAATGTGGAAAGAAGAAAGCAACTGTCAGGAAGAAAGAGAGTTCTTACTATTATTTTTGGCAAGCTGGTTTAGTTAAAGTCATAAACATGTTAAATAAGGAATGAACTGGTGACAAAAAATGATACCTTCAAGACCATATATGAACCAATGTTCATTAGTGTGAAAAGTATTAAATATGTACCCATGCCTGAAACTAGTATTTCCTATGTTTTACAGTATGAAGCATAAAAATGAAAATTCAAAAAAAATTGGAAGCTGAACCTGCTAACACAAATTTTTCTCTTCTAAAATTTGGAGCACAGGGAGAAAATTGTATCTGTCTTTTGATAACCTCCAAAGACACTACTCGATTGTCCTAATTTTTCCGAGAAAACCTTGACCATGTTGCAGGGGCAGAAAGGTCTCAGGAGTCCAAGAACTGCAAATTACTAGAGATTAGCAGTTAACTGAGGGATGAGTTCAAAATATTGTTTGGATCTGCTCTATTTTTATACCTCTGCTCTAACTATGGTATGATGAACACTCATTCTGCACTGGAGAAATTAAGACTGCCTTCCATTTGAAACACTTACCATTCTCTTCATTTCCTTTGCCATTAGAAGAAATGTCAAAGATCACATTCTCCAAAACATTCATTTTGTAAATAAATTTCAGAGAGAGAATTATTTTATGCTATAAGCATAGGTCAGAATTCTAGAACTAGATTTGCTTTGAGTTTTAGGCTTTGAAATGCGAACTGCATGCTAGACATGAAAAATATAATGTATCTTCCCAAAATAACAAACGTTATTTTATCCTGCTAGTTTTTACTGGAGTAGAGTTAATTTTCCTCAGAGTAGCTGGTATGGGGCTAAGTTCTGAATTTGTGCAGGAAACAGTTTTAATAACACAGGGATGACTTTATTATTTCTGAACAGTGCTCACACAGAGCCAAGGCCTTTGCTGCTCCTCACCCCACCCCACCAGCAAGGGGGCTGGGGGTGCACAAGGAGCTGAGAGGGGTCATAGCCAGGACAGCTGACCCTGACTGTCCAAAGGGATATTCCAGACTATACTATACGCTCAGCAATAAATTAGGGGGAGACTGGCCAAGGGGCTGCTTCTTGGGGACTGCTTGGAAATTGGTCAGGTGATGGTGAGCAAGGGTTTTCATTTGCATCACTTGTTTCTCCGTTGTTTTCATTTTCATTAGAACAATGGTAGTGGAAGTAGCAGTACTAGTAATAGCAGCAGTACTAGTAGCAGCAGCACTAGTAGTAATAAAAGTAGTATTTTATTTTAATTCAGTTATTAATCTGTTCTTATCTCAATGCATGTGTTTTCTTATGTTTACCCTTTGAGTTCTCTTTCCCCCATTCTGCTGGGGTGGGAGTGAGCGAGTGGCTGTGTGGTGCTTAGTTGCTGGCTGGGTTTAATCCATGACAGTTCTTTCTCACATCCAATGTGAGTCACAAAGGGTTTGATTTAATAACAGATTGACCAGAGTGTATTAAAAGGGATTTATACCTGTTAACAGTTTTGGGTCACAATATTGATTCTTCTGTTCTTGATATTGTTTTATCTGATCTGTACCCTGTCCTTTTTCTTGCTGTATATGTTAAAAGTTGGTGCTAGCTTTTGTAGTTTGCTGTGCTCTGTAGTGATTAGTGATGTTTTGCTGGGGAGATTTGTTATTAAAACACTGACCTTGAGCTTAATCTGGTATTTGGGCTCTGTACCATTTAATGGAGACAATTAACAATTATGCCTTTTCCTCATTTGTTGGGTTTTTTGCGGGTTGTTTTTTGTGGGTTTTTTTTTGTGGAGGTACTACAGAATGACAGCTTTGCTACCTTCTTCTATGAATGCCACAATAACGCCTTAGCATTGTGAACAATTGAGAATAGTTAGAATACTTCTATTAGTGTTTCTTAGGAATATTGCTTTGGTTTTGCCTAAAGATAACAAGCAATTTAGGAATATCACCCAGCCCTTATAAGAGTATGGTCATGGGTGGCACAACATGTGGGAGAATATGGGCCGGGGTCTTAAAGGTCACCTCAAATGTTCTTAAACTTCACTCCCAAAAGCTACAGGATCCTGATAAAGTGATAGAATATTTGCAAAAAAAATGCCGTGGCTGTTCCAAAGAGGCACAACACTGCTCAATATTATGCATCACTCTCCATGAGAAGAGAGGGAAAACAAACCAACAGTCGGGCTAAACCAGACACTGGAACAGTCACCTCTATAACTAAAAGGAAGAAATGGAATCACAAAATGGATCAGGTTAGAAAGGACCACAGAGGAGTCATCTGGTCCAACCTCCCTGCTCAAGCAAAGCATCTAGAGCACATTGCACAAGATTGCTTCTGGATGGTTCTGGAAGACCTCCTATGAGGGAGAAGAGGAAGTCAATTCATTTATTAAGATATGAAGAAGGTTTTCTTAAGAGGAAGAAGGAGAAAGAATCAAAAGACACAGCCATTTCTGCAGAAAAGCAGTCACAGGAACAGGAGGAAAAGACTGAAATCATAAATGTAACAGAAACCACCTCATCCCTTTCTCTAAGTGAGCTGTGAGATATGTGAGATGTTAGTTACTTGTGATGGAATACTGGGACCACTAGTCAGGAATTAGGGCATAAGGAAATCTGGCAGCTGGGATCACTTGATATGGATAAAGCCATTGACAAAGACAAAATAACAGCCCTGTCTTCACCTATTAACAGAAGATAAACACAAGGTTTCTTAAGTGTTGTGGGTTTCTGGAGAATGCACATTCCAAAATAAAGTCTGATCATAAGCCTTCTCTATGGAGTGACCTAGAAGAAGTATGACTTTGAATGGGCCCCTGAGCAGCAGCAAGCCTTTAAAAAAATCGAATGGGAGATAGTTGTGCAATAGTACTTGGGACAGTCCAGAAAAGACAAAGTGAGAAAAATGTGCTTTGCACCTAGCCAAGGATAACAGACCTACCTGGAGCCTCTGGCAGAAAATGCCTGGCGTGACTGAAGGTCAGCTGGTAGGGTTTTGGTCCAGGGATATACGGGATCTGAAGTCTGTTTGCTATTTTTCTTTTCATCACTACTATTATTATTATTATTATTATTATTATTATTATTACTACTACTACTACTATTCAATTATTAAACCGTTCTTATCTCAACCCATGAGCTTTCTCACTCTTGCCCTTTGAATCCTCTTCCCCCATCACGCTGCAGTGAGGAGTGAGCAAATGGCTCACTCCATTGAGTGAGGTGTGGTGTGGTGCATTAAGTGTGGTGCTTAGTTGCAGACTGGAGATATACCACAAAATTCATATATACAATAAACCTCCAGAAAGCCTGCAAATTAATCTTTACAAAACACATTCATGTTTTATATTTTGTCTTCTATCATTGTAATAATGTGGGCCTTTTCAATTTCCCATGTAGCTAAAATACACTACTTTGTGCAGTGATTGCATTTGAATAAATTGTTTTAAGGTAGATAGTATTTTTTTGCCATTATTAGGTCTTCCGACAGAGGATGATGAATAACGTTGTTAAAGAGAATTTCATGATGAACAGCCTCTTCAGAGTTTCTGCTATTTTTTCTTATCTTTAATGGGCGTGTTGCTGTTCGTAATTTAACTCTGTATGGGGATGGGACCTGGATACATAAACTTTGTTCCACATTCCTACCTTCTTTTGACAAAGAAGTGAGGGTACCCCTAGGGAATAAATTTAAGTGTGATCTGAAGACTGGAGGGCATAGGCACCAGGACCAAAAATGATATTGTAGATGAAGCTGACGTAACTCAACAAAAGAGCCCACCTTCAAGATGGCCACTGCTCAGTTAAAATGATTTTTCTAAAAATGTGAAACTCATAAAATTCAATGCAGTCTTCCAGCTTGGACTGTTCTAATTTTGCTGGGATCATCAAAGCAAATTTTGGCAAGTTCTAATCTCTTGCAAACTCCTGCTGAATGTTCAGTTAAATCTGTCGCTGGGGAATCATTAATACATAATGATTATTGTATTGTTGTGAAGAGGCATCACGTCTAGTATCAATTTAAGTTTTCACATACTCATATTCTAAAGTAGGAGCAAGCAGTTTTTCAGAGGACTTATATGTACATTTCTATGCCTCTAAAATAGTGGGATTTACTTTTACTTTATTTTTTGATGGCAAAATATAGAACCTTTATTAAGCCAAACCCTCAAATATAATTATGCTCCCTCCTAGTTCCAACTGAAGTACTTGAAACCTTAGTTCCAGAGAATGCTCTGTAAACCTTTCAATGCAAGAAAAAAATCTTGGGTAGTAGATCATGTACAAGTGACAGAACTGGTATGGGCTGAAAGTATTTCCATTGTAGGAAATTAGAGTTAATAAAGCTTAAAACTCATCTACCCTTTATAGAAGTTGGACTGGGCAGTTAAGGAGCTACTAATGCACATCTGCCTGATGTACCTCCACTTCATATTTCTGCAACAAATATCAACGAAATAGAAATACAATGAGATGATAATTTCCTGAGGACTGGAACTGGATGACTCCAAATCTTGAAGAAGTTCAGAGTTTGCTACCAAACCTATGACATCCACATATAGTAATAGTCACAGGTTCCTATCAGTCTTAGCCATAATTTATTCATATCTTATTTTCTTGACCATGATACAAAGATGTCCTGGGGTCTGAAACTGAAAAGGAAAACACACCACATCAGTTGCAAAAAGAATAGGTATGGCAAGAACAGACTTCCAGTGCCTAAAAGGAGCGTATAAGGAAGGCTGGAGAGGGACTTTTGGCAATGGCAAGCAGTGATGGGACAAGGGGGAATGGCTTTAAGCTGAAAGAGGGTAGATTTAGATTACATCTCAGGAAGAAATTCTTTACTATGGTTGTGCTGAAGCACTGGCACAGGTTGAACAGCGAAGTTGTGGGTGCCCCCTCCCTGGAAATGTTCAAGGCCAGGCTGGATGGGACTCTGGGCATCCTGGTCTAGTGGAAGAAATCTCTGCCCATGGCAGCAGGGTTGGAACTGGATGATCTGTAAGGTCCCTTCCAAGCAAAAGCATCCTGTGATTCTATGATTCTCTGAAAATTGTCAAATACAATTGGGTATATAGTTACAACAGATATTCAGCACAGACACCCACTAGCAATAAATTCAACCTAAAATGTCACTTATAATCCAGTCTGTATATCTTTATCCAGAAGGTGAAGCAGTCCTTTCTAGTGGTGTGACTGCATGATACAGCACTGTCCTCTTTCTCACATGTTCACTGAACATATCAGCTCATTTAGCTCATACAAACTCACTGTTTATTCTTTTTTTGAAGCTTCACCAGCACACTCAGCTGTAACATGTTTAAACATGATGAAGGTATAACGCATTCTTGATAGAAGTAAAAGCATGACCAAAGAGGTTGTGCGGTAACTGTCAGACACATTTTGTAAAGTCATTATCCTGTTGCAGATCTCTATTTAAGAGGCTATCTCGTTACCAAAATATACATAGCTATAATTATCTGAGAAAACAAAAAAGGAGTTGTTTTGTGTTTTGACTAATTTGTGTGTATACGCACACACTTGAACACCTGTTTATCCCTCTCTGTGTCCACTTTTCTTTCTCCAAATGTAGTTGGAAATGCAGATCTCTAAACCAACCAAACCAGTCCTAGACATGAAATAAATTCCACCAAAACCTTGTGATTAAATGAGAATTATATGACCATTTGTTGTATATTTTGATTATTCCAGATCATAGATACAATAAGGAAAAAAAATTAAAAATCTCAACAACTCAAGAAAACATTTCTTAAATAATAGTAACAATGGAAAACATGTGGCAAGGCTATTCAATGTGGGTGTTTCCTTGAACAGCCACACTTTGATATGAAGCTATACATCTTTGGATTCTGCCTTAGAAAGGGGTAGGGGTCAAACCAAAGCTACAGTGTCTGCAGAAGCTGCACACAAAATCTTATCTATTTAAACAAAGGCTGTTAACAAGAAATCTCTATTTTACTACCTTTTGTTGTTGTTCAAACTGACTTAGATTCTACCAAAAGTAGGGCAGAAAGGCTGCTTTCCTCTTTCTGTAGAATAAAACATGCCTAGCATACCGAATTTATACATCTGCATTTCTCTGAGAGAGAGGGCTGCAGAGGGAAAAGAAGTCATATTTTACATACAAATCTCATACAAATTTCAGACCTCCACAAAGAGTAGCTCAAAATGACAACACTCTGTAAAAGTCTTATAGCTAAGAAGTTAGAGCCACTTGCAGGACAAAGTGAAAGGGAGAACTTCTCAGTTACTCTGGTGAATAACACTCTGACAGGTAACTTCCTTTCTCAACAACTCAAATGTGCATTATTTAAACCACAAAATAATGAATCGCAGAAGTGATGTTGTTGTTTTTGATGTTATTGTGAAGAACCTCGGGAGATAGCATAATTCAACCTCTCTGCTTAGAACAGGTTGCTCAGGCGCTGTCCAGTCCAGGTTTTAATATACCCAAGTTTAGACACCCCACAACTTCTCTATGCAACTTGTGTTCAACCGTTGTCATAATGAAAATAGTGTTTTCTAATTTTTAAATGGAGTTCTGTGTATTTCAGGTTCTGCCTCTCCTCCTGTGTGTAGGAGCTAATGAGACAATCCTAGCTTCACATTCTTTACTTCTCTCCTCACACCAATCTGGTATTTATATAGATTTCTAAGATTCCTCTGAGCCCCTTTCTCCAGGCTCAAAAGTCCCACCTCTCTCAGCCTCTCCTCATACAACAGATTGTCATCTATCCCAAGTCCTTTGCTGGACTTGCTCCAGTATGTCCTTGTCTCTCTTGTACTGTAGGACCCAGACCTGATGGGCACTCAAGATGTGACTTCAGCAGTGCTGAGCAGAGAGGAAGGATGACTTGCCTCAATCTGCTTGTGAGACTTCTGCTGTAATCAAGAGACTGGAAGGGCATTATCACTAGCTCTCTTCAGGCTTAGTGTCCACTCTGACTACCCAGATACATTTCTGTAGACCTGCTTCCCAGATTACTGGTCCCAGACTGCTCTGGTGCTTAGGAATAGTCATATTCAGGATCCTGATTAGGCATTACTCTCTGATGAACTTCATGAGATACCCATCAGCCATTTCCCTCAGCCTGTCCAGGTCCCTCTGGAGGGCAGGACAATCCTCTGATGTAACAGAAACTCTTCAGAGTTTTGTATCCCCTGGAAACTTGTTATGGGTGAGCTCTGCCTCATCCAGGTCATTACTAAGGATGTTGAATACTGCTGGTACCCGTATTTACACCTGGAATAAACCAGTAGTGACTGGCCTCCAATCAGACTCCCTCTTTGACTTCAACCCTCTGAGCCTGATCATTCAGCCCATTTTTGATTCCTCTCAATGTCCACTTACCTAGACAATGCTTCATTAACTTTTCCATGAGGTTTTTAATGGGATATACTGCCAGAAAACTTATTACAATTAAGAGAAGCACCAACCAGTGTTCTTACCCACTGAGACAATCATCATGGTATGAAAAAATATCAGCCTGGTTAAGTAGGATTTCACTTTCATAAATTGGTGTAGACCACCCCCAACCCCCTTATCCTGGAAATGGAAGCCAATCACCTCAAGTATTCCTCACTACCAACCTACAGAAGTGATCCTCTGTTGCTATGGTCAAGGGGGCAACATTCCCCGTGGGTCCTTGGAAGGAAGGGCGGCTGCCAGCAGCTCACCGGGGCTTATGCAGTGTCTCTGGGCTACACCTTAGCAGGCAGCAGCAAGCCGTAAGAGAAACACAGTATCTCCTTGATGGTGAAGTCAGGAGGTTTATTTTGGTCCAGCGCTGGCAAGGGGGGGAAAGGGGGAAGGGAGAGGGAAGAGGGAAGGGGAAGGGAGAGGGGGAAGATACAAGCGGAAAGAAAGCCTCATCCTCTGAGCATTCCCTCATCAGGGTTTCGAAGAGCCCGCGGGCCCAAGGCTTGAGCCAATGAAAAGCTCACAGGGGAGGGATCAAAGGTAGGGTTACATTTTAGGAATATACCATACATTTTGGAAGGGGGAAACAGAACAAACCATTTAAAGGAAAATACATCACCACAATCCTCTATGTAATGCCAGTGCCTCAATGCTGGAAGCTAAGAGTTTGAATTTTATGACCGAGGATCTGAATATGTGATTTGGTGTGGAAAATCCTGGAAGCCACTACACGTTTAAATGTTAGTGTCTTGCTTTGGAGGCAATGTATTCAACATCCAAGAGAATACAGGATCTATAAAAAGAATTCAAAAACTGGCAATTACCATGATCATAGACAAGTGGAGATAATGAAACAAGTTGTGTTTCAGTTTGGATCTGAGATTGGTTGGGGTGCATCAGATAAACTATTCAGAATGTAAATCAAAGGACCTTTCCTTGTTAAAAATAAATGAAAAATTACTAATATTTAATCAATGTGGACTAAGTTTAAAAGATTTTGTGATCCATGGTAGGATTTAATTTATCAAGATTTTTGTGGAGGACTGGATGGAAACCATTACTTAAGTGTAAGTACTTAGAGTAAGTACTAAGGTGAGTAAGGAACAGGTTGATGGGAGAGTTATAAAAGGTGTGTTGGAAAAGAAGCTATAACTGAGAGGAAGGATATTGATGGAGTAGGTAGTTAGGGGGTGTTTTCATTTCATGAATAAATTGATTGCAAGACCAGTCAGCAGGCAGAATATCATACAAGGTAAATGAGCTCATTCTGGGGATGAGAAAAAAAAAAGGAGAGGATATTTGATAGTAAAAATTGAGATTCAAGCCTCTAGGAACTTGGAACACAAAGTCCACTTTAAACTGGATGCTTTTATCTGGAAGTGATAAGGAGACTTCTGTTTCTGCCAGTCAATCACAGGACTCCATTCAGTACAACGTGTAATATGACCACGAAAAATACGAAACGTGATTCTATAGCCCCATGAAAGAAAGTACTTACACCACCATCACTGAAAATATTGAAATATTGAAAATATTAGCACATTTGAAACATGTGTTCCTCTCCTAGAATATTGTATACAGTTCCCAGTTAGGACACTCATATTTAATAATTATCAATGCAATTGGAACTGAAGAAGAAATGGCTATGCAAACAATATATGGAACTGAGAAAACATTAGTTAGATTCACTGGAACAGATCTTCCTAAAAGTTCTGCTAAGGCACATGAAGAACAGGAGGGCGATTTGAGACAGCCAATGTAATTTCACCAAGGACAAGCCTAGCCTGACCAGCCTAGTGGCACTCTACAGTGGAATGATCAGTGGACAAGGGAAGACCGGACTTCTGTAAGGTCTTTGACAAGGTCCCCACAACATCCTTCTCTCTAAATTGGAGAGAGAGGGGTTTGATGGGTGGACTGTTCAGCGGATGATGAATTGGTTGGATGGCCACATCCAGAGGGTTGTCTCAATGGCTCAGAGTCTAGATGGAGATTAGTGACAACTGGTGTCTCCTAGGGATCTGTGCTGGGCCCAGTAATGTTTAGCATCTCCATCAACAGTATAGGCAGCAAGATCAAGTGGCACCCTCAGCAAGTTTGCAAATGACATACAGCTGAGTTGTGTGGTTGGCACACCTGAGAGGCAAGATGTCATCCACAAGGACTTGGACAAGCTTGAGAAGTGGACTCATGGGAACCTTCTGAGGTTTAACANCGAGGGGTAATGGTTAAACTACAAAAGGATTGGTTTAGCCTAAATATAAAGAAGAAGTTTCTGCAATGAAGGTGGTGAGGCACTGGAACAGGTTGCCCAGAGAGGTAATAGATTCTCCATTCTTGGAAACATTCCAGGTCAGTGTGGTCTGGGCTCTGAGCTTTCTAGGAAGGTGGAAGGTGTCCCACCTTGTTGCAGGAGGGGTTTGACTAGATGACTTTTAAACATCCCTCCCAACAATACCATTCTGTGATTCTATGATACCTTGAACTGTTCTGAGAAGTTTGAGCAATTTACAAAAGGAATTACAGAGCAGCCTGATAGTGCAGAAAAAAAAAAAAAAAAAATCNAGAAAAGACTGCTCTGGGAGGGCACTTCAGTGCTTAAAGACTGTTGATTAGAAAAATGGGGACAGACTTTTTAGCAAGGCCCTGGTGTGATGGTACGAGGGGTAATGGTTAAACTACAAAAGGATTGGTTTAGCCTAAATATAAAGAAGAAGTTTCTGCAATGAAGGTGGTGAGGCACTGGAACAGGTTGCCCAGAGAGGTAATAGATTCTCCATTCTTGGAAACATTCCAGGTCAGTGTGGTCTGGGCTCTGAGCTTTCTAGGAAGGTGGAAGGTGTCCCACCTTGTTGCAGGAGGGGTTTGACTAGATGACTTTTAAACATCCCTCCCAACAATACCATTCTGTGATTCTATGATACCTTGAACTGTTCTGAGAAGTTTGAGCAATTTACAAAAGGAATTACAGAGCAGCCTGATAGTGCAGAAAAAAAAAAAAAGATAATCCAGTCCCATTTCTTATGCTTTTGAGGAGAATTGATCAAATCCTTCACTGAAGATAATGTTACTTTCAGCAGTTACCTGAAGATTTTGGTATCCTTGTAAGATGCTCTGTCAGTTGATCTAAGGAATATAGCATGAATGGACCATTCACTAAACTCACACAATAATTCTTGTGAGATAAAGATACTTACAAAAATTTTAGTAGTAGAGTTACTCATGAATTTTGCTTTACTCTCTCCACAGTTTTGAGCTGTGGCTATGATTTTGGGATTCACCAGAAGGATAGCTGAGTCCCCGGGATTGTGAGCTCTCTTTTCCACCTCTGACACATTGTGATAAGAGCTCATGACACAACAGATACAGGAAAGGGAGGAGTTAGAGAAAAGAACTGGGGGAAGGTTATAATATTTTTCCATTAAAAAGATAGGTCTGTACCTCTGCTCAAAGTTAAGAAAAGTCCTAACTGTCTTATGTTTGCACTGAAAGAGATCTTTCCATAAGAGTTTACTAGTTTGTATTAGCGGACCATCACTCAAGCAGCAGAGCTCTTTCATTAATCTCTTGGACAATGTGGTATTTTTCCCTAATGTACAGTTATTCACCTTTTGTTCAGTCTACTTTTAAATGTCAAGAAATGGCGTTTATATTATTCCCCTTTGGAGATTACTCTACAAATTAATGGGTCTCAGTCTCTTTCGTTATCTTCCCTTCCCACTTCTCCTCTCAGCCATTATTTTACATTTCTCAGTTTTATCCAATAACTCATAGCCATATCCAGCTAATACACTAAATTAATTCTTACCTTTTTTTTTTTTAAACTAAAACCTTTCAAATGGCTTCAGACAGCTATCATTTCCCTCTCCACATCTCTAGGCATGTTGTTATTCTTAAAAACCAGTGAATAGAACACAAATGAGAAACTAACATTCAGTGACTATAGATCTCTCAGATTATTTTTTTAGGTTACTATGTGTAAACTAGTGTTGTAAATAAGATATGGCTTATGCAAAAAGTGAGAATAGAGAAATGAATTGCTTACAAAGGTGATTTATACAGTAACAATATGAAAAATTGCATTTTGCACATCTTCTGCGTTAAATGTGCACGCATACCATAGAAACCAGCCAATGCCTTTCAGCAATTGTGTCCTGACTTAATCAGAACACACTGCCTCAAATGAAGACTTCCTGAACTTTTACCCCTTTTCTTACTACCTAGTAATTATAACATTTAAATTGCTTTGCTTTAAAATCTACTGTCGTGACAAATTTCTTATTCCTCTGGAAAGAAATAAAAAGCATTCAGTCTTAGTACATAAAATTCAAAATTAAGTAAGTAGAAAAAACAAGCCACTACAATTTTCCCTAAAATGGTAGCAGTTTCTAAATACTCTGTACACACATTGCAGTAAATCCTAACCTGCTTTTCTTTAAAATACAGAATGGGATGTATCATTGTAATCAACAGGAAAGTATTCATTTTGCTTGATGGGTGAGGGTGAAAATATAATATTGTATCATATGATACCGCTGCCTTTTGCAACTAACCTCATCATTTTTCCTAGAGAAATCCCTGCTAATACTCAGGGCCTCAGGTGTTCTAGACCTTTAATAGAAAGGCAGTATTATAGTCTTTTTTTAAGGAAGCATAGGATTTCTAAGTTGTTTTTTGTAACTGTCTTCTGTGGAAAGATGACCAGAGGTAACAAAAGAGCAGAACCAATGTGTATCTATATATATGTTTATACATAGACGTGCATGTGCGGGTGCATGCATACATATACATATATATAAAGTAATATAGTATGCAATTCTAAAGTCTGATTCTGTTGATTGTATAAGCTAAATCAGCCTCCTCATTAAATCAATTTCAAAGGGAAATGAATATATTTAAAGAGTGAGACATGTCTAGCATTTCTCTTGATGAGCTAAATCCATTTTAAGTATACTGAAGTCATCAGAGTTACTGTGCAGATGCAGTCATCTCGGTGTTTGCATAGGATTATGAATGTACGGGGCATTTGTTAAGAATTGTTCCAACTAATTACATTCACTACTTTTCACTTGCAAAGGCTGGAATACTAAGCTGTGCTCCAGCTCTCAGAGATAATGCTGCCATTGGTTTGGACTCTGTTTCTGTGGATATATGTGCCGTAAGAGTGAAGGATGTGAGCAAAATATATTTTTAGGAACTGAAACAAGCTTTGAACGCTAGGTTTTGAGGAATGTATATTATCAGGAGCAAGATAATCTTACCCACCAGATTCTTATTCAAGTTCATATGGAGGCAAGAGCCTTTTGACCTTTACATGCCTGCTTTTTCTACTTCTTTATAGAATCATAGAAGGTTTTGTGTTGGAAGTGACCTTAAAGATCATCTAGTTCCAACATCCCCTGCCATGGGCAGGGATACTTTCTGCTAGACCAGGTTTTTCTAAGTTGTATCCAACCTGGCCTCAAACACTGCCAGGGACGGGGCATCCACAACTTTTCTGGGCAACTTGTGCCAGTGTCTCACCACCCTCACAGTGAAGAATTTCTTCCTAATATGCAACCTACATAACCTTTTTTAGTTTAAACTCATTTCCCCTTTTCCTTTCATGACATCCTGCTCCAAAGTCCAGCACTCTTGTAGAGTCTTTAGGTACTGGAAGTTCCTATACGGTGTTCCCAGAGACTTCTTCAGGCTGAGCAACTCTGACTCAGACTTTCTTCACAGAAGAGGTGTTTCATCCCTATAATAATCTCTTTTCTTCTCTTTACTTCATATTAACAGGCTTGTATTTTGGTGGGTGATGAGTGATGGTCACAGTTAGTCAGCTGTTACATGCTAGGCAGCTTATTAAAACGGGTGTGAGATCTACCAACATTTGCGCATGGATAAAAATTCCTGGAAAAATCTTGTTTGGTCTCAAATATTTGGTCTTGGTATCTTTTCCCTGTAAAATTGCTTTTAGACAGAGAATACTGCAAAATATCCTGAACAAGGATAACACAGAGGTCAATAATTGAGACATCCTTTGCAGAAATACTGGTACCAGTTAGGAGCAATGTGGCCTAACATTTGAAGGGAAGATTCTGCGTTCAGCGTAAGTAGTACTTTGTCGAGTATTGCACAAAATCAGAAATGGTGTCTGCCTGCTTCACATATTGAGCTTACAGTTTCAAGGTCAGAGATATGACTGAGAGAGCAAGCAAAGCATGATGTAAATATTTTTTGTCTAGATTAGTGGATGTGGCTCCTATGTTTAAGTAGAAGTTTAAATGGTTTGTATTAGGAGAAAAAAACCAAACAAACAAACCCAAAGCAGAGACCATTTAGTCAATTGCTGATTTCATTTTTATGCAGCTTAAAAGCGTTTTAGTGTGGTTACTTAGAAGAATAAGTTTTGTTGTATGCTGCCCATGCTTGTTCTGCTCACCACCCTCAACTTTACTAGGCTAATTTTAAACCCAATGATCAAGCTAGAGCGGACCTACAGAAAGAGAGAAAGAGGTATTGAGTCTCAAGTTTATGTGGCTGGGTATAGAAAGGAAACTTAAGAAGTTCGTTATTAAAGAAAAGCTCTGGGATGACTTCAGTGAATGTTTGTTACACATCCAGTGTGGACACCCATCTACAAACAGCATCTGCTTCCTACCCCAGCAGTGGAAGAGGAAAGGAGTTTTGATCAGCGTGAGAAGAAACCTCAACGAGGCTTCAACAAGGACTCAACGAGGAACTGAAACTCTATATCCTGCAATACTTGAGAGTTGCTGGGCACACATTCGTAGGAACACATGCCACATTAACATTGTTGTTCACTGGAACATTTGAGTAAATCATCCCAAAGGAGTTAGCACATGAGAAGAGCCCAAGATCTGTGGTGGCAAGGATCTGACTCTCAAAAGAAAAAAAAAAAAGGAAAGAGGAGATTTATCTTGACAATATTCAAAGTATTAAACTGAGGAATGTAGTTAACTGTTTCTTGAGATAGCATAACAAAAAGAAATGTCAGATATTGAGGCTAATAGGAATGATACAAGGGAACTATCTTGTTCTAAACTCATTTTTATTTCACACATGCAAATCAAAAGCTTTCTCTGATATTGTTTCCCACTGCATTTCCATTTGGAAGCTAAAGAAATATAGGGTAGATGGATGGACTCTAAAATGAGGAAAAAATTGACTCGATCACCAGAGTCAAAGAATGGAGATCGCTGTGCAGTTGGCTGACAGCAATGCAAAGAGCATCCCACAGTTCAGTACTACATCACATACTGTTCAACACTTTCATCAAAGACCTTGACAACTATCTAGTGTACCTTTAGCAAATTTTCAGGTAACTATAAACTTGGAGCGAGGCTGAAAGTGAATGTCAGGAGCTTCCAGCCAGAGTGGCCTACAGAAACTTGAGGAATAGGATAACAAAGATATTATTATAGTCAGTAGGAAAAAGCGGAAAGTTCTACACATACGGCAGAGTAATCCTAAGCATCTCGACAGGATGGCAAGAATCTGACAGAATAATAGCCCCACTGAAAAGGGCTTGGCGATTGTAATGGTCTGCAAGGTGGAATATAAACCACTGAATGTGTTTTCACCAGAAAATGGAAATATTGCATATTGAAAAATATGGCCACCAGATCAAAGTAAACTATCATTCCCTTCCCAGCACGGGTGAGACTTCACAGAGATAGGTACTCGGTCCAACTCAAAAAGTAACGTGGAGAGGGGCTGTGAGATTCAGCAGCAGCCAAGGGCACACAGCTGGTCCACAGGCAACAGTACCAAAAATAGAGTCAAACAGGTAAATCTAACACTGGCCAAGACCTGCATGGAGGGGTGTTTCAGAGAAGATCAACCCAGACTATTCCGGTAAGTGAAAGATAGCAAAACAAAGTATAATGGAATAACAGCAGCACACTGTGGCTTAACAGATTCAGATCAGATATTAGTTTAAAAAAAAAGTGACTCGGAAGGTAGCACAGAACTGGAACAAGTTACCCACAGAGGCTGTGAAATGTCCATGCCTGGAGGTCTTCACCACTCTACCAGACAAAGTCACAGGGTGTGCCACGCCTAGCCATAGGGACACTGTCACTGTTTCAAGCAGGAATTTGAGCTCAGAAGTCTCCTCCAGATAACCTTTCTATGAGTCTCTTGGTGTAGGAATCTGAGGTCATGTTTCTCCAGTGAATATAGTGATTTTCAGTGGAAAAATTGGTCAAGCCAGTAATTCCTGTTAAGATGGAATTTTTCTGCTGTGAAATTAGATCCTTTACATTTTTAATGCATATAAATTATGTCATATCTTTGGGTGAGGAAATGAAAGTAAATCACAAAGCTTGGTTTAAATATTTGGAAATCCTACCTGTGAATATATTGGAACATAAACTACTTCAGCTAAGGTGCAAATCTGTAATGAGGAAATGGTAGAGTCTTAATTAATGAAAAGTAGAACAGTAGTTGGAGAATAAGATCGTAAGTTCTTAAAAAAAAGTAACGCACCCCTGACCGCTTCAGATTCCTTGAAAAAGTTAATGAAACAGTACATAAAGGTGACTTAGTGGACATAACTTACTTTGATACTTCTTCATAAGGAACTCTGAGAGAGAATAAATCTCCACAGGGTAAGGAGCATAGTCTTGCAGTGGATTAGAAATCACCTAAGTGAAATAAAACAAAATGAATGGTTGTCAAGTGAGGGATTCTTCTGTCTCATTCATGCTGGATCCATTTCACAGGCCCAGGTGATGTAAGGAATGGAACAAGAGTAAGAGAAAAGTATTAACATATGGCACTAGTCTGTCCTGAGATGGAAAAGATCATGTGGTACCCTCCAAAGTATAAATGCATTAACACTCATCATCTATACTGCAGTAGCCTCTAGCAGCCCCTACTGTTGTTACCTTGCTGAGCTAGCATTTACACAACGCAGCAAACTGTTTTCTCCAAGTAGTTGTCTCCCACAAAAGGAGCGTGTTGCGGTGACCGCTCGACCTGGGCTAGCTCTTTGGTCACTGCGGCGAGAGTGGGGAGCAGCCTGGGACCCAAGGTTCTGCCGCTGCTCCTTTGGAGCTATAGCTCTCCCAAGCTCCTGAGAGCTAAAGCCCCAAGGCCGTTGCTAGGCAACACCGGACGTGTAGAGAGGTAAAGGAAGGCGAGGCAGCTTTTCCCTCGGGTACAGCTCGCAGACTTATTTCGAAAAGGTTTCAGGAGAAAAAAATGCAACAGAATAGGCTCTACAGCAACTTAAGTATAGGGAAGAATGCGGGGGTGGATCCCAGCCGGTAGCCAATGGGAAATCTTGGAAGGCGGGACATTGTGAGAATGGACAGAGACAGAGCCCAATCACCCAAAGGGGCGGAGGGAGAGGGTCACATGCACCAGTGGGGCATCGAGGATAATCAGAGGGGGCAGGGTCTTGGGAGATTGGCAGGGGACATATAAGGGCAAAGTGGGGGGGCTTAGGTGATGGACAGGGAAGGGACTGGAACAAAGGGAGGGATTTGAGTGATGGGCAGGGAAGGTGCTGGAATGAGGGGAGGGGAGTTTCCATGAGAGGAAAACGGGGGAATGGCTTGGGCCTGAGATCTACCACCCGGGTGAAAGGAGGAGGGGGGAAAGTGGGATATACCAATGCATAACAATGAACATAGTAATCAATGAAAAAGCAACAGAAAACAGATAAAATACCGCACCACAACAGGAGCGGCTTCATGGCAGTAGGTGAAATTCAGTACTAGCAAACATGGTCAGCATTCATAGACATGAAAATGAAATGCCAAGGTAGTTCTAATAAAATTAACTTTGAACTTGTCTTCAATTCTGCATTCTGCTCTGTTTTAATTTTCTCTGTTCTTGTCTCTTCTGCTTTCTTCTCCTTTAGGAGGTCAACATCTGCAAATTTCCTCAACAGCTTCTCTCTTCCTTGGCTTTCTTTTTCAAGGTGCAGGTAGTTCCATTGACTTCAATGTTTAAGTCCTTCTTTCTGTTTTGTTGTTATTCATCATTCCTGAAGATCAAGCACTTCTTTCCTCTGTGATCTTTTGCTTCTTTATTTCTGTCATCCCATACTTAAAGACTTAAGTCACACTCAGCTTTGTTTTGATTTCTTCTTTTCAGCCCTAAATACAGCTTAATAATCTGCCTGGTTCTACAGCTACTGGCTTCCTGAATAAGTAGAGAAGCCACTTGATGAGGAAATTTAAAATTTATTTACTTCTTTTTCCTGTTTATCATAGTTGCAAGACACGTCCTCTGCATTTCTGCTTCTTGCATCGTTCCTCTTTTCTTTTATTATGTAAAGTTTCAGAGGTTCAGGTGAATTTAGATAATTCTTAATGCAGATGAAGCAGCAATCCAATCTTTCTGCAGAGGTTAACTACCTTGAAAAGTCAATGGAAGCTAACACACACCTCTGAAAACTTCCATTTTCACTAGGTATCTCCCTCATTTCATTTTCTGGAGAGTTTTTCATTTGTGTACTGAAGGTATACTGCTGTGAAAATCTTGCTGTAAATTTGTACCTGCACAAGCATGATAAAGACAAGGGAAAATCTGTCTGTGTTTACTTGGAGCTTTTGATTTTTGTCAGTGATGGTGCATACAGTTCTTTTGACAGGGAAACAAACTGTCCTTCCAGAAAGGCTAAAGGTGTAAACTTGCACTCCCAACACCTCAGTTTGCATCCATGGCAGAAAAATGCCCATGTTACACTCTTAGGCGCTTTCCTCAATACGTAATTAACATGAAAAAATAACACTAAATTATCCCAGCTTTTGAAGAACCTGATTTCAAGAGGACAGAAGAAAGTACGGCACTTACCCTTAGCATGGAAATGATAAATTTAAGCCATCTACAAAGTAAGAGAAGTAATTTAGGACATCTTCTAAGTAAAGCTAAGTAAAGAAGCAAGAAAGGAGAGGGTCAGGTTTACCAATTAAAAAAAAATTTCATGGAACTTCTATCAGGATGAATTTATTTGAGTGTTCCTTCTTCCTTGTTTTTTCTGATAAGAGTTTTAAATATAAAAAAAAAAATATAATTTAAGTTGTAGGGACAGTTTAGAGTGAACCTTAAACTAAGTGAATCCAGCTGAAATTGGGAAGCAAATTTTATTTTTCACAGTGAATCTGATTACTCATATAACATTTATCCCTTGGTGCTGATAAAAAATAAATCTCTTTAGCTGATAGATATTTATAATGATAGGCAAGATTGGGCAGTCCTAGGAAAAACTGTAAATTGGTTGTGGAATTTTATTTTTTTTCATATAAACTTCTTTTCTTCTTTTTTCCCCCAAAAAATTTAAAATACAAAGGAAGCATAGATTACATAGATCTCAGCTGAGGAACATTCAAGGTAGAGAGCTTCACTTTGTCACATGAATAATCTTACAAATATTTCAACATTCACATGCTGAAGAGGAAAATTTTTATTTTACTTGTAGTATTGCTGCGACAAATCAGGAAGTTAAGAAGGTTTTCTATTTGTTCACAATCAAGGAAACTTGCTGAAAAAAAATGAACAATGCTTTGTAGCAAGGTACTGCTACCTGACACCTCTTTTCAGTGTAGGATGATAGAGCTGTTTCACAAGAGGCTCCCTGACTGACGTTTGAGTGGGTGCAATATAAAAAAAGCCTTGCTTTCATTTTATGGGCTGCAGTGTTGTGACAGACTTTGGATGTCTTCACCTCAGAAAGTATTTGGGGAGGGAGGTAGCTTGTTATGCCTCTGGCCTCAAACTCAAGTCAAGATCCAATTCTGCTCTTCAGCATATCATTCCCACCATTTTCAGGTTAGATCTTCCATGGGATTTAGCTGCATAATTTTAATTTGGATTTATAAGTCTCAATGGAAACAGATTTTTTAAGAGATTCCTAGGTATATAAATAGTTTTAATACTTGCAAACTTGATTATTGCCTCTGGCAAGATGATTTGAAGTGCCGATGTTGTCATCTGAAGCAAAATTCTGGAATTCAATGAAATTTAGGAGCTACCTGGAGTTACTCTGTAAGCAGTTCTTCATTCACCTATTTGTCTAAACATCTGAACTTCAGGCAGTATAAAAGTGTTCTTCAGCCACTGCAAGCTGAAAGCACCAAGTTTTCCAGTGATTCAGAGACATAACCAAGAAATTTTTAATAGTAGCAGTCATTACTGTCACTGTCATTAGTACCAGTAGTAGTAGTAGGGTGAGATCAAGAAGAGGTGTTTCTCAAAATTTCATTATGGCTTAGGGATTTCCTCTGCAAAATAAGTCTCAGGACCTTCCAGTCCAAAAGGGAGCAATAATTTTAGGTAGGTTAGAGGTAAAACTGATTTTGGACTGATGTGGAAAGAGGGGCACCTTCTATCTGTGCTGTTTAATCTGTACCACAGTGCAACCAGGAATGCAATGGGTCAAATAAAAGAAGACAAGAAGAAGCACAGCTTTGCATCCCAAAGATAGGCAATACTTACCTATTTCCATCCTGAGGTTTTGAATCTGCTCTCAGAATAGCTTATATGTTTTACCTTCAGGAGTTACTGGATGGAATGCAGAATTTGTATATTTAGCATGTTGCTAAAAAAGTCCTTACTTCAATCCAGAAACTAAAAATGCCCTTGCCTCAAGCTGTATCTCTCTTATATCTGAATGGCTCACAATGAGCTACAAAATCTTTTTTTAGACATAATGGAACATAGTAACTGGAGCCTGAAATCTCTAAGCCCCTCATCTGCCTGAAGGCCTGAAGTCAACTTTCAAGATGGAGCGTGACCTTCATTCTCAATAGACCTTCATCTTTACGCAGCATCTTTCATAGCAGTGGCAATTGTTCACCATGGTATTTACTGTGGTGGACGTACAGAAGAGAATACACCCCGTACACAGAAAAGGGCCTTCACTCACATTGCCATCCTTCCCACTTTATGGAATAGAGCACAGACAGAGTGAACAACAGTGCTCAAATCAATAAGGATCTAACACCCACTGTTGTCACAACTCAAACAGCCACAGGACAATCTGTTTTAAATTAGCACAAGGCAGATTTATAGTAAGTATAAAATGCAATGACTGACTTATGGAAACATGCTCAAGCCAGCTTTAAGACAATCCAGGCTTCAGGGTAGCAGTGGCACCATGAAGCCTACTGTGACTAACCATCAGAGTTATCTTGAGCAGATTTCTCAGTCTGTGTTGTCATGGGGTCCCAACTGCTATGTCTGGAAGGTAACTCAGCAAGTTAGTTCTAGCCTTTCTCAGCTAGCTATGATCTAGCCTTTCTGGGTTGCACTGCACATTAAGAAACTAGGGATTCTCCCAGAAATCTTTCACCAGCTCAGTCAAGAGAAAAGTGCAACTAAGAAACCTTTCCACCAGGTGGCAGGTAGTGTCAGACACTGGGATGATCTCAGCATCAAGCACTCATATTTTTAACACGCATTTTCAGTTTGAAGAAGATTTTTGTTTTGGTTTTAAACTGTAATATATAGATTCAAACTGAAAATGGCTTCTAGAAGGAGATATTGACCCAAGCGTGTTATGATCTGGTGACTGTGACAACTGACTTATGGATATGGTGAGAAATTTATAATTATGAAGGCATAAAGTCCACTAGTTCAGTATTTGATCAAAATGCTGCTTTCATTACCCCTGTTTAACCCTTGTGTCCTATTCTTGCATTCTAGCCAGTGTAGAGTCTAGTTATTAAATGACAGCGAGAGGGTGGCTCTAAGGTCCTGGGGATAGCAGTGATGGTGCTTACAGATTGGAAATGGATGTTCTTTGACAGTAGCTTGGCATTATTCTGTAAAATGCTCGTACAAGAAATTAAGAGAGACTATAAATTACTGAATTGCAACTGGCATATGAGTAAGGGTTTTGGCAACAGCAGGGGGGTGATGGGATAAAGATAACTTCTGGCAGCACTCCAGAGAAAGCTCTATGCATGGAAACAGGCTGAAAAGCTGTGAGAGGAAAAGAAATAACCTCAGAGTCGAAGGCAAATCTTGGAATTTCCATCCCTGAAAGCAAAGTGAGGAATGACAATCACAGAGCTAGAGACATGGGAAAGCAGTAACTCTTATTCTATATTGTGGCTTCAGGCTTTGAAGGATTCAGTAGGAAAAAGTTATGGTGTAGCCAAGAGATGACAGAGCTGAGACAGGCAGATAAATGGGAAACTAAAGGATAAGAAAGTCAAGGAAGACATAGAAAAGGCTGTCGTCTAAGGAAAAATGATGGCATATATAAGCCAACAGTGGCGAAAAGCCTATAAGGTATTTTCATGAAATTTTCAGGATCTGGAGCCTTTTCAAGGGTTCATTTAAATACCAAACTTACATCTTAATACTTCATATTTTTATGAAGGCTTAATTATGACAAGAATCTCAAAATCATTACATGTAATAGTAATGAAAATTTGCTTTGACACTTCTCTTTTTGCATATTTTAAAATTAGGCAAAAGGTTGACAATGGTCCAAGACATTCCTTGCTGTAACCAGTTTCATTTAGCAGACTTATACACAGAGAGTCATTCTGCTCAAAATAAGAAAGGATAATTGTACATAACTGTCACCTCGCTCCTCAGCTTTCTGAAGCTTACATATTTGTGAGGCCAGAGAATCAGAAAGTTCTCACAACTGTTAATGTAAATAACAACTTATGTTTACGTTCCTTTCCCATGAGAAGAAAGGTTGATGGACTGAATGTCCAGCCAATATGATCAAAGAGGTGTCACCTCAATTAGCCAATTGAATGTAATGGCTAGACCCCTGTAAATATTCCTGAGGGAATAATAAAAAATCCAGGAGTCTTCTCCTCACTCTACTCGAGTCCACATGTCTTTTATTGTGTCCTCTAGCAACACATAACCATTACAAAGGGTTTTTATCTTCAAAAAGCTTTGTTGCAATGATTTAATCTTTACAGACACTTCTAAAGAGAGAAACTGAGTCAGAGACTGCTCAGAGGTTAGAAAAGTATTGGTGTTTTGTAAAAGATTGAAGTCTGTAATTCTCGATGTCTTGGTCTGAGATCAGTAGATAACATCTGGCTCATGTCATAGGAAATCCTATAAGGATATGGAAATCCATGTCGGTAGCTGGTTCTGAGCTAATACAGGATATGCTTTCAAAAGTCATCTGTTGTCTTACATGGGGGTTGATCATGATAGCCACGTGTATGCCAACAAACCTGTAAGAGAAACATTCTCAGGCGCTGGATTTCATCCATCCTAAGATACAACAGTTAGACTGAGGTCTAAGTAAACTCTTGTACCCGAAACTCTTTCTGGGCCTGGTTCAGGATTTATTATATATCTGGGACCACAAAGCATACAGCTATTCTCTTCACAAACATGGGCTGTTATGTTCCAGTTGGGATTTCCAGTTGGGATCTGAACCAAGGATCACTTTTGGACAGACACTGATGACTTCTGATGTCCAGCTGGGGCAATGCAATGACCATTAGGGTTTACTGAACACTATAATACAAATTTTAAATGTATATATATGTATACACTATAATAATAGAACAGCTTTCTCCTCTTCTTGAAGGTACCTAGTTTCATCAGGAGCTATTGTTGTGTATTTATGCACATCTATCCCTTTCCTAAACAAGTCTTCCTGCTTCCCTTAAAGGGAACATCTGAGAACAGCCACACATTTTTTGCATCTTGTTCTCCAAAGAACATCTCCATCACTAGAAATACAGTAAGAGACAGCTCCCTGGATACCACTATTCAGTATCCTTTGACTTAATAAAGTGATGAACACATTTCTTTCTATTTGTCCAGATATGATCTGCTGATCCTTGTTGTCTTGCTCTATAACAAGAAACATGTTCATGGTACTAGAGTGTACTCAAAATACGCTTTTCTTTTTTTGCTATGAAATGACCCACCTTCACAACCAACTACCAAAAAAACCCACATTGTGTTCTTAAATATTCCTTTAAGATATGATTAAAAAGTAGAATACAACCTGCAAAAATTCCCCCACCAAACAAACCACTCCAAATAGAGCTGCCAGAAGCTCCTGCACAGGAGTTCACACTTTTTTTCTGTCTCACACTTCCAGCTTCTCCACTCCCTCTTTCACCCAGCCTTGTCATCCTTGGCAGACCTGGTTTCTCCTCTGTCACCTGGAGCAACCACTCTGCATTCTGCTGTCTTGTAGATTCAGCAGCAGGCTTCAAATCTCTGTTTATGCCTCAGTTCTCGCTCTTCTGCTCCTCCTCACTTATCTGTGATTGAAGCATGTGATTGTATTATTTAAAGTAAGTCTGTAAATGCTTGTGGAAACGTTTTCCTGGATGGAATATCTGAACCAAATAATTGCATTCTAAGTACTTCTGAGATTCCTTATGGGAGATGGAAATAAGCATAAATACACAATTTACCTTATCTTCTTATTTCCTTACCTTTGTAATCTTAGACAGGAAAAAAAGATGCTAAGTTTTATCTGACTGCAAAACCAAAGGTCACACACCTCTGAATATTAAACGTTTTTGCAAGGAACATTTCTCTGGTATTCAACAAACGCTCAAACTTGTTCTCAAAGTTCATCATTAAATGGTACGATGATGATTTTGTGCCTCGGAGGACGGAGTCCAAACCACTGAAATGAATATCAACATCTCTAAGTTAAGAGATTATTATTGGAGAAATACTGTATTGTGGTTGTTAATAATAAGGCAGGCTACGAAGCTACTCTTGAATATAACTGTGAACCCCTTCATACATGTCATTTTAGAATCAAAATATAAAGACAGCATTAATTACAAAAGGTTGTTATCTCCAGAGAAAAGTACCTCCAGAGAAACAAAATGGAAGAGGAAATGTCAGAAGGAAAATGGCAAGATCAAATGAGGAGGAAGGACCGAAAAGTTACTTCAAGACATTATGAGTAGCACAGCCTGGGAAAGTGTCTCTGTGGCAGAATGATTCCCTGTGAGATGCAGGACAACAGATCATAATACTCTGAATCTTGCTGGCAGATGCAATACCCGGCTAGGGAGAGAATCCAGCATAAGTTGTCCATCAAATTTACTGTATCTGAGTGAGATTATGTCTTGGTTTGAAAAGACAGGTATCAGCTAAGGAAGGCAGGAGCCTCCCTTGAAATGGAAAATGTAAACCCCCTCCCTCCAAATTATTAGAATTTTGAAATCAAGGGGCTCTCGGGCAAAGATATGGGAATAGGAATAACAGTTCTTTACTAGGAAAATTGGAAAAAAACACCAAACAAATGCAATAGTACAAAACAAAACACTGACAGAGTCAGAAATACAACCGGACACCCTGTTGGTCAGGGTGTTGGTAGCAGTCCGATTAAACAGTGGCTGCAGTCCTCCTGGAGTGGCAGATGTAGTCCTGTCAAAGCAGTGATCTTGTAGAAGGGTGTAGTTTTCCTCTGGGAGTCCAGTAGAGAAGAAAGCTGCTTCTCTGGGAATCCAGTGGAAGAGAGCTGCCATGGGGATTGAGATCTCAGTTTATATGCCGCATGGAATGCTTGGTTCCTCCCTCTGGGTGGGACACCTCACAATGGGATGATGAGTTATGGGCAAGGCGCTGATGGGCCATTAACAGGAGATAGCCCAGGATCGAGTTATCTGTGAGTCATGCAGAAGGCATTGATGGACCCATTCACAGAAGATGGTCCAGAGGGAGGAGGCAAGGCGCACCGCCCCACCTGGTCTCAACAGCTCATGAAGATGGTGATAGAATACAAACTTTTGTGCACATCTTGCACTGTAACCTAGGACAGATTAAATTCTACAAGGAAATGAAGGGAAATGCTAGGAGTGGGTGATTGCAAATGTACCACTAAGCATGTAAAAGGCAGGTTCAATCTCTGCAAACACTACTTTGTTAATTCGTTAAAGTGACGTTGGCATGTCAGCACGTTAAAGCAGGGGCAAAGAAGCACACTTTTTATCTTCATCTTTTTAAAAATTCAGTGGTCCTGGCACTGTCATTTCTTCCTGCAAATAAAAGCCCTCCCCAACTCATTTACTGTTCCTTGTGCAGCATGTGAGGCAGAGGGAGTAGTTGGCCCTTGCAAATGATAAAACCAGCCTTGCCAAAAATCCCTGTTGAGCTGCTGGTCAAAGTCTAATTCTTTTGTTTTCAAAAAAGCTGTCAAGTGCAGCTGAGCCATTTCCTCTATAAAAATGAGTTATCTTGCAAAAGACCTGCCTTTTGTCATTATTCTCATATATAAAGTTAGATTTGTTTATAAATGAATTTGCGTGATGTATATTCTACCACAACTGTCTGTATTATTTCTTGGTGCAGTTATTAATGCAGAGCATAAAAAAGCAAGGGTTTATTTTTATATCACAGAGAGTTTCTTCAGGAAAAACACATAAACCTGTTCTTGCAAATTTAGCCATTTCTTATAAAGAAGCCATATTTCTAATATATCTGTTATCACTACTGAAATAAAAAAGATTTAAGTATTACTTATAATTTCCGGAGGTTGGTTTTACATTGGAAATATGAATATTCAGTGTCATCTACTTGGTTAGTAATAAAAATGGCATAATTATAAGTAAATACGCTCTCCATTGTGGCCAGGAAACACAATAAAAAAAAATAACCAACCACTATTCTTAAAAGTGATTGCTGATTTGAACTGCTGATTTGAATGTAACTTGGTATTGAAGTTCAAGAAAAAGTCTTTCAAAATCCTGAATGACCTTTTTTTATCTAAAAAATAATAATCAGATAATGGCAGGCTTTATAAAGCATGTGTCCTCACTGTGGTCACTGAAATGAATTGCTATTAAAAATAAATTAAAAAGGCACATCAAATTTCCAGCTATACCTGTGTGTGAAACCAGTGTCTTTGTAGCTAGCCATCACACATAGAAAAATAAATACAACGCTCTTCCAACTTCAAAAAATACTGAAACAGTAAAAATACAATGGTATCACGTATCATTGGCTACTGAATGCAGTATCAAAATCCGTGTATAACTTATTGCTGTGGTCCCCCCCATATGCACCTACTAGAACTTGAGGTGGCTGAAGGTGACTTTAATCTCATTCCTTTTGGAAGGCATGACCCTGCTGATCTCCTAAAAACCTTTTAAGACTGAGGAAAACAACAAAATACAGTGCTGAGGGTTGGTATTTCATATTTTGTTCCATGTTATTTGTCAAAAGCTAGAAAAAAGGGAATTTGAGTGCTTTCATTACTCCTCTAGACTGAATACTAGGCCAGAAACACTTCTTATTATCATGACCTAAGCTGGGCAGGCAAATTTTTGAGCACTTTTTTCTTAATCTTTTTTTTTTTTAGCAATCATAGTGAAGCCCTCCTTTTACAAAGATTTTTTAATGTTATATAAATGCCCACTTACAATCGTTCTGAACCAAGTTTCCCTGTCCCAAAAAGGGTCATTCTGCAGAAATTTTGTCTTAGTGATTTGCCTATCTATTTGTCATTGCAGAACTGAGCCCTAAAATAGCAAATAAAAACGAGCAAATGGAATACAGGCTGAAAGTTACATTAAAAAATAGTGTGTGATGCCTGTCGTACTTACAGTTATGTCAAAATAATCTTACACACCTGCTAGTCATTTTCTACAAGTATCATCATGGAAAGATTCTAAATTTCTACAAACACCTGAATTAATAAAGTTTCATACATCAAATAGTTGGATATTTTGATCTTATCATCAGTGTTGGTGAAGAAACGCAGGTTCCAGAAGTGAAGAAAGCTGGCAAATAATGAGTTAGAGTAATAGTCCTAAGTCACTGGCCCAAAATCTTACCTCAAAGCACAAGATCAAATAACCTAATAGAACATGGTACACTATGATACCTTTCCACAGCTGTCAACACATCCCATTTTTGCAGACTGGTCTTTTAGCTCCAGTTGCTGTTGAGTGTATTTGCTATGAGGGCATCTGTCACTCTGAAGTCCCACTCCTGCCTCAGTCGCGACAAGATACTAGATTGGTGTTAATCATGAGGAAAAGGCAGCAAACTGAGGGAAAAGGGGAGGCCATGTCCATCATATGCATAGATAACTTGCTGAATACGAATGGGTGCAAAACCACTCTTAAATTTTTCCCCATGCATTGTATGCAGTAAAAAAAATTCCCTACCCATCTACATGTAATGATCAGACCAAAACAACTCTCTACTATAGTGCATTCAGTGCCTTCTGTAAGTCTTTGCACACAGTTGGATTAAGATGGACTCAGGTTATGCTTCAGTGATATATTATTCTGTACAAATATTTCAATAAAATAAAAGCTGACACTAATAGAAATTCTGTTAGTCACTGACAAGCACCTGCAACACATCAAAAGGAGATAAAACATGAAATCAGCATGCACCTCAAATGCTTAGGAAGATATGCAAATGTCAGAGAAGCTACAATCAGAGCCATTGCAAAATCACAAGCAGCAGGATGAAAGAACAGGGTTTGTAATCTAGTCATCATGCAATGATTTTCTTCCTGCTGCAAAGCTTGCTAATTACAAATCTATCAATTATGATGCTTGAAAAGCCCTACCTCCTACTCAATGAACATTTCAGAGGCCAAATGCCACTCTTATCTCCTAGAAGGATAAAGAAAATCTTTGTTGTCGTTTGCAAGTTTAATACCACTCACCTTTTTTGGTATCCTGATAGGACAAGAGGGAAATGATAGGACAAAGGGTAATGTCTTCAAACTGCAAGAGGGCAGGTTTAGATTAGATATTAGGAAGAAAATCTTTACTCCGAGCGTTGTGAGGCACTGGCACAGGTTCCCCAGAGAAGCTGTGGATGCCCGATCCCTGGAAGTGTTCAAAGCCAAGCTGGATGGGGCTTTGCGCAACCTGGTCTAGTGGAAGGTGACCCTGCCCATGGCAAGGGGGCTGGCACTAGATGATCTTTAAAAGTCCCTTCCAACGCAAACCATTTTATGGCTCTATGAGAGGGAAAGGGAGTTCCCTCAATACTGGACTTTGACTTGCATCTACTATTTACATTCCCATGAGCTCACTATAGATTTAATCTAGTTTCATAATCACTCTGGGAGAATTCCTGAGCCTGGAGAGATTAATGGCAACCTCACTGCTTTAGTTCCCAGCCTGAGGTATGGAGATGGCACACGAGGGTATTGTAAAACGAAATTTGGGCTATACATGTACCTTAATTAAGAGATGCAGAGCTCCACCACAGAAACTGCTGCATTTAGTCTTAAGTGAAAATGTTCCTGTATATGTTGCACAGCTCATAAAGTGTTTTGGGGCTTGGGAAGTAAAAGTTTGCATAAATCGATGTATTTTTATTGTGTGATACAGCCAAAATTACATACTTGCAATCGAAGTCTGGAATAAGGGAAACATTTTGTAGGGTCATTTCTTAATTCTTTTATTAAAACAGTGGTTACTTGCTTGTAGCATTGTATACGGGGGATGCTTTGACAAAGCAGATCACTATTTTATTTGCCTTTGTCGAGAATCCCATCATCACTTGAGCATCTTTAGATCCAGCAAGCAGATGTGCACTTCCCACAAGCTGAGCATGGAGGTTTGACAGATTATAGTAAACATCCATTCAGTTTGTGCAGGGGAACCTTTCTGATAGATGGGTGAAGAAAATGGGTAATGCTCATTCAAAAGGGACAGGAAATAGCAATTCTGCAAAGCACTGTTGAGACTCCTTGATTATTCCTCCAGCAGCATACAGTTTACAGCAAGATTTTACTAATGATTCTCTGTCTAATTACTGTCTGTGGTAAAATAATTTGGTTTATTTGTAACACTGAGGTCAGGAAGAATTCTCTGTATGTACAGTCCTTCTGAGTGAACTTTGTATTAAAGAAGAAAAGAAAATACTTTAAAATACCTGTTTAAGTAACTCAGTGTCAGCCACTTTGCATTCAAGTGTTTACTGCCTAACAATTTTTCCCTTGACTAGACTTTACCTGTGCTCTAGAATGGACTTACAAAAGGGCTTATCAAGTATGTAATTAATTTTTTTTTTCTTCTTAAATTACTTCAACTTGGCCAACCAGCATTAGATTTTGCTGAGGTATAGCAAACGTAAATTCTCCTACTTCCTCTGTGATGCCCTCCCCAGTGTCTGTGCATGTGTTTTTGTGTGCGTAAGTAACACAGAGGAAAAAAGCCAAAACTGTAGTTTCCCCTTCACATACACAACACCCTTCTCCCTCCGCTTTTGACAGATTGCTGGGACAATTCCAAGGAGCCTTGTTTTCTTGTTTTACATTTAAGTAGGATTTCAGCCAAAGACTTCATGACACTTAAAAGTAACATGTGTTAGAGTATGGTGCCTCATTTCTTAAATAACAAATAAACCAAGGTGAAACACACTGAAGTACACTTACGCAAGAAAATGTAGCAAGTCAGAGATGGAAGATGGGAATAACAGAGCATGTTTCCTCTCCTAACTGTAATTAGGAATGGAAAAAAATGTCATTTCTGACAGCAGAAGATCGATTCAAATCCTTTGATTTTTTATCATTGCAGGCTTGGGAGGAAGAAGGCTAATTAGCTTCCCAAATTAATAAAAATCTGGTATCTGAAGTATACTCTTCCCTTGCCACGTGCTACAACTATATTCTCATTTAATAACTTCTGAAGTCCTTGGCAGCTCTTTTGTAGACTTCAGTCAGATCAGGCACTTGTTATCAATGAGAGGATTCACAATTAATGTCTAGTGTGGATAAAGTAGGACATCCATAATTACTCCTTCTTGTTGCAAGTCATTTGCTGTTTTAACCTTTTGATTCAAGGGTGCTGAAGAATGCAGGCTGGTCCTCAAAAATCAATCCTGACTTAGAATTTCATAATCCATTTCTACTATGGGAGGGACTTGCCTGAAACTGTATGAAGCTGTTTCAATGAAAAACTAATATGACCTTTTCTTGCACTCTTAATTTTGCTTTTGTCTGAAGCAGGGGAAATATATTTTGTTTGGATTTGGGTTGTGGTTTTGGGTTTTTTTCTGTAAACTATTTTTCAAAAGAGGAAAAAAGGCTGAACACTGAAAACACCATACCTTGCTCTATACCTGACTAAAGCATACAACATTCAGTTTGCATCACACATCCAGTGATGAAGAAAGGCATCTTTTGTGGCAGCATGCAACTACAGAATAGGATGCCAAACACAACTTGCTATCAAAATTACTAGCCAGCAGAACCTTAATGCCTAGACCAGAAATTAAATCAACCCCAAACTTGTTTCCTAATAAGAAACACCATTTTTTTCCCACTCTAAATCCTGATAATGGATCCTCAATATTTTAAGTTGATTGGACACAGAATTTTCAACCTATGCACCAGGTAAAAGCCAAAATGAAAAATAGATCCTTTCGCATGACCAAAGTAAAACCTCATTTAGTTTCTCCTAATTATAATACTTTGGACAACAGCCATATTCAAGAATTTCTCTTTCCTCTGGGATAAATTGGCCTCTAGTCCGCAAATGTAGAATTGAACTGCTTTGTTCTTTTTATATGTAAATCTATACTTGGAAAATCATCAACTAATTTTAGTCTGTTTGGGTTGACATGATCTTTGTGCCAAAAGTTATATTTGCATTTTAGTTTGGCTTCCTCTTGCCTATCAGAAAACTGATACATACATACATACATATATATATTTATATATGTGAGTGTTTCTATTTTAAATGTACATGTGTGTGTTTAACTCAATGCTGACTAATTTTCTCTAGGGTATAGAGATTCCCACCACACACAATTCATGGACAAAATAATTTTAAATGGGGATTTCACTAATAGCTCTCTAATCTCACCACATCAGCATTAAAACACTCCATTGTTAATAGCTGTGTCCATATAATCAACAATCTTATTTAGCTTCACTTCCTGTTAAATGTAACTGATAAACTTCTCCAAATATGGAAATTCTGGTTTGTATCAGTTAGAGGAGGACATGGATTTGGCTCAAATGCAGTTATATAAACCCTGGGAAAACTGTTGCAACTAAGTGAAGTCCTTTGTTCTTTGGTAGCATACAGTAAACACAAAACCCTGCTACTTATCATCTCAAAATTTTGTGGTCTATCTTTAGAATTTTAGAAATATTTTAGTTGCCATCAGCTCTCTGTATGTCATTGCTATCGTAACTACTTCTATCAAATCAGGCTTTTATCATTTAATTATTTATTTATCTCAAAATCATCAGAGATGTCTATCTTTATCATCTCTAAAGAGATTACTAAAGCCCAAACATAAATAGGAGTAAATAAAAACACTTAAAGGATTTTGGAACTGAACTTTATTCATTGTCAGTAGTATTTATGACCTTTTGAAAAAAGAAATCTCTCTCAGATTTCATACCAAGTGTTCGTAGTGTTTCTTAGTTGCTTATCAATTCTATAGTCATTGTTTATTCCAAAACCCCAACACTGGCAAGGCATGCCTTGTTTGTTGGGTGCTTTTAAATACTATTCTCACTTGCATTTTCCCTCCCAATTGTCAGGCTTTTTTGAGAGATTTGGCGAAGAACTGACTGCTGAAGAGGTGGTTGGTGTCATTGAGAGTCACAGCAAAAATAGAGGAAGGAGTTTGATTAGACTAGGTAGTTATGTCGGTTTTTTCATTTAATGTCTTTTGGTTTGCTTTGTAGTCTCAAACAGATCATTCGAAGCATTCTTTGGCAAAACATCCTGTTTTAAAGACACAGTTCTGAGAATAATGCTTTCAATGAAATGTAAGCTCAACTGATGACCACACTTCAGATATAATTACAAACTGATATCTCAGCCGCACATCTTCTGAAAGCTGACATATCTTTTTAGTTTCATGAAATCCAGGTCATCTTATGAAAATATACCCAGAATGCAGAATTCTACATGGGTTTGACATGAAGCCAGACAAAACAAAGGCTTTGACAAGCTTTCTTATTTGCTATTTCAAAACTAAAATAAAACAGAAGGGAAGGATCACCCACCCCTGCAGATTAAAACACTGAAAAATATTCAGTGTACTCCTCACATCAAAGATTTCTCAGCTGTCTAAAACCAACCCCCTGGAGATGATTGATTCCACATAATGAAACTAAATAGAAAGATAAAATTATCAACCCTAAAAAAATCTCTACTATGCTCTTAAGGCAGCATTTTCTAACTTTAATGTGTTTTGTCAGGTACTGCACTATGTCTTCACTACAACAAGCAACGAATTATACAATTCCTACTAAATAAATTCATTGGTAGGGTAGTCATCACCTACAGATACAGATTTCTTGATTGCAGTATACCAATTATAAAAAAATTTACTCTAGACTCATAGAGTCTCATCCTGTCCCTGGAAACTCGAGGGAGATGCTACCACACAGATCACAGAAGGATTGAGGTTGATAGGGACCACTAGAAGTTGTTTTGTCCAGTCCTTGAAATGAAACATACTTGGAGTGTTGTAATACTCTTTCAGGAATATAAACAAATCTTTTGGTTGAATCCCATACAGAGACTGGATAACCTTTAAATAACCCCATTTGTGGTTATTAGCTTTTGTAGCTTCTTCCCTTTGCCTTGTAACTCACAGTGTCTGTCAGAAAGAATTACAATATTTACCAATATGGCATGGAATTTTGTCCTACCAATATGAAGTAGAGTTACCTGGTCCTATTGTAATAAAAGAAAGGATAGCACACTGAAATCAAATGCAGACTCAGGCATATGCTGCAGATAATTGACTCCTTTGTTTTCCCTTTTGAGGGGCAGCCATAGGACATCACAGGAGAGGAGACAAGCAGAGAAGAGCAAATAATATGTTTTCCTTCAGCATCTTAGTGCTCTTTGTACCTTTTTCAAAAGATGGTTCATGTATATATACTGTAATATATATACATATTGAGTGGCTGGCCCATGAATAGCAGCAGTGAATTGCATTTTGTGTATTCCAGATACATGAGACAGGGAGAGAGAGATTCATTGATTGAGTCTCTGTATTTTAAGTGTTACTATATTTACTAGATAACAAATTAGAGATTTGTTAGACAGCAGGCTAAGTAGCTGTCTGTGAGCCATGTATTTATTATGCATGGTTCTTTCAGAGTCATTAGAAGTTGAAAAGAAAGACTCACTAGGATGTGAAGGGGAATTCAGCTTAGAGCTACTTGGGGACCACAGTGATGTGTCTAAGTAACAGAGTTAATAATATTCCCCAGGTTACAGTTCTCGGGCTTAAATATGATCTTTTCAGAGATGTTTGCAACCACTAGTATTATTATACAAATGGATAGAACACTGCACAGAGAGTCTTAACAAAGTTCCCATCAGTATCTTCTACATCAGTGCTATTGGAAACATCAGAGAACACAGTAAATCTGATTTCCATTCCTTTTACTCATCTGCAAGATAGTACATTATATCCACTGTGTGGAACTTCCTGAATGGAATGTAATGGTGTCTAGAGGCAAAACTGTAGACCATTTCATTTCCTTCCCTTTCCATTTTGATATAACAGGGAGTTTCATTTCCTGTCTTGAGCAATTTTGGGGTCCTGCTCACACTGGTAATGCTCAGCTCCAAAGATGGCAGCTAGCTACAGGCATAAAATGATGCTGCTGTAAAAGTTAGGAAGAAGTAGGAGAGGATATTATGAGTCCTAAAGTTCAAGCAATTCAAGCAAAACAACAGGTCACAGTGAGCAGGAGAACATATTAGTCATGCTTTACTCTAGCTTGTTTTTCCTAACCAGAAGTCATCAGGTATCTGATTTAGTGGATCATTTGGAGGCTAGATCATCTGGTATGATCACTGACTGAAAGTTTTATATGGACAGATCTTAATGCTGACCTTGTCCTTCTTGTAAATGAAGTTATTGTATTTAGAAGGAGCCAGATCAAATACTAAAATTTTAGTGTTGGTATCTATAAGGAATAATAAATATAAGAAAAATTAGAAAATTGTGATGGTCCCTTTCATTGTTCTCTGACCCACACTAATTCTAATTTGAAAAATCTTCATTGCATACGCAATTAGGAATGCTTCTATCAGATTAGAAAACAGATCCCTGCTTCTCAACATCCTGGCTCTGAGAGTGGCCTGGAGCAGATGCCTGGGGAAGGGTATAGGAAAGCAAGCTGATACTCTTTCTAGGACACTGCCAGGCTCCAACTCTTCATGGGAGATTTTATTTCCCTCTGGATGACTTTGTTAGATTTGGAAGCTAAAACTGCTGATTCAAGTGTAAAATGGGGATTTTGAAGTTAAAGGCAAATCTAGCTGGAATCTCTATAGAAGTCTCTTCAATACTGCTGCTCCAGTAAAAGCAACCAATTTCTATTGAAATCAATTTGATTTATCCTGAAGGCAGGATACCCCCCTGTGAAATTTCTCATCACTATATAATAGTAGGTGCTTTCCCAGAAAAAAAATTATATTCCTCTGCGATCATAGAATCATAGAATCACTTTTTTTGGAAAAGACCTCTGAGATCATCAGGTCCAATTGCTAACTGCCAAGCCCACCAGTAAACCATGCCAATCTACACATCTTTTGAATATGTCCAGGGATGGTGACTCCACTACTTCCCTGGGCAGCCTCTTCTAATATTTCTGATATAAGTAGGCCACCTGGGCGCACTGCTGGCTCATGTTCAGCAGTTTTCAAAGAGTCCCAAGCAACAGGCACCTTTCCAGCCACTGGGCCCCCAGCCTGTAACACTACCTGGGGTTGTAGTGACCCAAGTGCAGGACCCAGCACTCATACATATTGAACCTCACACAACTGGCCTTGGCCCATTGATCCAGCCTGTCCAGATCCCTCTGCAGAGCCCTCCTGACCTCCAGCAGATCAACACTCCCACCCAACTTGGTGTCATCTGCAAACTGACTGAGGGTGACTTCATTTCCCTCATCCAGATCATTGACAAAGATATTAAACAGCACTGGACCAAATACTGAGCCCTGGGGAAACCCACTAGGGACTGGAGGTTAACTGGATTCAGCTCCGTTCACCACTATTCCCAGGGCCCTGCCATCCAGTCATTTTTTTACCCAGTGAAGAGTGCACCCATCCAAGGCCTGAGCAACCAGATTTTCTGTGAGAATGCTGTGGGAATGGTGTCAGGGGCTTTACTAAAGTCCAAATAGACAACATCCACAGCCTTTCCCTCATCTTCTACATGGGTGTTGTGGTTTAACCCCAGCCAGTCACCAAGTCCAACTCAGCTGCTCACTCACTCCCTCACCAGCGGGACTGGGGAGAAAATTAGAAGGGTAAAAGCTGGAGAACTCATGGGTTCATAAAGACAGTTTAATAGGGAAAGCAAACACTGTGCACATAAGCAAAGCAAAACAAGGAATTAATTCACTGCTTCCCATGGGCAGGCAGGAGCTCAGCCATCTCCAGAAGAGCAGGGCCCCATCACAGGTAATGGTGACTTGGGAAGACAAGCACCATCGCTTCAAACATCCTTCCTTCCTCCTTCTTCCTCTCACTTTATCCACTGAGAATGATTTCATACAGTGTGGAATATCACTTTGGCCAGTTTGGATCATCCATCCTGGCTGTCTCTCCTCCCAACCTCCCATGCACCCCCAACCCCCTCACCAGCATGGCAGTACATAAAGCAGCAAAGGCCTTGGCTCTGCACAAGCCCTGCTTGGCCACAACAAAAATATCTCTGTACTATCAACTCTGTGTTCAGCACTAATCCAAAATATAACACCATGCCAGTCACTAGAAGAAAATTAGCCCTAGCCCAGCCAAACCCAGCACATTCCACCTCTTACTCCATACCATATACATCATGCCCAGGTCCCACACTATTCAATACAACTTCATTAACCATCGTCCCCATTCCCGTTCTTTGCTTTAATGCACAAATATTGTTCCCTTAGTCTGTAGACTATTCCTGGAAAATGTCCATGAAATGTCCACAAAATGTCTGTTGAGTAGGTTTATGCTTTTCCAGAACATTGTTATATTAAAAAACCTTTTCAGTGGCATCTGTGGGATTAATAAAATCTGTCATTTGCAAAGATCTTGCTTTCATCACAGGTGATAAAATATATAGAATTTTCTAGTATGCATATATTGCATTTAGCTCAAGGTACAGAGGACATTTTTAAAATAAAGCTTAAATGAAAGAATTGCTTCAGCCGTCAATGAAATGTGCTTTTAAGGGTGAAACACAACAGCTGTTTAACATCACAAAGCAATAGCATTGAATAATTTAGTTCACAAATTTGAGAAGAAAGGAATATTTATTCAAGGGAAATTCCAGATGGAACTTGGGAAGGCAGATTGTCATTCTAAGACGGTGTTACAATTTTAACCAAAAAAAAACCCCACCCCCAGCAATTCCTGCAATACTTCTACTCTTTCACAATGTTCTATAAAATGCTAGATAGCAACAAGATTTTGCCCATTAAAAAACATCACTGTAACTCTGCCATTATAAGACTAGGCATTATTGTCTCCTTTTAACAAGGCTCAGAAGAGTGCCACAATTTATATCAGAGGACATGGGGATATGAGAATAAATACAATGGATCAGATCATTAATCTGTTAAAACAAATTTTTTCTGCAGTATTAGCTAGTATCAGATGTTTTCATAGCTAATGCTAGACATTAAAAGTATCAGCAATATATAATCTGCAAACATGGAATAAACTATTAACTAAATTTAATCCTAATTCTCACTAGTTAGTTATTGACTTAAATTTAGTGTATATCAGTTTTCTAGGTTAAATCTCTCTAATGCCACTGTGAATATTTTCATAAACAGTAAAAGATTACAGGAATATGAATGCTTGCAGCCATTGAGCATATTATACACAATCCCCTTTTTTTTAATCTATTAATGATGACCTTGTAGATATGTGCAACATGGGCTGATGAGAGCTTCAGCAGGCAATTTCCTTGCATGCAGAATATGATCCTAGTAGGATATGCTTCAGTTTGATAAGCCTAAAATGAACCTTTATTTTCTCTGAAATTTGAATTGAAACCTGCTCTGGAAAGTTTGATTGTATATTGGGTCATCAGTTAATGAGACCGGTTTTAGACCACTAAGAGCTTCAGCTGGTCATACCCAATTTTGCTGTTCTGACAGGAAAGTGTATTTTTTCAATTCCCAAGCTTGTAGTAACCAATTCATTCACCAGAAAGTTATTTGAATAGAAGTCTTAAAAGCCTTGAGCCATAGAAAGTTATTGTACCTTATGGATACTTACAAGATATACCAGTAGCAAAAGAGCTGGAAATCAGACAGAGAAAAGAAAATTTTAGAAAAAAATGACATGTAAATTTTCTGAAGTACAGACCAAAGAAATCCCTGGAAAATTTTAAAGAATTTTAAGTATATCTGGATAAGGAAAAGGAAGTGGACAGGGAAAGAAGTTCAAGGTCCAGGAAGGATGAGACAAAAATGGAAATGTAACCTGTTAATTTGGAAAAGTGCACAGTGTTTTGAAATCCTGACTTTGAAATCTGACTTTTGAAACTGATCCTTACAAAAATGCACTTGAGATTTTTTCTGTTATGCAGTGTTGCACTTCATTAAAATGAATTGATTTGTTATCCTCTGAGTTCCTTGAGATCCTCCCTTCTTTAACATTGTTGTGAGATGTGTTTGGCTTTTGAGTCCTTCCACTTCAACCTGTTACAAGTGCAGTTTGGAAATTCTGAGGGACTTTGTAAGATCAGGGTATTACTCTCTGCAACATCCAAGCTGATACCAAAACATGCTTTCAGGAGAAAGGTCCCTCAGTAAATAATAAAAGTAAATTTTGGTTTTGAGGACAGCTAGCATGCAATGTTAAATGCTAATATGGCCACTTATTTTCTGCTACATTAGCAGAGAGGGTAGCTTGTGACACAGATTGTTCTGACATGATACAACAGTTCCTGGAAGATACTTCATGCCTCAAAGAGGTTACAGTCCAAGGTAAGCAGTGAATACAACAGCTGGGGAAGCATAAGGTAGTATTGAAATCATAATCAGTGAGATAAACTGATGAGTCATAGCTCATCAGCTCATAATCCAAAATTTAAGATGTTATCCAACACTGTCACTATGAGACGATTCATCATGTATGCTCTGCTTTGTTC
Source organism: Dryoscopus gambensis (assembly GCA_013389985.1). Classification (NCBI taxonomy): domain Eukaryota; kingdom Metazoa; phylum Chordata; class Aves; order Passeriformes; family Malaconotidae; genus Dryoscopus; species Dryoscopus gambensis. The sequence goes on from WEIT01014250.1 coordinate 48,290, forward strand.
TTAAAGTCTTGCAAATATTGGACACTGTGGGCTGTGAAAATTTTCATCTACTCCTATTGTTGAGTGAAATTTTATTAATTGAAGGAAAAGCAAAAAAAAACCTGAGAAAGATCTTATAGGCTCTCTCAAGACACAGCAGTGATAGGAGGAACCTATGGTGGTTGGAGCCCAGACCATTTTATATTTAAAGGACTGCAACTGTCACTTGGCTTTATGATCAGAACAGAGCATGGCACACTCTTATCAAGCAATTTCAAGAGGTGATCTGATGTATTGTGCACTCTCTTGAAGGTTCTGAGAGCTGCCCCCAGACAGATCACACCAGTTGCTTCTGGACTACTGCTAACAAGTTATAAAATGTGAAAAATATCCATATCCCAGCAGAAGTGTTATGGCTTCATGGATATCTAAGAAAGAAAATCCTTTCTATAGGGAACCTCATACAGCTGCCAAGGAGGTATATCCTGTACCACAAACTCCTAAACTGCCAAATATACATATCATAGAATCATAGAATGGTTTGGGTTGGAAGGAACCTTAAAAACCTTCTAGTTCAACCCCCTGCCATGGGAGGGGACTCCCAGACATCCAGTAGTTGGCAAAGCTGTGAAAGAGGGCCCAGAGGAACTGTTCAGGAGGGTGCTGAACTGTCAGAGGTGATGAGATGTTGCTGGAAATGGTCCAGTTCCCCAGAATTTTTGTGACATGATAACTGCAGGAGCCTGAACTGAAACTGTCTAGAAATATGCTAACTGACAGAAATACACAAAATTTTTAGGCTGTAAACATTGGCTGCTAGGAATCACTTGCTGCAGTAAATGCAATTCAAAAGGTTTTGTTTTTCCAAATTGAGTTTGCTGGCATCTAAGTCAGCTATTGACTATGAAAATGTGCTTCAGAAGTGAAAAGGATGCGTCATACACTATGTAAATATGAAATATTTTCAAAGGATTCAAAAAAGAGTGTGAGCATACTTAAATAAACCTCATAAAGAAGAAGCTGAAGTCAGTATTGCAGTTTTTTCATTGGTCTCTGATAAGAGATTGGCTTATAGATGGAACAAAACCACTTAGTAACTGCTACAAGAAACTGAGTTAATTTTCCAAGAAAAAGAGATGACTCAGTTCAGAATGAAGCATATGGAGGTTATTGGTGATAGTAGAATAAACGTGGATGAGAATCCATAATGCTGAGAGTTGGAAAATCATGCAAAATGTAGAGAAAAACAAGAATAGTACATGGACTATATGCTGAAGACCAGCACAAACTAAGAAAATGTCAGGTATATTGGAAAATGGAACAAGCTGCAATAGATTTCACCACTTTTCAAGAGTCTCAAGCCATCGTTTCACCATCATTGTATTTTGCTGTGGATAGCACAATGCTAAGAAAGTGCCCTGTAAGGGGGCAGAGAGAGCTGTGTTAAAACTTGGACCAACTATCAGAAATTAAATGAGAAATTTAAAACTTTTAAGACGGTTGCTAATACAGAAGCCATGCTGTTGATTGAAGCATTCTGGAATCTCCAGTAGAAGAACTATAGATATTAGAAGGGTAAACAAGCTGAATGTGAGGGAATGCTTGTACTCCTCAAAGGAATGTATGTCTCAGCTGTACATGTAAATAAAAATAGAAAAGATGCAATGTGCAATAAGACTAGTATAGAGCAAAATCATTTGGGGTTGAAAGTGCATCTTATTGAAGTTCTTGATAAAACTACCTGCATTGAAAATAAGTTTTAAAAGGTGTATTGCTGGGAATAGATCAGCTGTTAGCATGATAATCATAGCTATAACAGCTTATAAAATCATCATGCTGTGTGATGAGTTGTCCTTATATAAAAGGGAGAGTTAAAAGTAGAGATTCATAGGCTTGTTTGAAGTAAGAATTGAGGACAAGGCTGAAAAGCTCTATCTGTTATTTTAGAGGGAGGGAAACCTGTGCCTCACTAAAAGAATTAAATTAATATTAAAAATATTACACCTGGATCTGAGGTGTTATGTTTAGGAGGACTCTTGGTGGTTGCTCTTAGTGAAAAAGATTTCATGTCTGCACAAATTCAAGAATCTCTATGGAGCACATGCTTTCACCAAAACGACATTTGTGTTTTCTGAGGTTCTCAAGGTATTTTTCTTTACAACCTTTGGTCTTCTGAAAGATTGTACTTTATCATCCAGGGCTCCAAGGTGCTTTGGTATGATCTAGACACAAGAACAGAAAGCATAGGCAACGCATCTTCATATATTTATGATCACCACTTCTACAACAGCCCTACAGACAAAGAGGAAACACAGATTCCTTGAAGTGCTAACCCTAACAGACATTCAGAGATAATCTAAAAGCTTTTGATCAGCAGTCTAGTGTTTTTATCTATTCATCGCACTGGATACCATCTTAGATTTTGACAAAAGTCCAAAATTAAAGATACATCAGCCTTGAGGTACTGACATGATACAAAACTAATCTGCCTATGAATACATCCAAAGATAATTTTCTCAGGATGAAGAGCCTATTTTCTTTATTACAGAAAGTCTCAAAACATGTGTGTCAATACCAAGAAATAAAAACGGAGTCATTGACCTTATTTTATAGGGGTAAATATGCTCCCAAGTCTTGCTAAACAGGCTGGAAACACAGACTGTGTTAAAATAAAGACCCTGACAGAGAAGGAGAAAGTGATAATGAGGAGGAAATGCATCCTAAATTTGCTTACAGAAGAATAAAGTTATTCTCAATTAACTGTCCCAAGTAATTGAACCCAGAAGTTCCCACAGCAAAGCCCAAGACTGAAGTGTAATTTTGCTAGATGTGATGTACTTCACAAAGTTACATTTCCCAGCAAGACAAGTCAGCAGGCACCATTCTGTGCAGTGTGACCTCTAGGTCACGTTCTGTTGGAGCAGTCCTGTCACTGCATGGCTTCATCCTCTCAGTTTGTCCATCCTGCAGCAGGTTAGAAGCTGCTGGAGATCTGCACTAGTGTCGTTCACTGTGCATTGAGATGGAAAGAGTTAGGATCCAGAAACTGTTTTGAACTGACTTAGCTATTTGGTGAGAAGTTGGAGGAGAGAGACTGGATGAAACTACGATTTGTTGCTTTCTAACTGAAACACCAAAAGAATGAGGCCAGCTGGGGCTCTCAGAGTGTGACTCAGAGTAGTTCCTGAATAGACCTCCCAATTTCCCTGCCCCATGAAGTCAGCTTTCACCCACAGAGAAGAAGCTGGGGGGGCATGTGGTGGCCAGGAACAAAGTTCCATCTCCTGACAGTTTGATTGCCTGTGAGGAAGTGTGGTGCCTCCCACATGGGCTTTGAACTACTGGGCAGCCAGCCCAAGACCTAACGCCTCCCATTCCTCATGTGATATGTAAAGGCAACTATTACTACAGTAACTATCCAAACAGATGACGATGGAAGCTTTACATGAGCAGGGAAGAAAAATGGATCAAGGAGTAGGGCAGCAAAATCTTCCTGTAGTGTTCACCTCTTGTACCCCTTGCTCATTTTCTGTTTAGCTACATTTCAAGGCACAACCTGAGTCTTGGTGTACAGAATACCATGCCATGAGGCAGTGCTGAGACACAGCTACTGAGAAGAGTGAGCCCTGCAAAGAAGATTTTCCAACATTACGGTAAGGTAGGAACTGTCAGATACAGCCATGCATAGATTGCACTGCACAAAGCTAGATCATCTTTTCTTCTCAGGTCACAGAAATTGTCTTTCCCTAATTCTCTGATTCATTTTTCAGCCTTATAGTCTGGGTTTTTAGTCACCTTTATCACACAGGCTTCATCGCTGTTTTAATTAACTCCATTCATTACCTTAACCAGATGAGACTTATATTTTGGACCCATAGCAAAGCTAAGCTTGTTCACCTACCACATTTATCTTAGAAGTAAACTAGTCATCTAGTTTTTAAGGGTTGTGTTTAAGGGAAAAAATACCATTTCAACCAGTAAGGTATAAAAAGGTGTCTAAACCACAGAGCTCAAGACAGTAAATCAAACCCACAAACCACAAAGAACCTGATATCTCCTTTAAATCCAAAAGGAATAACTTGAGGATTGATGCTTCCGTACTGTCCCTGGAGCAACTACTTTCCTGGGATTTTGCGGAAAAGTTTACAAAAATAGTAGGGAGACTGTAAAATACATTTCTCAGTGTTGTCGTATGTAATCCTTCAAGTGCTCATGTTAGGAATTTTTTGTCCCATTACGATTCCGTCCCACCCATGTAGGAAGAGGAAGAATCATATACAAAATGTATAACTACAACAGAAAACAAATAAACAAACAAAACCCAACTGAGACTCAAAACCATTTCTATCACAAATCTCTGTGTTTCCCACCATGACTAAATCAGTTCCTATCCTCATTTTCACAGGCAAGACAAGAGGTCTGTGGTTAGGGAGGGTAATTGGATCAGTTTCCCTAAAACAGAATTTGGAGAAAACAAGCAGATGGCTAACTCTTACACAGCCAGAAAGATGATTACTGCTTGATCCTGCGTATATGATCCATCTTCTTCCTGCTCACACCACCACTCAGCTCAACTTCTTCGATTTGAGCCCTTCATTTTGTGCAATGCCTGAAATTAGACTCAGCTTTAGTTAGGCCATGTCTTACTGAATGAAGCATCTGGTATGTTGAAATCAGTTGAAACGCTCTTGAATATATGAGATGTTCAGATATTATCCAAATGCTCTGGAGTTCACATAGCATTACAGTTACAATGAAATGCAAAACGGATCCGACAATTCACATCTGACATTCAGCCTGGGATATCTTAGTGTCCATCTTTCAAAAGAAAATAGAACAGCAACCCATCATCTCAATTCTGGATTCTTATAAATGTATCAAGTTGGACACTCAAAATAGTCTTCTCTTTTTTTTCATGTCTTGGCCAGTGTTTTACATTTTGTATGCAGTTTCGTGCAGCTGCAGTAAAAGAGGTCTAATATGTTGGCTTGTCTGAATAGGGCTTGGTTATATAAAACCATAGATATTGTGCTAGCAAAGAGTTCCTTGATTGCGTGAAGAATAGAGTGGGTAAAGAACAGAACGTTTAAATAATAGGTACCAAAAAAGGACTCAAATGCAATGATGAATATACCATAGCTTTTATGTGTGAGGAGGGAGTAATGTTGAGCCTGTTCTCTTTTAGGAGCCGTGATATCATGGCAAAAGTATTTAGACCAGAATGAGAAATGTTTTGAAAAAAGTTACATAGTAGATTTATGTTGTTAGACTAGATAGAAATGAGAGGAGATATCTTTATGTTGTGCTAATTCGTCTTCTAAAAGCTGTAGAAATTTTGTCATTGATCTCAGTGGAATGGAATATGATGCAAAAAAGAAAGCTGTGGACTGCTTTTAAGGAGGTATTGTTTTACAGGAGCAGTGAATAAACGAGACATCCGTTATAAGGATTTTAAGCCAGTTTTTATTGTCTATGAATAGCCAAGAATCTTAGTGCTTATAAAGGAGCTCTTCACTGCATGAGCTCTCCTCCTTCCTGCTTGACTGCTTAACTCCATCCAAGAGCCAGAATAAGACTCAGGCAACTCTATGCTGCATTTGAGT
>WEIT01014250.1:53897-64932 GCA_013389985.1 Dryoscopus gambensis
CTAATCTTTTAGTATGTCTTATTTTTCAGCCTGGAGCTTTACCTTGGTGAATTCTACTGGCATGATGTCGCTGTGTTTCAAAGTTCAGGCCCTCGAAAAGTCTCAGTGTATCATATTTCATATAGATACTTCCCTTGTAGACATCTGGTGTGTGACTCAGCTCCATCTTAAAACAAATATACTTGCGTTGCTGCTTGGAAGTATCTACACTTCCAAATGTACATTAGAGGCTTCATTCAGCACCCCATGTAGAGATATCAGACTGTGTGTGATAACCTTTAGGGTCTCATCAGGCTTACAGCTGCTCCTCTAGGAGACACAACTCTTCCACAACTCTTCTACAATGTCTGTATCATGCCCACCAACAGTTGGTGTCCGCTTTGGCTGCCCTAGGACATGTCAAATGTCACAAGAAAGCCTGTCACAAACTAATTCAGTTCTACATCTTCACTGAATGCAGTAAGCTTAAGGTCTCAGTTCAATGGTAAAAACTTACAGTCAAGCATTCTATTCTGTACTGAATTTTAGTCCTGAATCCCCTTTTGTTGTCTCCATAGTTTGTAGGTCAGGTCTGAATTCAAAGAGAGCACATACAAGTTCAGACATCATAGCTCTGACTAACAGACATAATCAGGATACCACTACAGGATAATTGAAAGTTGACAGATGCTATTTACCCTTTGCTCTTCAGCCAACTGTGGGGATCACAGGCTGATGCCTGAATGCAGAGAGCCAGGCACTATGGAGTCAGAAGTTGAAGGGACAGGACAGTTATCAAGTTAAATTTATCCAACTTTTTAGTAATAAAGACAGGATTTTCCATTATGTTTTAAGAGACAGACATGACTTACACCCAAATAAAACATAAATCCTTGGGTTTCTTCCATGAATTGGAAATCTTCTGATAAGTTGTAATGCAGCCGGTGAATGTGGTTTTGGTTACAGAACTAAACGGGGTTGTTAAGGGTTGTTGTACATGTCAGGAGTCGTTTGTTTTACCTTGCAGAGGGTTTTGTGTCAGTAGGAACTTAAAATATTCCTTGTCTACTCAGTGAAGCATGTTATCCCCTTAGCTGGGCCAAAGCCACTGTGGGGCTGCTCTGAGTGTAAACACAACCATGCTTCTCATTTAGTGGCAAACAAAAAATGTTTAAAAAGCCAAATGCTTTTCAGTGGTTTGTTTTCTAAAAGCAGGATAATTTATCCATCCCAATTACCATCACAGCTAGTGATGTAGAGCAGAGAAGTGCTTTACCATACTACAGAAACTCAGAGGTGTTGCGCAGCTGGGATGAAGCCAGGCTATATTTTTTTTGCCATGAAGTGCTTTATAGGATGAAGCCATGACTTAATGTTGAAGTTGCATGAGGTATTGCAGTCAGGATGATTGCCATAAATAGGTTAAGACATTTCTATACTCTCACACCCTTACAGCTTCCACCTCATCCCTTCATTGCTGCTTATCCCTCTCCATCTGCTGCTTCTACTGACAGAGCTGCACCAGGGGAGCACCATAAACCACATCCCTGACATGAGCCAGCTTAAGAGTAAATTTCCTCTACCCGGGATGTTTTACTGAATAAGTTTCCAGACAAGTTATGTCATTTATAAGAATGATCATATGGGATCAAACCACCTGTCCCTTTAGCCCTGTATCCTGTCTCTGGCAAGAGACAGTAGAAAACAGCTCAGGAACCTCCCGCTCAAGGAAAAATCATGCTCATTTGCCCTAGCAGAACTTTAGGAACAGCTGTAGGAATGAGAAAACACATTTATAGATTGAAATAGAATGATACAGAAAGAGAGGGGCCAACCCACCACTCTCTGTATCACACTTTTATCACTTTGGCCAAATAGGATATAGCTAATTCACAGAGAAGAGTTGTGTAAGCTTTTTACTACTGCTAGTATTTATTCTTGGTTAATTTTTTATTATAAAAAAATATTTTGTTTCTAATTATCAGGATTATGAAAATTAAATCCAGGTATCTTTCTCTTCAGCTGGACTAGAGCCTAGACACTAAATCATATTTTCTACAGAAATTCTAGCCAAAATTCCTGCAGGTTTTCTAGCCAAATGCGTTTCCCTATTTAAAAAAATCTTAAAAATATTTATATGTGGGAATTGTATCATACTTTGAGTCATTACAGCCAAATTTCTTGAAAAATCTTTAACATTTTTCAACAACCTTGACTTTGAACACCTCTTGTTTCTGCATGTTAGAGCAGAAGTTGCAGAACAGAAATGGGAAGAGTTAGGAATACAATTTTGAAGGTAACTTCTCCTCAAGGTCATGGGTCAAAAAAGAAGCCAGAGCAATGTGAATGTTATTAAATCTTCTATGCTGCTAGCAGTCTTCTAAATATGTATATATACATACACAGTCTGGCTGCAACCTGAGTATATTATCATTCATTACCTACCCATTGGGGACCTTTGGGATAGTCTCAGAGAAAAGAAGAACAAGAACTGTAATAAGACTTCATGACTATGATGCCAGGAGAACAGCACAAGCCTTGCTGAAAGTGCAAATAACAATTAGCTCTTCATCTCCAGGGAGCCAGGGGGTAAAACTGATGGAACATCTGAGAAATCCTTCCTGAAGAGATAAAATAATTCAAAAACCTTAAGGAAATTTGCAGGATTGAGATATTTATTTTGCTGGTTCTGGTTTTAGAAACTAAGAGGAAAGGTTAAGTTCAGATCCCTGTTTGAACATTTTATTAATTTAAGCCACTAGCATAGTTTTTTAAAGACAACACTGTTGTCAAGGACAAAATTTTGAATCCTGGGTTTTGTCTATTAGTCCTTCCACAAACTTCCTCTGTAAGGCAACAAGAAAAGTAAAGAAAAATATAAGAAAAAGCAAATACTTTTTTAGCTTTGAAAAGTGAAGTCCTGCCATTGAAAATCAGTGACTCCACAGAAAAAAAAGGACATTTCTAATGTGATTTGTCATAAACATGTAATACTTTGATTCAACACCAGCAATTATCATCTACATAGATGCTACCTAGAAAGGTAGCTTGTAAATGCTGTTCTGAGACACACTTCAAGTGTATTTCCATTTCTGCCATTGCATGAAGCTCTATCTAAAAACTAACACCATTTTCTTTGCCACAATGGAAATGGGTTCCACATACTGCAAGGAGCAATCCAGATGGAAAGGGGTCTTATTGAGTCTCCAGAGCAAGAGTTCAAAGCATAATATCTAGAATTCATTTCCTGCTGAAGTGAACAAATTCATGGCACCAAAAATTACAGCCATGGAAAATTAAAATGAAATGCATTTTTAAAAAATCAAAAAATTAAATAATAGAAATCACTGAAAAATACATTGTTAAGAACAGGCATGAATATAGATAAGCAGACATCACTACCTGACACTTCCAAATCATGTAAAAATATTATCATTCTTCTTCTGCTGATAGATACCAAATACCAGAGTAACAAGGCTCTCCTGCTCTGTTTACCCTGAATATTGCAACTAATTCACTTCCTAAGCACGGGGAAATATGGATTTGTTCAATAAATAGCATAAGTACCAGTGAGAGACATTAAGAGTTAAGCTTCTGAAATGTAAAGCAGCACAAGGACAGCACCTGTTACAGAACTAGCTAACATTTTCTTTCATAGATTTTCATCATCACGTGTTTGAAACATCGCTGTTTTCACTTGCTTTTTCCTATGCTTGGCATTTGCCTTAAGTGCTTATAGATGTAGATTTGAACAGATTGGTAGCAACAAGAGGATGATATGGTCTGCACTTGGCGTTTTCTTCCAGGCTAAGGATTTTTTATCAGCAGTGTGAATTTTGAAATTTAACTTTGTGAGGTGAACTTCAGCATCATTTTGCCAGCACACTTACCAGCACTTCACAAAGTGTTTCATTACAAGATTTGAAAAATTAAAGCCATGACAGGGAGGAGATGGGAAGAAAGGAAGAAGCATAAGAACAAAGAATGATCTAGATAAATTAATTCACCTAAATCCAAGAAAAAAATTAAATAAAATAAAGGATATAAAGGATATTTATTTATCATATAAATGAAAACTTACCTATAAAATCTATTTTATTTACCTGATGCTTTCCTCCATTAAAAGTCACAATAGCATAGCTCAGGTAATGCAATTATCTCCTGCTGTAAGTAAAAAGAAATGCTCTGCCTTGCCGTGCTGGCCAGTGTTGACTATTGAAATGCTGAGTGCAGTTTGTCTGTTGTTTGAAGAAAGCAATACCTCTTAAGTATTTAGCTGTGTGTGTCAAGATTCAGTCGAGAATTGATTTCCTTACAACTATATTATAAAATCCAACAAATAAGATTTTCTGGAAGACATGTTGACAGGTCCTTAACTAGACAGTGCTATTGAATGCCAATATAATTAGCTGGGCAGATCACACAAATTATGCAGACTGCAATTCATTTTTGACACTGCTTGTTTTATCAGACCTTACTAATTTTGCACTTGTCCCTTCTGTCTTCTCAGCTGAAGGCTAATATTGTAGATACCTGGACTTACACAGCTGATAAGTCCGATTGCCATGAGGTGACATGAAGTCCATTCAGAAAAATGCCATACACAGTGCCATAGTAATTGCTATTTTTGATAAGGCCTTGCAATGATAGGAGAAGGGGGGATGACTAAGCTGAAGGAGGGGAAAATTAGATTAGGTATTAGGAAGAGATTCTTTCCTGTGAGGATGGTGAGGCACTGGCACAGGTTTCCCAGAGGAACTAAAGCTGCCCCGTCCCTGGAAGTGTTCAAGGCCAGGCTGGATGGGGCTCTGAGCAAGAGGGTCTAGTGGAAGATGTCCCTGCCCCTGGCAGCAGGGTTGGAACTAGATGATCTTTAAGGCTCATTACAGCCCAAATCATTCTAGGACTCTAAGAAGTTATCCTAATATTTCTTTTCTCTATCAGTGTTTTCAAACTCCTACTATTTTTGGAGGGACTAGAACTATAAACCCTGTAGATTATTGGTATTCACCAGTTTTGCTTTGCTGATTTTTCTCCTTATGAGTGACTCTAGTATAACAATAAGGAGTACTTTTGCAGCCAGTCAAATTCCCTTCCAGATTCAGAGAAATTCAAGCAGAAGACATTTAGTAATTAAGGTGTTAATTGTGGGGTTTTTAACTTGTACAAAATAGATGAACCTGAAAGTAACAAATAAGATATCTACTGAAACAGAGAAGGTACTCATCAAGGGAAGTACAGATGTTAATGTAAGAGATTTGATATCTCCTGAATTTTTTTGATGTCCTGTTTCAACAATTCTACACTCTAAATAAGTACTCCTACATCCTAAATGATTACTTCTGAAGCACAAAGAGAAAAAGTATTTTGTAGCTTCAGAAACTGCAGAACTCAGAGACTTTTTCACTCAGAGGGTGTTTGGGCACTGGAAGAGGATCCCCAGGGATGTGGTCACAGCACCAAGCCTGATGTTCAAGAGTTCAAGAAGTGTTTGGGCAACACTATCAGGCACACGATGTGATTCTTGGGACAGTCCTGTGCAAGACCAGGAGTTGGACTAAATGATCCTTGTGAGTCTCTTCCAACTCAGGGTATTCTATGGAATAACAGAGAGTAAAAATAATTTCCCTAAGAATATTTTTTTCTTATCATAAAATTGATGGGGTTTTTTTCCACATCATTTCTGCAACTGAGCAAAAATTTTAGGAAGCCAACACTTGTGATGCCAAAAAAAGAAAATAAAAAATGCTATGGAAGAGATGCAGAGGAGTTGATTTATCTGGCTTACTGAAATAAGACACTGCAGCAATATTCCTCTTATTTAATCTTGCAACCTTCCCTGTCTAATTTCATCACCAGACAAACCCCTTGACTTTGTCCTTTTACCTGTGGTTATCTACATTTGCCTGGGAAAGTATTAAAGGCACAGAATGAGATTTTGGTTTCTCTGTGTGTTGTGTAAATCCTGTCCATGCAAGGCTTTGCTTACACAATATAACTGTACTGTACATGTGAGTTACATCAAACCACTTTGCAAAGCAAAACAATTCTGCTTTCAGTTATATTAGCTGTGATGTTCTCTTAATCCCTCTGGAAATGCAGTATGGACTATAAAAAAAGAACATTAACTTTCTTATAGAAATTTAAGCTTTCCTGCAGAACTCTTTCTTGAAACATGCAATCTTTATTAAATTCCTTTGACCAACTTAAAATTGCGCAGAAAGGACCTCAGTTATTAAGTATTTCATGTAAAGGGGATTATTCCATCTCTTTGTCTTAAAGTCTTATGTCTTAATTTTGTTTTAAGCCCTTCTAAAGATTTCTATTCGTTCCAGTCCTATTAAATTTTAAGGGACTCTTTTCTTTTGTGACAGAATGAGCTGTATAGACAGTTAGCTGCTTGTCGTGCAAATTTCCTTCTGTGGAAATGTTGCTCAGTAGGACACCACTTTCCGGAGCCTGTTTCATTCATTTCATACCGCTCCCCAAAAAGCCTCACATTAGTAAGGTTCAACAAGCACTTCCCGTCCTCCTCTCTTCATGGTTCATCACATCCAACTTTGCATCATTAGACATTGTCTTTCTCTTATTTACACAGGAGTGAGGCACAGAACTGCAGGGTTAATGAATCCTGATTAACTTTGTCTTCACTGATTTGGAAGGAAATGTCTAATAATGGGATTTTTTTTTTAATTATTTTTATCTCTGGGTGCAACTATTATAATTGGGTAGAGAACAGTTTAGACCTGATCTTCTGATATGCATTTGTAGATCCTAAATTCTGAATAAAACCCAAAGAATGGTCATGTTATGTTCATTATGTTTTCCTGAAATGTCTTCGCAGGGTCCTCAGTAAATTGTTCCACACACCTGATTAATTTTTTTAAGAAAACACGGAAAACTTCAAAACTTTTGGCTGCATCTGGTCTAAATGGATTAGGTATGACTCTTTTTGGCCAGTAAACATCATTTTAATCAGCAACAGTGGTTATGAAATAAAGCAGTTATTTAATAAAAAGGGGTGTTTGTAAGGAGGGTGAAAACTGTGTGGGAAGATTAAATCCAAGAATATCATCTGTGCAGATTGAAGCTATCCCCATCTTGAAGCTGAATCTCCTGGCAGTTCACCTGAACAATACTTATCCTCCCATGAAGACTTTAACTCTTTACAACCCTCTGAATCCAGTATAGATGCTTTGAGTGTTTTAAAAAAAACGAACTAGTGTTCATGGCAGGGGGTTGGAACTAGGTGATCCATCTTTAAGGTCTCTCCAATCCAAATCATTCTATGATTCCCTAATTCTGAATTCGCCTCCTTCATGTCCCAAGGGGATTTTCCATTTAGAAGAAAAAACCAACAAACCCAAAAACAACCAACCAAAAATCCAAACTACTAAATATCTTTTTACAATACACAGTGTCCTTTAGCTATTGTGACAAAGTCACGAAGTGTGTCACTTACCTGCAGAAAGCTTAGGTAGAAGTCAGCCTGCATAGTGTCAGAAACATCTACATTCAACTAGTTAGGAGCCTGTGAAAACCAGAAAACCTGCTTTGGTTTAAATAAATCCATTTGAAACTAGTTTCAAAACTAGTTTCAAATTTCAAACTTCTCATGCTTGAAGACAGTTAGTTCAGACCAGATGCATTTTTTTAACCCTTGCTTGAACTGCTTTGGCAAAGGTAAGCAAAAGGCTCAAGTAAGCAAAGCAGAGGATAATAGTAGTTAATTTAATTGTCATACTTCTATATTAGAAGCTCGTGCTGCCTATACCGCAGTCATCTACAAAAAATAAAAATAAAAAGGTAGAGCCATGACACGAGCAAACCATTTCTGTTTACCCAGATTTCTATTATCCCTTTCCCTTTATGCTCTCTGCCAGAGATGTGATTCATGGGCTTTGCTGCTGGAAAGAACAGTTAGAGCCCAGGCTGCGGCCTCACAGCTCTGCAGCTGCATTACCATGGCTTAACAAATTATCCCTGACTCTGAGCCACTGGCACAGTTGCAGGGCATGCTCATGGCCCATCCTAAAACTGATGTAATGCACCGAAGCTTAAACTTCACTGAAAGACTTTTAAGCTAAAATCCGTTACCTTGCAATTGGGACAGATTAGGAGCAAGCACATGGGCAGTTACCTTCCAAAAATACATCTCATCCAAGAGACAGTAACCTATTAGGCTCCCATAACTCCTCAGTGTTCCAAAGCCATAAGTCTTGCCTCTTTTATAGCTTAAGTCATAAAATTTCAACGAGTTGCTCTGGTATTGGACGTGCAGTAATCTCTCTGGAGCAGGAAGCACCATCTCAGCCACAGTGCTGAGCTCGGTGTCACTGCATCCCACACACTAATGAGTTCATTCAGAAGGTCGTGATGTAAACCAGACAGTGTCTATGAGTTAGGGGATAGTTTTAGTCTGGCATTTCAGGAAAAAGCCTACTATAGTCACATTACATGTCAGCTTTTCCTTCCTTCAGTTTGCTTTCTTGGAGTCTCTGTCTCTGAATATGGGCTTAACTGAGACAAGTTTGGCACAGACATAAGGGATCAACTTTATTTTTTTCATAAGATTCATGCAAATAAACAGCTATGCAGTGGAGTGCTGCCTCAAAAATCCCCCTGCTGAGAGGAAAACTGTGCTTTTAGGTCAACCCTGTATTAGAAACTAGAAAAGCCACTTGGAAGAGTAAGTTGAAAATTATCTGATCGGGAAAGACTTTGCATCTTATTACTTCTCAGTGAATGTATGGAATCTTATCTCATGCTTGGAATAGCACAAAAATATGAGTGTAACTTCTGTAATAGTCAAACCTTCACAATACATTTCTCCAATTTATGTTGCTTAACAACTGTGGCTTGGTGTTGTTTGCTGGCTCTCCCTGACCTAACTTAGATGTCACAGTGTCAAAAACAGCAGTGAGAGTGCAAGCCACACATAGTCCATATTGGGAGTGGCAATGCAGAGTTTGAAATGCCTGCATCACTTGGACCACAGCCTTGCTGCATGAAGTCAAACAGAATTTCTGGAATTCTTGGCAAAATTTTTGTTACCAGTGGTGATATGAAGCCTGAGGTACAGTCCTGTGTATAGCCCTGCCTGTGCCGGGCTGCTACAGCTAAATGAGTTGTTCCCCAGTCAGAGTGCCACATTCTCTCTGACTTTGCAAGGCTCCATTTCCAGAATGCTGCCTGGTAATGGATTTGTCATTCACCACAAATGCTGGAAACATCCCCCAATAAAGCAACCTCAACAGCATCAACAATTACAGGGTATTCCATGAAACATGAGTAGGCAGTACAGAATTTGGCAAGATTGTATCCTAAAAAAAAATCTGTATATGTAATGTTCTTAGACGAGCATTATTTTTTTCCACAATGGAATACGTATGTATTTTCATCCCTGGAAGTTTTTCAGGCCGGGTTAGACAGGGCTCTGAGAAACCTGGTCTAGTGGAAGGTGTCCTTGCCCATGGCAGGGAGGAGTGGAATGAGATGGTCTTTTTGGTCCTTTCCAACTATTCCATGAGTCTATGACTCATAATGCACATATTAATTTCAAGAGATGGATACACTGGAATTCTGTATCCTTTCTTTTATTTTGAATAATTGAAACATTCTTTTCTGTATATTTTAGTGTTTTAATATTCTGAACCTGAATTACAAGTGTCACTGCAGGTAACCTGTGAAGTGGGTATGATGACTCTACTAAAGAAGATTTGAGCGGTTGCTTATTCTTTACCTTTTTGCACTATTTTCAGATGCAGGGTTAAAATACGGCTGTTTGGAAGGGAATAATATGGTTTTGAGGAGAGCTGATCATACAAATAGGAGCATAAGGTCAGCTGGAAACTGCTGCTAGGAGCCTTCAAAATTCAAGTTACTTTAAGTAGGTGGTTCTTATTGTATTGTTTAACCTCAAGGGGCAATTGTTGTGGAATGCAACCGAAATCAGTAGCCGATAATAGGAGAAATGTGTTTAGCAAACAGATGTATCTGAGAAATGGGAGGGAACCTCTATGACCTTCAGGCATCCTCCATGTGCGTGGATGGAAGGTAAAACATCCAAGTGCACACAGATGTATTAGCGTCAATTTAGTCGGAGTCCGTAGAGCAAAGGAAGAAACAACTTCTATGTATTACATGTGTCTCCAAAATGTACCAAATGTCCAGTCTACTACAGGAGTGGAAGGAAACTGCCTTGTACACTTGGTGATTTTGACATGTTGCTATTTAAAGCCTGTCTAAGCACTTTTCCAAATGCTGCGGAAGAATCCATCAGGTATCATTAGAATGAAGAAACCCTTGTAGGGTTGATGGTGTCGAGTTTTGCGTGGCCCATTTGCTTCCAGGCCTATGGTAGTGATTTTTAGATTGATCTAGAGAGGCCCCTTTTGCAACAAATTGTTTCACTCAGTATTCACGGAGGGGTGGCAGCTGCTGCCATCTTTCACAGCACAAACTCTTGCATTTCAATGGTGATGTCAGCAGATGTGCAGTTTCCAGTTTTCTTGAGATTTGCTGCCAATCTGAGTCTTGTCTATGAGAAAGTCTTCTTACTTCCTCTTTCTCTAACAGTCATACTGTGGCATAGCACGTAAAAGTTCGTTACATGGGCTGAGGAAATGGATTTATACTGAATTTTTGGTTAACTAGATACAGTTTTGAAGACAATCTAAGTCTCTAGATCACTCTTGTCAGTGATGCCATTTGCAGCTGCATTTTTCCTTGATATTTATAACAAATTTATCCAGTATATCAATGCAGGTATCAAGAGGAGTATTAAGAAACACTCCTTCAGCAAAGGAGAAATTGAGACGACTGGAGGCACATTTCTCCAAGGGTTCAAGGATTTGAATTTCAGAGAGCAAAGACTTTTTGTCCCAAACACTGTAACAGCAGGAAAACTAGATGCCCTTGAGGTTATCTTGGCCTGGTCAGAAGGTAATTCAAACAAAAGACAACATACTTCCAAATAATAACAGTTTTATTACATCAAAAAGCAAATCTTGCAGATGTCTGGTAACCTAGAGGAATGCATCTTACAAGTGCAGTT
>WEIT01014251.1:0-12092 GCA_013389985.1 Dryoscopus gambensis
CTTATCCACACAGTATCAGTTGAACATTGGAAGAGCAGTGAATAGTTTTGAGGTTTCCCTGAGTCACTGGCACACACACACAGATAAGCACAAATCTTGGGTCGGAAGACTTAGAGGATGTACATTTCTCTTGTTTAGCTTTTTCTTTCAACTTCTTCCTTACGAAATGACTGAACATGTCATAAGCCCTTACTTGGATCTGCATTGTTGATTGCTTCAGGCCTAAGGTTGTATTGAGTAGCTGATAAGTCACATCACTTGCTCGCTCTGATAGCACAACTAGATAAGATAGGTGCGGCAGCATCTAAGGTAATGAACTCTAGAACAGAATTTCCAAATAGCAAAATGGAAAAACGAGATCTCTGGAAAGGTGTGTGGTGAGGGGGTTCAGTGTTTTGGTGAACTACTGAGAAAGGCTGGCATGGACATATAAGGGATGAAAAGAACTTGCATGGATGCATCACAGCAGAAAATCAGAATGAGATTAATCCCTGGCATTTCTTTATGATTGACATGAGAGTCTCATAACTTAAAACCAAAGTAAAATAACATGTGGCTCATGGACAAATTTCTACAGCTTGCTTTGAATTTGACTGTGAACCTGGAAGTAACAAACAGCAGAGTGATAGATATAACTGAGAGATGCTGAGGAATCTCCATCTTTGGTGCCTCAAAATTCAGCTGGAAAACCTGAGGTACGTAGTTTCTTTCACTTTGAAGTTAGCCCTGTGCTGAACTGGAGGCTGGACTAGTGTGATCTCCAGGATTCCTTTCAACCAAAATTTTGCTATGAAACTTTAGCTTTGGATTCATCAGCTTTCTGAAGGAGTTGGGCACCTCTTAAAAAAAAGCCGTTTCAGTGGGGATCAGAGAAGTTGGAATGATTTAGCCTCCGTGAAGTGGCTGGAGATGGAGTTAGATCTAAACTCTAAGAGTTGTTTTAGGATTTAGGAAAGCTTTGAAAGAAGTCAAACTTTTAAGAAGTTGGAAATATAGAAAAGCATAGAAATAAAACACTTTTTGCAAACTTAAAAGTATGTAGATCTGGGATATGGAAACTCTACAGGAACCTCTCATATTGTTTTTCAGTTGCTATCTTCCAAGAAGTTTTTGTTTGGGGAAACAAAATTTTTCATAGGGAAGTTTTTAATCTATAGTTTCACTGTGATCTTGATAGTAGGATGCAGGTTGAGAAGACCCTGACAGAATTGTTTAGGAAAATGGAGACTCTACATTAAGATTGCCTGCAGAAGGATGGGATACCAAAATCAGACTGGGTGGCAGGGTGGAGTGCCACTCCCATAATCTTCAGTGGCATGTGCTGTAGCTGGATTTGCTATTCTTCTTAATTGGGAAAGGACTGAACCTTGTTGCTTCATGTCTGCAAATGCAAAACCATTCAGGGTAATGTTTACCTTGCTACAGTTCCCCCCTGCCTTTTACAAGTTTGAAGAAATCAGAGTTTCAGGATTCTCACTCCAGGGTTTATATAGATTTTTCTTGTGGTTCATCAGGAGAATTAGAGAAGATACTGGTTAAGTTCTACTCCCAATCAAAGATTTATTTTTAGACCTCTGAATACACAGTTGAAACTCAGTGTAAGGCTGCCAAACACTTGCCAGACCTCTGCCTTAGCATGGACTTAGAGAGACTTCCTTCTCACTCACCCTTATGCAGCATAAACTCTTAAACTCTTGTTTTGCTGGAAGTTGCAGCTGTGGAGAATCTTTCTGCTGATATATTGAGTTTTTTTAGGGGATATTATTAGCTTGTTGAAATGAAACTGCTGTTGATATGAAAAGCTTTAATATGAAACCAGGATGAGGTGACCTGAAACTAGGATGACTTCATTGTTTTGCCAACTGTATATATTCTTATAAGGCTATTATGTCTTGGCCATGTACACATGGACGATAATGAAGATTAATATGTAGTTTTATAGCACTAATACTAAGCTGACTGATAGTCCCTCTTTTAAGAAAATGGAGGAACCAACTATTCATCAGTGTCCCCTCTGCAATTGAAGAGGACAGCAAACTAGCCAGTGACTTACTTGATTCTGATGGATCACTGAATGATGTGTTGATCACCAATGGAAACTGTTAAATTACTTACATCTTATTGTGTACAATCCATTTGGGGCGGGTGAAATAGATGATCTTTAAAGTTGCTTTCCATGCCAAACCATTCGGTGCTTCTAAGGATGTTTCCTCTGTCTTTCCTGTCTTCTGTTAGTTGTCTTGATCCCATAAAATCAGCACGATGCTGTGTTTGGGGTACTGCCATCAAGGTTCCTTGGCACCACCGCAGTGCAGTCTCCAGCTCACTCACTGGGTAGAAGCTGGCTGGTAAGTGGAAGCTGTGAGACCCTGGAAGGGCTGGAAGAGACTGAGCAGAAACACGTTTCATCCCTGCTGGAAAACCTGGAGGCTGAGAGGGGAGCAGGACTTGAAAAAGTGGTGCTATCAAACCCCTTTGCATGGAAGTGCAATCACAGAGACTGCTGAGACTCAGATGCTGAGAGGGAATTACAAATTTCTTAAATACCTCCTGAGATTGAAAGCACTGTCAGTATTGATGGACTGAAGCCTGAAGTTCTGCTAGTTTATCCTGGAGCAGGGTAACTTAAAGTTGCTGTGTCTGGCCTTTCTTCCTTATCTCAGGGAGAGAGGAGATTTATGAGTAAGAAAGAGGGAAAAGAAACTGTAGTGAAACTTTAATGCTTCCACAGAGTCAATCTCTCCTGTTTTCAGATCTTACTAATCCTCTCTTTAAACTTTTTGTCTTTTTGCTGCCAAGTAGAAGCCAGAATATTCTTTGTTCTTAAAATCTCTATGCAGGATATAGAAGATAATGACAGGCAACAGAGAGTTAAGCAACTAACTAAAGTATAATGGAAAATAGCTGTCTTCCTTTTGAAGCTGAAGGTGACGTTTGAAAATCCATGTATTTGGTAGCTAGTTACTGCTTGCTGTGTTGTACGTGCTTCAGTGTCTCACATGATTTTTGCACAGACCAGGACAAATGGCAGTCTACATTATAGAAGACTCTAAAATACATTTACAATTGTTTTTAATTTATTAAACTGAGGGTGGGCTATGCTTTTAAATGCTGTCTGTTGATCAAGAGACTACACAGCTTGAGGTTAACAAAATGCTGGAAGAGGAAAGAGTATAAATAGAAACACCACTTCCTTGTTGAGTAGAAGCCAAACTTGTGGTTGAACTTTTCTATATAAGAGTTCGCTGAGGTCCAGATAGGCAGCTGAATGCACATTTCTGAAAACACCAAAAACTCTTGAGTTCTGAGGGAGGATATACATAGCACATACTGAGGACTGGACTAGGTATTTCATTCCTGTGGAACACCTGGCTGCAGCTCTTGGAAAAAGATGCCAGTGGAACTTGGAGAATGTTGGTGTAAATCCAGCACCAGCTTAATGAAAGGAGAAACGTATGTCTGACCTTTCAGTGCAACACTGATTATTTGGGCCTGGAAGAAGCTTAATATAACTTAAAAACAGCCTCCCAAGACTAAGGATTTGAAAGACAAACTTATCTGGATGGTAGGATAAATATGCCTACTACTTTCTTTTCAAACTTTAAATATTTTCCCATTGGTAAGGAAGTGAACATTTTACAGCAATGAGCATGATTATTTTTCTCCTGATAAATTTTCCCAGTAATGTTCTGCATATTACAGATTGTGCTATTGATATTTAAACCATATTATACTGCATGATGTGCCCTTCAGTTCTAATTCTTATAGACTTTAAACAGTCTATGTAATTTTTTGATATATGACTTAGATTTATTTTCTAGGGGAGTTTTATGATGAAAATTTGCACAATGCTTAAACCAAGGAGTACATGAGCCAGAATCTAATTGTTTTTTAGACAAATAATTTTGTCTTTTATCTCCTGATTAAAGTACAGCTTTAAAGTTGATCTAGTTCAAACAAATTAATTCAAGAAATCTTACGGCCTATATTTTTACAGGAGGTTAGGCTAGGTGATGACCATGGTCCCTGCCCTTATCTATGAACATACTTGCAGTTCTGATGAAAGACTTTATGGGGACCCTTTCTACTAAGGTCATGTATTTGTGATCTTTTTTCAGAGCGAGATTTCAGTTGCTTTTGCTTCAGTTTGGCAAAAATATAATTGTATACCTATTTACATCAAGATTGTGTAAGAGGACTTGTTTGGGTTTGTTTGTGGGGGTTTTTCTCCCAGTGTTTGGAGAGGAGGGGTGGTTTAGTTGTTTGAGTTTTTTCTCCAGTCAAAAGCTATCAACCAGAATGTTTGAAGTGCGCAAAAGACCCCACACACTTCTTGCACCCAAAGGTCTGTGCTGTCATGGATGTCTGTTGGGTGTTTGGCATCATCCCCCTTCCTCACACAGGAAGGGTAGGTGGGTAGGAAGAGATCGCAGGGCTGCAGAGGAGAAGAGGAAAACGCAGATCAGAGGGAAGCATTTTAAAGGCTGAGCCTGAAGAGGAAAGACAAACTATGACTTCCAGTTAAGGAAAGAGATTAGACTGTAGGTGAATGGGAACCAAGGCAAGCTGAACAAAAAAAATTTGTGGGTGGCTAAACCAGATGAATCAGCCATGGCAAGCTAGATAGCATTGGAAATTGATAGAGCTAGGAAGGTATGTCACAGTTAATTAATTATTTGGGCTAGCAGAAATAAGGATGACTAATCTGTTTGAATATTTGAGATAGGAACCAGTGAAAGAAGTAAACTGAAAATACCAATTTATCTGGAACACTATTCCATCCTACTGGATGTCTTAGCTTCATGTCTTTGGCAGCTGCCTATCACTGTTTTAATTCCATTAACTCAAATAATAAAAGTCTTTACAAAGAATCATGGCTTATCCTTGCAGGACCATATGCCAGAAAATTTGGCAAGATGTTGGTGTTTTCCCATTTTTTATTTATTTCTTTTTAACAAAGAAAACCTCTGCATTTAAGTGCAGTTTTACAAAGGCAATTTGAATTGTGAAACACTCTAGGTATTCCTACGTTTGGCTTCCTTAAGAGCTTGTGAACTTTGAGAGCTGGATGACAAAGTTCTAAGTAAAAAATTTCATTTCTCTCTAAATTAGTTATTCTTATTCTTCCTTTCTTGTGATCATTTTTGACCTGTTGGTCCTGATTACAAACCAGGACTCTTTTCATCTTAAGGAAAACTAATCACAGGGAAAAGGTACATTCTGGATAGCATAAACACACATGAATTAGGTTTTCTTAGTGGGTTTTTTCATATAAAAACTTCTGAGTGCTTTCTCAGGAATGGTGTGTAAAGACAAGGAGTAAAACATTGGTTCCTGTGTTTATTGAATCTCTGGTGTAACTTTTTCAGTATGTTTATGCAAACACCCAACTTCACCCAATATGTCCCTTTGGTACGACTGCCCCCACAGCGCTGCCCTTACACACTCGGTGAGTCGTTGTCCAACTCACTGCCGTCTACTTGCACCTTCACAAGTCTTCATCAGACAGCTAAGTTCTCTGATCTTGGGAAAGGGTATCCTGTGGAGTCTTTCCTCCTGCATTGTTCATGGAATGTAGGACTAGAATGGCACACAAAAAGGTCATTCATCTTCCTTGTCTTGGCTTGATTGAAACTATTCACAATAGATGTTTCTTCAACCTATCTCTGAAGTCCTTTGGAGATTAACCACTGTTGGGAGAAACCATTTCCTTGGGCTTTTAAAAGTGCTTAAGCAGCTTTACTCCTGGAGAAACTGATCTAGCCTAAATTTTTTACAATTTAAACTGGTTTGCAGTCCATCCACAGCAAGTGTACCAGAAATACGCCTTACTGCCCTCTTCATGTATCTGTTAACCATTTTTACACCTCCCTGAGGCAGGGTGCATTTAGAAGACTTGTAATAGTTTTTGTTTGCAGGCCTCTACTTTATTACAAATGTAAGCTAATTGTTTCACATTAGTGATTTTCATGACTGTTATTTACCTCGTTATCTTATAGGGGCTTACAAATTGTGTTTTTCAAGGTACCAGGAGTAGAATGGAAGATGAGCTGAATCCCCATCTCCTTTGTTTGCCCACCCCTCCTTTTTTTTAAGAGCGTTTGTGAATACAAGTGCTTTGGAGTATTTTTTGTAGAGAATTACTAGTTTACTAAGAAGCATTTTTCAACTCCAGAAAAGGTCTTGGAAAGTGTAGACATTAATGAAATTAATAGGCATTAAAGACCCGTGACAAAGATGATGATGATGATGATTCTCTGCATACACTGCTAGGAATAATACTTGGGTATTAAAAGCAGACACAGTGACTAGATGTTAGTGCTTGTTTTCGTAAAAAACTTAACCAAATATTGCATTGTACTTGAGGAGGGACCTGACCAGTCAGACCTGGGGGTCCATGACAGTATGGAGCAAACATACATGGACCTGGGTGTCATTGGCTTTTCAGCCTAACTGGGTGTGGGCAGAAGCTGGCTGCTGTTTCCAAAGGCTTCTGGCTGGTGCACTGGCTCTAAGTAAACCTTTGGAGGAAATGGAACAGGAGAGCCTGAGCCACTGGTTTAGCCAGAAAGTTCACAGTTACAGTAACTTGAACCTTTTCATTTTGAATCGTTGCTGCAGGTCTCTTTAAGGATACAGATTTTCAAAATACTCCATTACAGAAAGCAGTATGCATTCAAATAAAAATAAAACCAGAATTATGTAACTAAATCTTTAATCTTTCTCAGTCGTCTGCTCTTACATACTGACTAGTACTAACAGCAGAAGGAGATAATCTGCGGAATACTTACAGTTTCTGGTACACTCTTCCATTGACAAAGAAAATTGGAGAAGATAGGGTGGGTGGCTGTTTGTTTTGCAATGTCTGAGAAGCAAATTCTGGTTTTGGTTTTGGTTGTTTTTTTTTTTTACTACCACTACCTTTCTAATACAACTGATAATGTACCTTCTGTCTTAAAAATAAAGGTGGAAATAGTCTTGTCTCTAGTTTATTGCTATGATCCACCCATCTTTAGATCAGTACCATCTGCAGCTTTTGGGATAAACTGAGTTGTGTCTTCCCAGTAAAATCCTGGGCAGAGATAGCCCCATGTATCCAGTGGGAGGAGATCAGTGCCAAGTCTGCCAAGCAGTCTTTGTCCCCATACAGTCAAAACCAGGCCATTTCTCAGAATGCTTTGTCTCTCGTTCTGCACTCATGCACAGATATCAGCTGTGTGGAAATGAGGCTATGAATGAGGATAGAGTAACAGTGCTTCTAGCCTGACATTGGATTGGGATGTGATGGATGTGCACCTGGTATCCTCTTTGCACTACATAGTCACACTGCTATGTACCCTTTGCTACTTATTAGAACATTATGATCCCAAAGTGTTCAAAAATAGGGTCCCTGCTTTTTTCTTTTCTCCCTTTTTTCCCCATGAATTTTTTCCTTTAAATAATTGACGCAGATTTGTTCCTGGGTTTTGCAGATCACTTCTCAATGTTTTTCTCTTTACTCGTGTTCAAAATTGTAAATATAAATGTGGCAACAGAGTCCCCCTTTCTCAGGGTATAATTTGATTTTAGGAAGACTGAAGAGGTTTTCTTACTCTATGTAAAATATGAAGCGTTTCAGTGATTTTAAAGGGTTTTTTTACTTTGGTAGGTGACACAGTTGATGATCAAAGTAGAGACTCAAAGGATAAAACTTCATTTCCGGAGACCAGACCGATGTACAATCAACCTCCACAGGTAGGAGACTATTTCCTTATGCACACATGATGAAACTTCCGTAGTAGCTCATTTAAGAAACAGGAATGTCCTGCAGAAGATGGTTTTACCACATTCACATCTTACATTGGCTGAGTGACTCTCAGCCTTCCTTGTCACCTACCATAAAAGCAGTACTGCTACTAATTAGATGGCAATAATATCAAGCCCAGTGCTGTGGATTTGAAAAGGAAATAGTAGAAGACTGGGCTGTATAGTATTGTTGAATATCTTATTTTTGTACTTGAGTTGTGCAAGCATGAAACTGTAGCTAGAATGTTAACAAATTGCATAGAAGCATTAGTGTGGTGAGTAGTGATGGAAAATGTCACACATTCACGTAAGTCAGCTATTTCCACAACTACCATTATGAGTAACATGTTGTAAACGTGTGAGTATAATAGACTGTCTTTATTGTGTGCTTCCCTTCTGTTTCTCTACTGTGTGGCTGTAAATCTGAACTTCTTTTTCTTTAGTTTATTTGATACATGTTTACAGGTGAGAGCTTTTTGGAATATTTCTGCATATGATGTACACATATTTTCTTTCCCATGTTCTCTGAAAATGTTTTTGTACCAAGTATGAGCCTGTTTTCCATCGCCATATAGTTTTAGACATTTGCAAGGTGCCTGATAGATGTTTGGCTTGGACTTTTTGTGCTTTTGTGGTGGTTCATTTTTTTTGCTTAACCTATCCTGTGTCTTTTTCCCATATCTCACCTTGCTACAGGTGAGATATGTGTCTGTCTGTCTGTCTCTTTTCAATGCTGTTTCAATGTTTATTATTGCTAAGCCCCTCAGTATAGTGGAGGTGTGTGTGACAATTTTTCCATATCTAAGAGTGGTCTGCATGTATGTGTGGCCTGTAGTTGTCTTTTTAAATTTAAAACTGTGTCCTATACAGAAACTGTAATTTGTCGTAAGTAATGAGTGGTTTGCCTTCCGATAATGTGGAAATATGAATTAGTTCCAACTAATTGCAAAGTTTTAGTCTGACTTTAGAGCCATGCATGTCTGAGCCAGGGTGTTTTGCAACTGAAGAGCTGCAGATCTGGGCAGTATAATTAATTGATGTTGTAGTTACCTACTGGACAAATGTAGTTTCCCTTAACGTGATGTTCTTGCTGGGCATGGTGAACTGCCAGTTATTGCAGCCTCATTGGTTTGTTCAGTTCTGTGGAATTTCAGGAAAAGAGGAACTTGTATAGATTTTAAGTTTCATGAGTTAGAGAGAAGAAGCAAGGTTTTCAAAATAAAATAGCAGATATTACAGTGAAAATGAAACAAAGATTTATTTTCAATTTTCTATTAAAATACTTAAATGTCATAAAAATACTCATATGAACTGGCTTGTGACAGAATAAGTTAAATTAAGATCCAGCACTTGGTAGTATTTAGGCAGTTCACTCCAGTCTAGATTTCAGTATTTGGACTTAACATTTACTCAAAGGAATTCTCAAGTTCTCAAATTAAGTAGAATAATTGTGAATCATGGAAATTAAATGGATAATTCTGGCCATTAGGAAAGCAATATTCCTCCTTGCAGTGGTGAGTATATTTCTGTAAATTTGTGGGAGAACTTTGCCAATTGAAGGAAACTGGAAAAGCATTGTATTACATATTCAATATGTCATAGAGACATAGAACATCAATTGAAATAATAACCTTGTTGGTATTAAAACACAAATTCTTGATAAACATAGAACACTATGTTAAAATATAGTTGTTAGACTGCAAAGTGGCATCAGATATTTGTTGTGCAGAACTTAACAAAAGAGCATTTAGTTCATCAAACTCATCTTTCAATTGCTGGAAACCTGCTTTTATTTTTAAATATAAACTTTTTCACTACTTATTAGATATAAACTTTGTGGAATATAAAAAGTGCTTTTGGAAATGTAATTTAAAGAAGAATGAATACTTTGTTCATGGATTTTCAAAGGGGAAATGAGGTTGAGTTTGATTTTTTTAAGAAATTATCTTCTGGGATATTTTTTGGTAATGGCCATCATCTTTGGAATTTCCCATTTTCTTAGGTACTGTTGGATTTGTTTGTTGTACAATCACTGAATTGTCAAGCGCATATTTTTGTATAATCTTGTACAAATTATTTAAACTAATGCAGAAATAAAAGTTTACATCAAGATCATCTTGCTGCAACTAGAAAGATGTAACAGAACCTCTTGTAACCCCTGCCATACGTCAGTTGGCATTGTTTTCAGGTGTTTGGATATTGTATGCATGTTAGGGGAATTGCAGGTGTTTGGAAACTTCTTGTAGGAAGGGTGTTCTCAAAGGCCGACTTTAGCCCAAACTTTTTGTCTTCTGCTTCAGACAGAAGCTTGTGTTTTGAACAATCCCACATGGACTGTCCTCTTCATCTCCGCGAGTATGGACGGCAGTTTGGGAGAGCCATCTCCTGATGCTGGTCAGTCCTAGGGGGACGTGTTGTCCAGCAGGGTACTGAGTGCTCTGGGCCTAATCAAGCATGTCTGATCCCTCTGAAGTTGCTTCAGGCTCATGAACTAAAAGTCACACGCACATTTAAGTGCTTTTCTGGATTGGGTCCAAAATGGTTAGTGCTCTGCAGGGCCGAGAACTTAAATTAGTCTTATTAGTGGCTAAATTAGTAAATTAGTGACCATGAAATACAAAGCTTCTAATTTTAACTGCAACACAATCATAATAGAAAGAGACACTATGGTTTGGGGGTTTTTTATGCCTGTGATTTTCCCATTATTACCATACAATTTCCAGATAATTCAATCTTTATATGCTTTCATTGGGAATTTGAGGTTATAGAAAATAGCAGAATGGAAAGGTTAGTTTTGATATATGAAGAGTGCTAGAAACCCCAGTAATGTGGTGGGGTTATTTTTGATAATGAGCTATTCCATTGGTAAAGCAAATTAGTGCAACCATGTATTTTTGCCCTACTGTGAGAGCAATTATCTAGCATATCTATTAGGAGACATAAAAAATATTTTTGACAGATGGTATGGCTTTGAATTAGGATTTATGAAGATTATTGTATATCTGGTGTCCAGGACACCTGGGATTATTACATTGATGTAAGAAACAACAACAAAAAAATTATATTTCTGGTAATCGCTGCAGTGTTTTGTATCTCCCTACTGTCACCTTAAGAAGCAGCTCATGTTTATTTGATCTTGCACTTCTGGATAATCTGACATGTGCTCTTTAGCCAACAGATGTCAGCAGATTTAATGGGGGAAAACTGGACCAGTAAGTGTATTAAAATAAACTACCAAAAATGAGAGCCATCTTCAGATTTTAAATTAGGATTTTTATCTTGCTGTGTCTTCTTCTTTTTTTTTTTCTTATAGTCCTACTTCTCCCTCAAATACTTAGTAGCTGTTGCCTTCTACCTAAGGAGCTTGTTATACATTTTCTAGGGCAAGAGAGAATCCCCCAAGGGATTGCTTAATCCATAATTATCTAATTTATATGTTGTTGTTGTAGCCACTCTTAATTATATACCTTGCTGTGATTCTTATCATCTTAGGACTTAGTTTTCTTTATGAATTGTAATAGTTCTGTTATGATTCTTGTGCCCTTTCTTTTCATAATTTGCTCTTAAAAGCTGAGAACACAGCAGATAGAAAGCCCATGGTTCCTGAAATAAATTTAAAATTATCTATGATTATATGCATATAGAAACAGGTGTGCACCATTTTGGGCAAGTATCTAAATAAATTAGGAAAAATATTTTTATGTCTGAATTGGCATCGACTCATTAAAATCATCCTTTGTACAGCTGCTGTGTAAGGATTTTGCATGCATGTGAATAACAGTTTCCTAGACATCTGGTTAGGGGACATAAGAGTCAATTGAAAAGACAGAAATACTATGGGATATAAAATATCAAGGAAGAGATAAGGAGAGGTGAGAATCCACAGAGTAGAGGAAAAATAATTTAATTTTTTTTGTCCTTCTAGTGAAATTAACAAGTATTGCTGAAGTTGGTAGACTTCTAAGATATCCTTTAGAGCAGATCAGCTGATATAATTCCAGGGCATGAATAATATTACTGTTACCTTGTTTTCCTTTTTTTTAAAATTAAAATTAATTGCTTCTATCAGACCTATTTTTGACTGGTTTTTCCTTAAGTTTATCTGGATTATTTTCACAGGTTACTGGAAAAGGTGTTATAACTGATCATGTCTCTGTTCGCTTATTAACTCTTAGTTTATGGTTCAGGGAGTCCCATATTTAAAATCTCAAGAAGAATGTCTGGGCTAGATTTGTTGCTTAAGTTTAGGTTCCCTACATCTATCTTAGAGAAAGTGGTTTATATTTCAAAATTGCTGTGATCACATT
>WEIT01014252.1:3005-29226 GCA_013389985.1 Dryoscopus gambensis
GTGTGTGCCCTAAGTTCCCATCTTCTTTTCAATGTGAATTTGTATTACTTTTTTAGAAAAAAAAAAAAGACAAAATAACACAAAACCATCATAGGATTATAAAAAGATAGCCATATTGTTCCATTATATGAAATATATATATCAGTTCTGTGTAAGACAATGGAAGATTTTACAAAACATTCAGAAAATAGAAAACTGAATAGTATATAATTTGTAGAAAATGGGTAGATTATGATAAATAATTAACAACAGCAACAATAATAATAATAATAGTAATAATGTTTTATTGAAAATAGGTTCCATAAAACAAACCTGGTTTAATGGTTGGAGGTGCTTACAGGTTGTTTGATAAGAATAATTCTGCTACTATGTTATACATTAAAGTATTCCTTATTTCAGCACACCCTTTTGATTAAAAATATGTACTTCGGAGTATCAACAACACACACACTTCTCTCTGCTATCCTAACTGGCAGCTGTGAAAAAAAAATTGTTATCAATAGAGAATCACCAGTGAATATGAGAAGTTTAGAAAATGGTTTTGTGCTCATCAACATTTTAAACAGGGAACTGGAAGGAAATATAAAGTCATTACTGGTGAAATGTGCAGATGACACAATATTTGTCCCTCCTTTAGCTGATTGAGGGATAAATATTAACAATATCCAAGCAGCCATACAAAGGCATGTGGGTTGTGTGGTAAACTGGTCTCTGCCATCCATGATATTTAGTTTTGCTGTGTTTGATCCTTTAAATGCAATCATATATTTGGGAACAACAGATGCACCCCAGACACAGGATGCTGGAAACTGAAGACTTTGAAAAGGTTAAGTGTAAACGATGATTTTAAGAGAAGCACTGATAAAAGAGAAGCTTGTGTGATGCTAGGCTGCATAAAAAGAGAAGAAGTAGGAAAGAGTGGAGAAAATATTCCATTTCAGCATTCAGCATTCATAGGACTGAGACTAGAATACAATTGTGGCATCTGCACGAATAAAAATAAAGAGTTTATTAAAAAAAATGAGCCGGGTGCAGAAAAGAGCCATGGAAGTGATTTCAGGTCCAGAGAAACTGCTTCACAGAGAGAGACTTAAAGAGTTCAATCTGTTCAGCCTATTAAAATGAAGACTGAGAGGTGACTGCAGTACAGCGTATCAGTACCTTCACAGGGGAAGAACGCTGGGTATTAATGGGCTCTTTAATCTAGTGGGGAAAGGCACATCAAGAACTAATGGCTGGGAGCTGAAGCCAGACAAATTCAAATTAGAAATTAGGCGCAACGGAGGAGATGATTAACCAGAGTCACAAACTACTGAGGGAAACAGTGTTTTCTCCATTGCTTGGTATCTTCGAAATCAGAAAAGACGTTTTTGGGGATTTTTTTTAAGATCTGTTTTGGCTGAAGTTTTATTTCTTAACAAAAAGGCATAGCTCAGCCCAGGTTTGTGCATGGTACAGGTTTGACATGGTACAGGTGGGTGGGAGAGATCTCTTGATGTGCACTGAGAAGACAAAAAGCTAAGTGAATGTAGTTAGCACAGGGATGAGCCTGAGCTAACTAATCTGGCCCATCTATTAAAGCTTCAGTCTCAAGAGCCTTTTATGCTTTCCAGTTGGCACCAGGAAATGCAGCTTGTCTTTTTTAATGTGAAGTACCCTACAGAAATATCCTTTCTTTTAAATAAGGATATGTTTTATATCCCTAAAGAGGTGCAATATTAACACGACTTTTGTCGAGATACAACATCAGAACTTTAGTTTCAGGGTTTACAGTTCACAGAGCTCAGCCTTCCAATTTTAAGGATCAATATTCCACTTTCAATACATATATATATGTAAATAACATTAAGTAATTGAGCTCTAGATCTCATTTCTGAGTCTTTTTGTTTGCTTTGGGTGTTTTGTGGGTTTTTTGTTGTGTTTTTTTTTGTTTGTTTTGTTTTGCTTTTCTTTTTCTTTCTTTGGTTTTTAATGAAATGCAGAGAAAATATGGAAGATACAACACAAAGGAACTAGAAAATTAAACTCAAATTGACTGATAAAATGTGAGCTGTGCTGCTAGAGTTTTGAATATGTTAGCCTCAAAGTCTTGAATAAAGGGACTGCTGCCATTTTCTCAGCCAGTTATTCCAGGAAACCTATGTACCAGGCACAAGTGTGGCATGAGTTTTAATATGCTGCTAGACACTTGCTACTTTTCTCATTACAAGCAGACAAACAGATACCAGGGATGATGATTATACAGACTATGTCTCCTTCTATTATTTCCAGATGGCTCTGTTTTCTTGTGATTTTAATGCCATTGCAAAATGTATTTATTAAGAGTATGTGCTCTTTCTTTTTCTTTTCCCTTTCTTTTTTTTTTTCTCCTTTTTCTCGTTTGTTTGTTGATATCCCAGAGTGCTGTGTAGCTCTGGGTGAAGAATAATCCCATGCACTCCATGCCCCATTACAGTCTGGGAAGCAGCTTTGTGGAGAGGGAGCTGAGGGTCCTGGTGGGCAAGAACCTGCCCCTCTGCTCCTGAGCCAGCAGTGTTCCCTGCGGGCCAGGAAGGCCAATGGTGCCCTGGGCTGCATTAGGATACACACAGCCAGCAGGTCAGGGAGGTGATCCTGACCCTCTGCTGAGCCCTGCTGAGGTGTCACATGGAGCACTGTGTCCAGTCCTCAGCTCCTCAGGACGGGGGAGACCTGGAGCTCTTGGAGAAATTCCAGTGGAGAGCTTACAAGGATAATCAGGACACTGGAGCATCTCTGTTATGAAGAAAGGCTGAGGGACCTGGGGCTGTTCAGCCTCAAGAAGACGCGACTGAGATGGGACCTCATCCGTGTCTGTCAGTGTCTGTCAGTGTCTGCAGGGAGGTGACAGAGGATGGAGCAGGCTCTGCTCAGTGCTGCCCAGCCATGGCACCAGGAGTAGTGGGCAAAAACNGCACACCCCCGAGAACTGCCTGGATGCAAGCCTGTGCCATGTGCTCTGGGATGACCCACTGTGGTCCCTCCAACCTAACCCATTCTGTGATTCTGTGATTTAGTACATATCCCTTCTTAGTGTCTGGATTTGATATTTTCAGAATGGTCAGTATCCAGCAGATCTGATTTTTTTTTTTTCCCAAAGAACAATATAAAGAAGAAGAAATAAATATATAGATAGATATAGATAGATAGATATATGTTTCAAATTTACATTTATTTCTTTATGCGGTTCTAAAGAAGGACTACATTCTTGATCAAAAATTGCTTAAAAATTCATTCAGTGTCTATGAGATTTAGTCCAGCTGTTTAATTATTTTTTTGTATAAGTGTTCACTGTTTATGGTGGCCATTTCAGTGAAAGGTAGTATTTATTACGTTTCAAATTTGTGGACAGGAAAGGTGTTATTAAGTGTGTCCTCTTCTTTGCCTTCTCACTACATTAGAGAGGATTATGATTTCAGAATGGCCTTTTAAGATAAATAACGCATTTTCTCCGTTTTTTTTTTTTGAAATTCATGGTAAGTCATTTGAAACAATTGATGTCAAGGTTATAAAGAAACAGTAAACATCAGATCATGACAAGAATATGATTATGGCTGGAGTCTCCAGTTAGGTTTCAGTCTCCTCTGAGTTATATCCAGACCAAACACACACAATGCAACGGTGACACCAAAGACTTTACAGCTGAGGTAGAACTGGCTATTGCTAGACCTTTTCCAAAGGCCAGCAACGTCTATGGGAATAAATCTTTGATTTAAGAGTGTATGGATCAGGATTTCAATAAGAATTTACAATAACCAACTTTACTTTTGTGCCACGTGGAGAATATATTTTCAAAGGAATGAAGCTTAGACTGAAGAGATGAAAAACATGTAAAGGGTGATAGATGTTACCAACATTTTTTTCATTCAGTTTTGTTCAAATGTCTCATGATTTTCAGTAACACTAGAAAGCACTAGCATCAGTTCTCCTTGTTTCTAGCCTGTTTCACTTTATAAGTCCTCAAGGAGTCATTTTTCCAAGGTTTTAGGAAAACTCAATATATTCCTGAAAAATGAACTGGTTCAAGCCTGAGAACTTCTGCCTGAGATTACAAGTCCTGCACCAACCTGATGTAAAACCCTCTGGAATGACCCAAAGAGAAAGTGATGAAACTTTACGCAGTTCAGGAAAAATTTGCCTAGAATTCTCTATTTTACATGTTTTCCAATCAAATAACAGAAAGTTTTAGTACTAGTATATTATTTTTTCGATTTTATTTTCTTTTATTTCATTTTAACACATATAAACACATATAACACACTGTACAGAGCACAAGAGCATCCAAGAACAATCTATACAGGGGGATGTGGAAATTTTTCTATTAAACTTAAATTTTATTTTGAAATTACAAGAAAATTTTAAAGAAATTATAACTAACAGATCCACTGGAAGTGCATCTTGAGCAGTGCAGGCTGGACAGTGGGAAAATGTCTGCTTTTAGGGATTGTGCAGCCCTGGAGATAATCACACAGGAAATTGAAGGTGTTTCTATTCCTGGATCCTTTCAAGACCAGGTAGGCAAAATCGTGCCTGGCCTAACACAATACTCTCTTACTTCAAATAGACTGCTGGACTAGAGGCTTCAAAAGATGTCTCCCAACCAATATATTTTATAAGTAGCTAAATAATTGCCGCATGTATTGGATCACTTCTTCTTTTAAACTAAATTTATTAATCAAGGTCTAATAAGTCATCTGAAATGAGACATAAGGATGCAACAATTTGTGTATCAAAGATTCTAAGCCCTTTTAATTCAGTATTTCACATCTTACGTTGCTCTATGGAAAGCAAAAAGTGGTTTTTTTTGAACAATTACTAAATAATCTGGAATTAGAAGGAATTTCTAAGACACCTAAAAAAGCTTTTTTATAGAATCATAGAATCATTTAGGTTGAAAATGACCTTTAAGATCATCAAGTCCAACAGTAGATTCAGCACTGCCAAGCCCACGTGTCCCTAAGCTGGGACAAGCCCACAGCTGGATGGTGACTCAACTCTGGACACACTGTTCCAAGGCTTGTCAACCCTACTGATGAAAAACTATTTC
This sequence comes from Dryoscopus gambensis, assembly GCA_013389985.1. Classification (NCBI taxonomy): domain Eukaryota; kingdom Metazoa; phylum Chordata; class Aves; order Passeriformes; family Malaconotidae; genus Dryoscopus; species Dryoscopus gambensis. Next base: position 8,071 of record WEIT01014252.1, read on the forward strand.
CCCAATATCCAATCTAAACCTCCCCTGACTCAACTTGTGGCTATTTCCTCTTGTCCTATTACTTGTTACTTTTAAAAGTGTTTGTTTTATTTTATCTTGGCTTTATGGGGAAAAAAAATCATCTGAATAAAATAAACTTTTAGTGCCAATTTTGTTATGATACCATATTTTGACATATTTTAAAATAAACATTATAGCTTTCAATTTCCAAAATATCATTTCTGCTATTCCCCTGAAAGATTAATCCTCTCCTTCCTGCTGCGTCTTCAAATAAAAGGAAAAGTTTAACTTTTTTATTTGAATATTTTCTTCAGTGATCCATTTGCGGTACTTTTCATTTTGTGTTTTCATATTTGAAAGAAAATAAATTAAAATAATGAAAAGAGTTTCATATTGATACGTTTTCCTTCTTTTAACTCTGTAGTTTTCTATTTCAACCTTCAAGTGCAAAAATGAAAAATAATTGGTATTCTAGCACTTTTACCAATCAGTTATTTATTGCACTAATCCAAAATAAAAATTATTATCCTAAATATTAAAAAAATTAATTTACCAGACTGTCTTGGAATTTGACCCTAGAGCTTTTGTATCCACCTTTAAAAAAAAAAACAACAACAACAACAACAAGAACAAAAAATGGTACTTTTCCACCACAGTCTTTCAAAATTTATACATTTAGAATGCTTAATACTATATGGAATTATTTCTAATTTACAGCAGTATGACTCTCCTAAATACAGTGCTTTTATTGTGATTTACACCACTGTTGCTGAGCTCTGAATCACAACCATGTCTATATTTATGGTTTTCACAATCCCTTTGGTTGTATGTAATTTTTACAGTAGAATAAAAATAGCAGACCCCTACTTAAAGGACCTTATCATCATAGATCCTTAATTACAGCTATGTTAAAGTAACCTCTACAGTGGCCCGCGAGCCAAAGCAACAATAAATAAAAGGGACTGTAAAGTGAGTAGCTTCTTCCAAAGGGAAATGTCAGCCTGCGCAAGGAAATGTCACCAGTGCAATAACATTTCCTGCTGCAGCACAGGGCGCTGAGTGGGAGCAGAGCTGAGAGAGGAGCTGGTGCTTTGCGAAGGGTGTGCGTGGTGAGCAGCTGGGGACACACTGAGCTGTCTGTCCCCTGGGCAAAGCAGGAGGAGCTGCCAGGTGGGTGATCGGGACTGTCAGGCTGAGCCAAACTGCAGGCTCTGGGCTGGACCCCTGGAATGGGGCTGAATCACTTTGACATCGATGCCCCATTTGAGTATTACTTATTTTAACTTGAACACTACACAGTCTTCCCTGGAAGCAGAAGAGATTTTCTTCCATCAGATGTGTTCCTCTTTCTGCAACAGTTGACATGGCAGTATCAGTCAAAGGAGAGTGGACGTACCAGAAGCTCACCAGCCTCTGTCTTCTGGGTGAGATGGTCACACATGATAGGATGATATAGATAGGAGAACACTGTGGCAGAACGCAGATGTCCTGCAAGAAGCCTCGTACACAAAAAATGGAGGAATTTACCTCATTTTCCTATGGGTAGCAAGTCTACTTGCAGAATTTTCTTTCTTTCTAAACCCCTGCTTTCACCTCCAGTAAACTTTAAGCCGTGGTTTTGATTTTTCTCTGGATCCAGTTTGATTTTGTGCAGTGTCTCACTACATGGGCTGCACACACAAACCTTTAGTCCTGGGTTTGAAGAACCACACTCTGGGCCAGAGAGCTTCCCCATTTTGCCTCTCATGCATCTGTCTCTTGGGATGTTAGAGCTCTAATCCCTTGTTACTTTTGTTGCAGGAAGAGGTCTTCTTGCTTCATTTGTTGAATCTGAAAGACCATGCCTAACACAGTGTCTGGCTTTAATGAACTCAGTGATTATCTCTGTTCTGGGAGAAGCTGTAAGAGCTGTTGGTGCAGTGAACAGAACACTCAGACCAAGAAGAAAAAGGGAATCTGCTGATTCCAAGCAATCATTAAGCTCAGTACCTGTGAAAACCAGTAACAAGGCAGGTGAAATTTAGTTAACCATCTATGACGTGCACTGAAATATGCTCAGCCACAACCTGAGGAAAGACAGTTTAGCCAGTATGAGGATGTAGGACTTAAACAGAGATTTTTAGGCTGAAGACGGGAATTTGCACAGTGAAACATAAACTGTATTGCATTATACACAAAAACATAAAGGAGAAATAACACACACCAACCTCTGGTCAACTGCACAAGGCATATGATTCCCTCTGCCTATGGCCTTAGCCATAAGCATGAAAGGTTTGCTGGGACTTTATTTCCCTTCACTAACTGAACTTGTTCAAAGGTGCAGTGAGAATCAGACCCTTTGCTTAGGGGGAAATCAAAAGGGAAATCAAACCCAGGAAATGCCTCTGGCCCTACCCCTCCAGTCTGTGCCTCATCATATAACTAAAAGATCCAACCTTACATATCAGAAGAGCTAACCCTTTGATGCTCCTCACAGATGATCTCTGCTGCCAATGTCCTTTACCTATTTAACTGCCAGACTCTTCACCTGGAAAAAAGGGCTTCATTTTCCCAGCAGAGGTGAAACTTCTTTTTCTTCCTCCTCCTCCTCCTTCTGCCCCCAGCTCCTTTGCATCTTTTCAATTTATTAAATGCTTTGGGATCATTCTGGGAGAAAAGCTCCATGCAGTATAACCACATTAGCTTGTAAAGCAAACAGAAAAAAATAGCCTGTTGGTCATAAACAAGCTGTCTGCAAATTTGTCATGTGCTATCTCTGCACTGGATCTTATTCAGGACTGCAAGATGTGGTGGTTTGTTTTATACTGATGGGCACTGTTGCCAGGGATTCCATCCCAATATAGATGTTTGTAATACACATCGTGTGTCAGTCTCTTCAGTCAGTTGTCGGTAATAGAGTTTGAAAGGCATATAGTGACAGTATAAATGCATATGGTATATCTGAATATTTTGTTAGAAGGATGATGGGTCCTGGCTGCTTAGGATGCTACATGAACTCCCGTGCAACCTGCATTTTTACCAACTCTGTCTCCCAAACTGGAAACAAAGACAGACCATGCTGTCTCTCTTTACTGCCAGTGGAGTGAAATCTAGAGGACAATTCATCTGACCTGTCTTTGACCTTTATCTTAGAATGAGATGAGCTTCTTTCTGTATTTCTTTCCACTGTCTATGAAAACAAGACCCACAGGATGAGCTTAACAACTGGAGCTCTATGCAGTTTCTTAAACTTAGGCCCTGCTTACTCTGATCAACCTCTACTTTCTGGGATATCAAAAGGATCATCCTTTTGATAATATGTGGTATCTGCCAGCCCTTTTTCCTGTCTCAGCCTAGAACATTTCAAGCGTTACTACTGTTTACATGATCAGCTGAAAGTCCCAGGCTAAGCTCAGTGCTGGGGGACCTTTTCAGTAGACCACAAAGAGGTGGTAAGGGCACGACATCTGGCTTCCACTGGCAGGTGGTTCCAGGCATCTCCCTAAAATCCTGTTCCACGTGGGCCAGCTCTGTGTGGGTGTCTCCAAAATGCAAGGACACTTCAAGTGTTGTCAGACTTCTATTTTCAGGCAACTGACTCAAGCCACTATATATCTAAATTTAGGTGTTTGCATATGAGCTAGGTGTATAAGCTTGGAGAGCTATTGGTTGACCAGATATAGATATGTGCTTCATCTCTTTCTAAACCACTAATTGTATTGACTAGACCTCTACTCTCTTTAATGGGTACCTGGCCATTTATCTTGCATGCAGACATCTAAAATTAGATGTCTTAATCCCTGAGCCTAATCACACCACTAACTTTTAGATTCCTAATTAAGATAAATTAATTGAAAACTACAAGACCTTTTCACCATTTTCAAGCCTTCTTTGAGCTTTCATCTACCCTTAGTTGGAAAGAGTAGATGACCATACTGCTTTCTCCTTTGATGAATCACAGGAATTAAAAAAAACCAAAACAACAAAATTATTAAAAAATCAGAAACTGGGCTTCTGAAGAAAAAAACAGCTTCATGTATGTGGAGATTTGCTTCTTCATTCTGAATAGTCATGATATACCAATCAAAACTTCAAAAGATGGATTGCTCTATTTTGTCATCCAGCCAAGTGTGTCACAGGAGGTTTAGGTTGGATATCAAGAGAAGGTTCTTCACCCAGAGGGTGGTTGGGCACTGGAACAGGCTCCCCAGGACGGTGGTCACAGCACCAAGGCTGACAGAGTTCAAGAAGCATTTGGACAATGCTCTCAGACACAGGGTGTGACTCTTGGGGATGTACTGTGCAGGGCCGGGAGTCAGACTCAGTGATCCTTGTGGGTCTCTTCCAACACAGGATATTCCATGATTCTGTGATTCTATTAAGAGACAGCTACTAAAGTGGTTTATTTTCTCCACCTGGCTAGCAGTACTGGCCAGACCTGACTGAGGATTTGGGTAACCTTACTACTAGAGCTTTGTGCCAGGACTTAAAGGTCTCGTTAAGCTTGAACATTAGGATCTGAGTCAGATCTGTTCTGGCTGCTCTGGCATGAGACATGAGTAAAGTAACATTCAGCTCTATGCAGTTGCATATGTAGACTTTACCTTGTTGAAAGTGTTTACTCAAGCTTTGGCATTTTCGGGGCTTTGTTTTTATTGGGTTTTGTGTTTAATTTTTGCAGTTGTTTTTGGGGGATTTGTTTTTGTTTGCTCTTCGGTGCTTTTGATTTGTTGTTGGGTGGTTTTGTTTGTTTTTGTTTTTAAGAAATACCAGGAGGCAATTTGTTTTCTTGTTAAATAAAGGAGATAAGAGGTTTTGATTACCAGTTTCAGATAAGTCTGGTGAAGTTGAAAGACTGTAACCACGACATGAATACTAAAAATTTTCAGAAAGCAGAACATGCATGAGACAGGATAGGACAGAAGTGTCAAAAACTATTCAAAAGATTGTACAAGAATTGAAAGGACTCATTCTTACCTAATTAGAGGTTATCTGTGCCTCCCTACTGAAAATGACTTCTGAAAACTGGTTGTGTCAAAACCGAACAGTGTTTCTTTACATAAGTTGCTTTTTTTTCTCAGAAATAACATCATAACATTCATGTGATTTCATTTCTTCGAAGTGACACATATTTTCCATTTCAACAGCTATGGAAGGTAGTGAGTACATTTGTTTCAATTTTACATGAAAGAAACTGAGACAGAGAGGGCCAAACTAAAAAGGTATTTAACCTCCTACTTCCTTTTGAAATCATCATATAGCAATATCTTTGGAGATGTAGCTATAAACTTTAAAAGCAATATTCAGAGTATTCACTTTCACATCATAATGGCCAAAAATCAATTTCATTGATTCTATGCTGGCTGTTGAGCAGGGATAGCTCCTGGTTTTCATGTCAGAGGCTCTGTGGGAACTGTTCAAGGGTCACCTACAACCTGTAGACATTTTAGGGATACACCTTCATTGTAAAAATAGCTCACTCCTTGCATTAGGACCTAGCCCCTCATTCATTGAATCATCTGGATTGTTAAGATCATCTTCTTCCAACCCCATGCCAAGGGCAGGGACACCTTCCACTAGACCGGGTTACTCAAGGCCCCATCCAACCTGGCCATGAACACTTCCAGGGTCTTCTACAAATTCTCTGGGCAACCTGTGCCAGGGCCTCACCCCCCTCACATCAAAGAATTTCTTGCTAATATCTAAACTAACCCTGCCCTCATCACACTGAATATACAATAGCTTGGTGCTACATGGAAAGAGATATCTCTTTCCAGTACATCAAAAATGTTATTGAGAGGATGGTCCATTCACAGGCCCAGTTCTTAAAAGCAGAATGATGATGAACCCTCTGGATTCTATTCCAACTTGTTCACTTAATGGCCACTGCCACACCTCTACAGAAAATACGGGCACAAATCAGTGCACACCAATCAGCTGAGGGCTTGGTATTGCTGGATTTTTGGGGGGTTGTTTTTGTTTTCCCTTGTTATGGCCAATAAATTCTTTTCAAGTTGCGCCTTGAGTAACAGAGTAGTGGAAGGCATTTCATGTTCAGAAATTTTTTGAGGAAGTCCAGATATGTGATGGGCCTCACTGCAGTCTAATGCCTCAGGCCAGGCAACTCATGATTGTCCTGTTCTTTCTGAGGTCAGGCATCATGGAAATCTGTGGTGAGATTTGTGAGGCTCTAAGCTTAGACAATCCCTTGAAAACAGCTTCCTGGAATTTAAGGTTTTAAGTTCATTCAAAGCCCCATTTGGACACTGAAATAAACACTCTGGACTGCATCTCAAGTGCTTTGTTCAAGGTCATCTGAGAGGAGTTCAATGGATCTTGGAAATGAGCCCAGATCTCTGCTTAACTCTAGCCATAGATCCATCCATTTTCATTCCATAGCAGCATAATAGGGATTTGGAAAACTACTCTAAAACCTTGAGAACTGAATAGATATGAAAATCCTTCTGTATGTATTTGGAACCATCCCACAGATTTCAGTGGAGGAATATATTCTTTCTTATAACAAATTGAATTGCTAAATACCTATTGAAATCTCTCATTACTTGTTAAAGTAACTACAGCTTTCCCACAAATATTGTAGAGATACATGCAGAGGGTTAAAAAGCGACAGCTCAGTGGTCTGGAATTAAATCTGTTGCAGGTATATAATTTAGTGTGATGTTAATTGGGTAGTGGGGAAGCATAAATGAGGAACACAATGCGTATACATTGGAATTTTTTGTTAAAGAAGGAACACTGCAAATGCTAACCTCAGCAGCCCGAAATCAAAGAGAGCAGAGAGGAAGGGGAGGGGAAAAAAACACAACCCAATAAACAATTTCTGGCCAAAAAATAATCCCCAAAGAAAAACAAAACAATATACAATCAAACAATTGTGTCTTGTTTCTTTGGGAAGAAGGTTAAATTAGCTACCAAGGATTAAGATTTTCAGCTGAAAGACACCAGTTTAGCTCTGAAAATGTAGGTTTAGCTGGTTCTAAGTCATTGCACTTCAGCTCATCTTTGTAACTCTATGTCCTGGGGCAAACAGAGGGCAGCTGAACTTTGTGTGCATCGGCTGTGACCACCAAGCCCCACACAGCCACTCACTCACTCCCACACCAGCAGAACTGGGTAAAGGACTGGAAGAGTAAAAGCTGGAAGACTCATGGGCTGAGATAAAAACAGTTTAATAAGGAAAGCAAAAAGCCACACACACAGGAAAGCAAAACAAGAATTAATTCACTGCTACCCATGGTCAAGCAGGTGTTCAGCCATCTCCAGGAGAGCAGGGCCCCGTTATGCTCAACTGTGACTTGGGCAAACTCCAAATTGCCCCCTTTCTTCCTCCTTCTTCTCCCACTTTATACACTGAACACGATATTACATGGCCTGGAATGTCCCATTGGTCAGCTGGGGTCACCTGTCCTGGCTGTGTCTCCTCCAAGCCTCCCAAGCATCCCCCAGCCCCTCTCCAGCCTGGCTGTATGAGAAGCAGAAAAGGCCGTGGCTCTGTGTAAGCTCTGCCCAGCAATAACAAAAACATATCTATATTATCAGCCCTGTGTTCAGGACAAATCCAAAACACAGCCCTGTACCAGCCACTGGGAAGAAAGTTCTCCTTATGCCAGCCAAAACCACTACACCCATTCTCTGTTTTGCACTCACTGGCTAACTAGTACTGACTTGTAGAAAATATGTGATGCATAGATTAAAGCTGGCAGAATGGGCGAGATCTTATGGAAATTGAAGTGTCAAAGAGAACATAATAACTGGACAGCAAAAGTCATGTGAAGACCAAGAGGAACATATACTTCAGTCTTTTCTCAGGAAAACTTGTTTTAGCCACTTACATGACAAGAATTTTAAAAAAAAGTCTACTGCAAATAGGAAAAGAAAAGGTATAAAAACCTTCCCAGCATTGCACATCTTTACCTAGCTGAATGCATCCCTGCACCACAAGAAACCAAAAGATACAAAACATGGAATTTGCCACTACAAAAGATCTGAAGATACAAAGAATATTGCCAGTGCTGTAAGTCTCCTCTGCCCTAATTGCATGTGTGTTATTCCTGGCCTAGAACAGGGCTTCCTGTACTGTTTGTACTTCTCTCTCTTTATCTCTCACTCTGTTTTTTGAGTCATTAGAGGTAAAATGTTCTGGTTTTGGTATTTAACTGGGTCTTCAGGCACTGACCTGGATGATTAAGTCATGTCACCTATCTGCTATGACTTCGGGTTCTTCCTTGACTGTTATGTTCAGGGTAGGGTCTGTCTTGTAATAGATACTGCTGTGGGACCTTGGTCTCTGCTAGGGATATTAAATGTTGCTACCACACAGGCATTAAGTGTGCCTGCAGTTAGGCACAGGTAATCTTACAGTGGAAACTGGGGAAAAAAAATAAATTCAATGCCCTACCTTTTTCATTTGCACAGTCTCGGTTTTGGAGATTAGTCTTAAATTATTTTGAATTGCAAATCCAATTGGGCTTTAATTAAGATTATGACCTCTACTTTGTGGCACACAGTTCAATCTGTACAGCCACAGTCTATGGTAAATTACTATAATGGTGCTGTAGATGATGCACCATAGCACAGAGCCTTGCCCTATATCTGTAGACAAAGACATGCATGCACATGCACATTTTGACTTGGAACAACCTCCTAATAATACAGATTTATTCTCCTTTGGTTTTGCTTTTTGACTTCCCTTCACTCCACATACAGGGTAGCAAGGACTCAGTGACTTGCTGGAAGAAATCTGTAGAGTATGTTAATTTCTGTGGAACTTAGGCAGCCTCATAAGTCTTAGAGATTAATAAGAATCTCAGAAGTATCTATCTTCTGGTGATGCTTTCATTTGCGCAGTAATAAAGCTCGCCTTTCTTGTTTAATAAAAACAATGAGGAAACAAATGGGTGTGCAGGCATTGGAACTTTTGAGGAATTAATTCAAAAGCACGAAGGAAAGTTTTTTATCATGCTGTAAGCACCAGAAAGGTGAAAATTACTCTTCCCCAGAGCTCTTACCCTCTGTATGCCTTATCTCCAAGTTACACCAAATTTAAGGCAAAACCCTCAGGAGGTGCAAAGTGTCTCTTAAGAAAGTGCTGATCATTTTCCTGAAAGGTGGTGGGCACATTTCGGTGAGACCATCACAAGCCTGGGACAGTGTTGCATAATTCACCTTCTTCCCTTGCCCACTGGAACAATTTCCTGGTAGAACATTCGCTCTCCAACCAAATGATGTTCCCGTGGAAAATTTCAAATGAGTGAAAATTTTGAGGCTTCTCTTTTCTTCCTTATAATTCTCTTTTCATTTTGGAGAGATGGCCGTGATTTTGCCTGGCTGTTCCCTTTATCCTCCCCCCTAGAAGGTTTTTGTCACTTTAGCTTTCTGTGCAGAGACAGGCAACTGATGAAAGCAGGAGCCTTGCAGTAGGCAGGGGGCCAGGGGCTGAGCACCCAAATCCTGCCCGGATCCCAGTCTCCCTACAGCTCCAGCTGCCAGAGAGGCACAAACCCAAATTGCTTAGCATCCCCACATCTCCTGCAGCTCTGGCTGCCAGAGAGCTGGAGCGGAGTGAGAACTTGCAAAAGCAATTTGCTTACCCCTCAAAAAAAGAACTTTGCAAGTTAGCACAATTTTTATCATCTAGGCAAAAAGGATTTAACAAAAAAAAAAAAAAAGAAATGTTTCAAAACTTTGTTTTCCTTTGATACACATTAATGAATTTATAATATTAAAAGTGGCTTTGATGTCTTAAGAACCGCACCTTTGTCAGCTGGGGTTACACAGTGAGCTGGGGTTACACAGTCCTCTTCCTGCGGCCGAGAGCTGACCAAGTCTCTCTGCAGCCACCAGTTCCCCAGCTCTGTTTGAGGATAAACACAGCTGCCTACAGGGGCCATAATCAGTACCAGGAATGAAAGGATAATGCAGCAATTATTTACTAATGGTCCCGAGCCTCCTTATCTTACTACTATGGCACTTGGTGGTCTCAGGAAATGGTCCTATTCTTGTCTTTCTACAGGGGGAGTTTCTCTTAAAGAATACTGGCCAATCTGGTGCTTGCCCTACTTCTTAAGCAGGCCATTACTTCACCACTTATAGCCTGCATAGATGGAAATGTAAGGTACAGAAGGTTGTTGCTTGATAGGTGCTGCATGCAGACATTGCTGTCTTTCTTGGTCAAGGATGGACTGGGTGTTTGGATTTTTCTCCTCTCAGCTCCCTGTCCCTGAAGTGAAATTTCTCTAAGTGGCAGTAAAGGTTCCTGTTTATCTCACTTCAACAACCTGAGAAATAAAACTAATTGGGATATTATTCTTCCCTGAAACAGTTTCATCCAGCCTCACTGCATAAACCTACAAAAATTACTTGATGGGCAGGTCTGAGTTGCTGAGATTTGTTCTTACCTGTTTTTCAGCTTGCTGTCTTTATCTTCCACATAATTCGTGTGGTGGTACCTTTAAGGGTGATCCAGCTCTATCTGGGTGGAAAACATACAGAATTCTTCGCACTGGTAGGAACACAGTTACAGTCAGGAAGCTTTTGCCTTTGCTTCTGATCTGGAGCTGATACTGTTGCACAGGTCTGGGTCAGGATATTATGTTTGTAATCATATTACAGTGGATCTGTTTGGGCCCTGACTTTAACCTTCACTTAATAAAAATGTGTTCTAGCCACAGGCTATGAGTTCTCATGACTAGCAAAGGCAGGGACCTTTGCAATGTAATAAAACAGGGAGGAAATATTGTGAGATATAGCACAGGTTCTGCTCTCCCCCTCCCATCTCGTTCCACTCTGAAGTGAAATCTTTGTTTTAGAAATAAACACTTTGGAACTTAAATCAGTTTTTGTTTAATCAAGTCCACTTTTTAAATATTCTTAAATAAAATACTACTTAAAATGGGTAATTTTACATGAAGTGGGAGAGAGATAGTGCAAGAACCTCCACTATATCAGCCTGAATTAGTTTTTCATGCTACAAGATGTAAACAAATCTATTTAATTAGAACACCTTGTTCTTATTGCATTCAAAGTCATTTTTTATACAGGCAGAAAGGAAAAAAAAAAGGGTTTGGCAGCAAATTTCTACAATGCTACAAAAAACCCATCTGAACTGTGCATCTCCCTCACTAAAATGGATGTTTTCTACTTGTTGTTTGAATCAGGGTCTCAAAGTCTAACCTGCAGCTACAGAGATGATCTCTGGCCAAGTACATACATTCCTAGGGACCAGTTTGATTTGAAACCCTTCCTTTCTACCTCATCCGTGGAGATATTAGATGTGTAGTCATGCAGGGGGAAGGTGGTCCTTCAAGTAACTTGTTCAGGTTATACATACCAAGACCAGACTTCACTCATGGAACTTCGTGCCTCTGCCAAGGCCTTGAGATTTCCATGCTTGCTCACCTCTGGGGCAATCTGTCCCATTTCCACCATTATTCTATATGTGTAACCCAGAAACAGTAATGACTTTCCCCTCTTTGCAGTTCTTTTCTCTGCTTTATAAGGTAAAATGGAATCTGGAACAGCAACAGGGGGAAGGAGAGAGGCTGTGTGCTCGAGGGCTTTATTAAACCCCATAAACTCTAAGATCACCTTTCTCTTTCCTCTCTGGTAGCCGTGCAAGGAGCCCACTTGGCTATACAGGCTCATTAGTTACAACAGAGAGGCAGCACAAGGTCCCACAGTGACAAGCTGCCACCTAAATCTAGGTAATGTGCCGTGCTAAAATGCTCTACACTGGCTTGCAGCAAGATCTCAGTTCCTTGCTATGGTGATGTTTCCTTTTCTTTCTGAATTCTAGACCTGGATTTACCACCCTTGTGGCCTGTGTTTTTCTTGATACACATTTTAAAATGTGTAGCTTCCTGCCCACACACTTCTGAAGCCTCAAATGGGCAGTAGAGGCACACAGATGTTATCTGGGAATATTATGCATAATGCCAGACCTCTAGATCCAGTCACCACGTGGAGACTCTCAGGCCGACACAGAGGTAGGTTGAGCTATTAAACACCAACATGGGTGTCCTTCCTCTCCTCTGTAAATAGCAGCCTGGTCTGTCCCACCAGATTACTGCTACAAGAAAGATTCCTTGACTGTGTTGTAGTAGAAAGACCTCATGGTGGGATCTGGGAAAACAAAACAGGGAGAACTTTCCTGAATAATCTTTCCTGAATAATCTGACCAACTGTCTGAGCAGAGCTGCACAATGCAGTCAAGGATGTGTGTCTTCATCCCATAATGCCATGTGTTTTGGTTCCTAGTACGCCAGACAGTCATGTTGCATACTGGTCCAGAAGTCTATGGATGTAGATTAAACAGTACTTTAGTCATCAGGGGATTTTTATATTGTTCTTCTCTGGCCCAGAGATCTGCTGTGGCTCCTGGAACAAATACCTTTTTTACATTTGTGAAAGGCATCCCTGCCCATGGCAGGGAGATTGGAACTAGATAATATTTAAGGTCCCTTTTAACCCAAACCATTCTATTATTTCTTTTTGTGCCTTCCACCTTTCCTTTGGCCTGCCCATTTATATGACCAGTTCTACAGGAGAGCCTGTTTTGTTCCATACTGATGTCCAGTGGACGCCTATCTCATCTGGACTGTCCAGAAATGGTAGTAGCCTGTAATCACGAAAATCACATTGAAAGCAAAAACCCAACATTTTCATAGCAATGTGAGGGCTGTTTTGTATTCCTCTGGCTTTGTCCTTACATTAATGATGCTTAGAGGCAAGACAAAAAGCTGATCATCTTACCACCGTTAGATGTTATCAACAACTTTTAAACAATTGTCATTGAACTTAAGTGCTTGTGTAAGTGAGGAATTAATAGTCCTGGCTTAATAAATATCTCAGGCACTGGCACACCACTTATGGGCAAAGTGATGTCTGGCTTCAAAAGTTTCCATCTGGAGAAGCAGCCAAGCATCACACAATGACACCACTGTCGGAGCCACCCTCCTCACTCCTGCCCAGGAGCCACAGCTCACTTTATCTCTCCTCCAGTCTACTCTCTGTAATCCAGCCTTCTCCCCCATTCCTATTCCACTTGTGGTATTCCCCTGGTTACCTCATACCCCTCCTAAAATATTCCATGCACATCCTTCCTAACGCCTGTCCTATTTTCTCATCTGTCCTCCATCAGATAATGCACTGCTCTGTGCATCAAGAAAAAAAGAGATTTACAGAATCAATATGATATGGTCAAGGAACACATCATGCCCAACTGCAGTCCTGGAAGAAATGCTGTGTCTGGTTCTGGGNGATGGGAAGCAGTGGTCATAAACTAAAACACAAAAGGTTTCACCTCAACATGAGGAAAACTTTCTCTCTATTGAGGGTGGCAGAGCACTGAAACAGCTGCCCAGGGGGGTCATGGAGTCTCCCTCTCTGGAGACATTCACACCCCACCTGGATGTGTTCCTGGATGTATCACCTGCTACAGGTGACCCTGCCTTGGCAGGGAGTTGAACTGGGTGAATCTCCAGAGGTCCCTTCCAACCCAAACACTTCTGTGATTCTGTGAAATAGAAACCAGTGAGAGCTTATGGCAAAATCTGTGACCCAGCATAATAACACAATGATATCACTAGAAAACAATGTCCCTATATTACTTTATTCATATTTGTGTGCCCTTTCTATGCTCTGGAAAGGTAAATAAGTGTTGTTATGTCTATTTCACCTGTGAAACTTTGGTGTAGAAAGGTTATTTTGTCCAGATTTATAAAAGACGCTTTATGGCAGAACAGAAACATTAATTCAGTTCTTTTTGCATCTTGATCACTGCTCTTTATTTCCTCTCTCACTGTGATTTCTAGTCTCTAAATTTTCATTAATTCCTAGGAGGTAAGATTTTTTGTGAGGAAAAAAAAGAGCTGTGTCTTTACTGGCTGCGTGAGGAACATGGTTTAATCAGATGATTTTCAAAACAAATCCGAAATGCCTTCCAGAGACTTATTACCTTCTTTATGGTCTTACTTCTGAGTATTTACCTCAGGAAAAAAAATCCACTCATTCGCTCCTCTCACCGGTCTCTTCAGTTCTTGCCCCACACTGCCCCTTCTGCTTGGCCCACATCCCTGAAACTGTTCTATTATCCCTTAACTAACCACCCATACAAACATCTGCATTACCCCCAAGGAACAGAATTTCCTTCCTTATAAGCGCAGCAAGAAATAAACCCCAAATCTGAACAAAAACAATGGCCCTTTCCTACTGTGATGTATGAAATACTTTCCTGAGGCACTGGTATCAGCTCTCTCCATTTAAGTGAAGCTCATTTGCAGTTACTTGCCTATTCATAGTGGTTGGGCAGAGAGCAGAGCCAGGGCTGCCTGTCACCAAGATGAATAGACAGATGGCACGGACAAAAGTGGTCACATTTGGTCCGAGCCAGGGGTGCCATTTTTAAGGTCAGGTCTTCATCTTGTAGTGGTCAGGAGGAGGCCTGTGATGATGATGATGACAGTGCATTTGGAATGATACTGCTATTTGTTTATCATGGCTTTTGCACAGGAGGTACCAATTTTAGCAAACACAGGAGGAAAGCAATTGAGTTAGCCCTGCAGCAGCATCTGAGGATCTTATCTGCATGGATGCCTCTCTTTTTACCCACTGCATATCAGAATTTAGGTACAGAAACAAAAGCTGTTTTCTGTCCTGGGGCAACAGTGAGTACTTCCTAGACCTTGCTGAATTTCTTCCCATCTCTTGTTGGAAAGAGCTACCTGTAACTTCATCAGAGATTTACTTGCCAGTTTGAACGACACATTAATCAGAATGGCTGGATCCTTCACTGGTGCTTATCCCAGCATCATGGATCTATGGACATGGATTTATGTGGAAGTTTTCCACTGATCTCAAATGGCTGGTCATAGTTTTCCCTGGTTAAACTGAACACCTTGCAAAAATGGCTTCCTCCCTCTTTTTCCCCACCAGCATCCCTGTGCAGACAGATGCTACACCACAAAAATATTCTTCAGTCAGTGAAATTAGATGTAGTTTCTCAAAACACAAACATGATGTGTCAGTTTACCTTCAGTCAAGACTCTGAGTATAAACAAATTCTGAATATCTCCGGCAAGTGCAAAGACCAGAATATAATTAGATTTTACTTTACCAACAACCCTAGAAGAGGGCATTGATATCTAATGCATTTTCCTCATTAATTGGAGACTAAAACTTGACCTGAACTAGAAAAAGCATATTTATTTACTAGTTGGAGATATGCTTTAAATAGGAAATTAAAAGCAGATAGCCGTATAATCTTATAAGAATAAATGAGGAGGAAGACTGATAAAAAAACAAAGAAAAATAAAATTTCTTGCAGCTGTGTTTCACATATGACCTCTTCAGAATGTGATTAAGAAATAAAAACAAACAAACAAACATCTTCCTTCTGTTATATGTAATGTACTTACGAATAAAGAGTATTTTGGGTTAGTGCTTTGTTAACCCACTGCAAAACATGGATTTATTATAGTCAATTTTTACTATTAGAAATCAAGTTCTGCAATGTGATGGCAGGAAGAGAGTCTCTTTCCAGGATAGGAAGTAATTCAGGTAACGGTGCTTCTGACATGATCCTGGTGTTCTAACAGCATAGAGTTAGAGTCTGGAAATAGCCAAAATATTGTGTGACCTCTTATATTTACAGCACAGGATAAGGAAAGGAAAATAAAACCTGCTGCCTTTACCTCTTTGTGTGGTGCATATCCATCCCAAGGACTTGTTTTGGAGGACAGGTACATACAGTCTCTCTGTCTGACTGTCAGGACCAAAAGAGGAAAGAGGAACACCTGCCTGCCCAGGTAACCTCTTACTCTTCCAGAGCTCACTTCTGGAGTTCATTTGAAGTGGAATAAAAGCAATAATATATTTAGTGTCTTTACAGATGATTTGGATTTTCTTGCTCTTCTGCAGACACAAAGTGTAAAGTGTACAGTGGACTGAGTCTATCTCTGCCTCCTTCGTGTAGAGCAGCAAAATCCACTTCCTGTCCTCTATCACAGGTCCATTCCCTTAGGCTGTGAGCTGCTTTCCATGAGAACTCCCTTTACCTGTGCCATACTCTCTGTAGGCCCAATAGGCAGTTACTACTGGAAACCTGAAGTGACAGAATTGTCAATTTCCAATTTGTTAGATGTTGCATTTCCTTCTCTTCATCCCTCCTTTCTGGTGAATGGCTTCTGTCAGTGATCTCCACAACAGTTCTCTGTTCTTGGGCTGCTCTGGGCACCACAGGGGCTCCTCCAAGGCCGGCTGGGACCCTCTGCCTGCATGTTGTCATGACAATGTGAGAAACAACCCGAGAAGCCCATTGCCCCCGCCCCAGCTGCCAAGGAAGGATGGTGTCACTAGGGAGGTCAGCCTCACTTGATGCCTGGTGGCACCCGTCCCCATGTGCATCTTGGCTACCACCTCCTGGTGGGAAAATGTTTTTATTCGGAGCAAAAACCGCTTCCTGGGCAGAGTATTATTGTCTCGTTGGAGAGAGTCCAGTACCGGAGGAGGCTGCAGTTTATCAGTTCTGTCCTCACCACTCCACTCAAAGTGTCTATGCCGTCAGGGGGATTGATGGAGTTGGGAAAGCCCCCAAAACCATATAACTTGACATTAAAGAGAGGCTGTGAAGCTCTCACAACCAAGAGTACCTTTCAGGGAGACATGCAGAGAAAACTGCTCTGTCTCTTTGGTGGATGACTTTTATCGTGAAGCTGCACAAAGCCATTACTAAGAAAGGCACAAATTTGCTGGAGCTGGGAGGGGGGAGGAAAGGAGAAAGAACCAACAACAATAAAAATAAGACACATGCTGCTCTCTTTTTTCTTCAGAGGCTTTGGGAGAATCTCCTGAGGACTAGAGGCACCTGCAGAGATGTTTTACGGAGGGAACAGTGCACACAACGCACCTGTAATTTGACCCAGCGTGAGCACTGGAGTGGACAGGACTCCTGCAGTAGCACTACACATGCCACCCCAATAAATTCTTGGATAATACCTCCAAGAGTCCCTATGTTACAAATCAGTTTATTCTGTCAGACTTAGGGCATACAGCATGGAGTGAGGGCAGCAGGGACCTCATGGCAGCTCAGCAAGTGACTTTCAACATGGACTCTGAAATCATAAGCAGAGGCTGGTACTTGGTGAGCTTGGTGGTGCTGTGTCTGGCTTGCTAACCAAGAGCTCTCAGGCTGCTCAGGTGTATCCACACAGGAGCGATGGCATTTCAGCAGGTGGACCTTTTGGCTTTGTGCAGCACCCTGTACCACGGGCAGCCTCACATGGAGGTACTCACTGTCGATAACATCCTGGTTCAGTGGTGTAGGTGAAAAAGGGGGACAAGAGGATCCTTTTTTTCCTTAACTTACTGCATAAATAGAATCAAGGAAAATATAATGTAATATAAATAAAAACAAATGGCTCAGTCAACTCATCTTTAATGCTTTGCTGCATGACATCTATTTTGTCTAATGGAATACGACTTTCATACACCAACTGGATATTTAACCTTGGCCAAAAGTTATGATGTACATTACAATACACTTTTATTATGTTACAATCTACTGTTGTTGTTTTTTTAATCTATTGCTAGGCCCCTAACAGTATGTCTGTGTCGATGAAACCCATCTGTCAAAAGCACAGTAGGGACATTATTATGTAAATGTAGTTGGGTCTTCCTTTTGTGGAATTGGGGGCAGGAATTTAATATACTGTCCTAATATTCCAGCCAGAGGGGAAAAAATATTTATGAAAAAATCTTTTTTTTCTAAGGAAGAAAAAAAGTCTAGCTGAATTTGGCTTTTGAAAAGTCAGATCTTTCTCTTTGCCCTTCCCAGGAAGATCTTTAGAGCTAATGATACAGTTTCTAATAAAAAAATAAAATAAAATACATGAGAGACTTTTTAAGAGCACCAGGAGACAGATAGGTCATTAATATCAGCACTGCTATCTTTTCTATATTACACTCATATTTCAATAACCTATATTTTGGGGTTATTCTTTTTTTAAGAGGTGCCATTTTGGATTATTTCTTTATTAGGGTTTGTTATAATATATGCACAAAGGTATGTAGATTTCTAGGAGAGGCGTGGGCAAGGAGGAGATTATTTATTACAGTTCTTAAATATCAGCCAAAATCCATCCATCTAAATTGTCTTGCCTTAGATGCATTCTTCCATTATTTGTAAAATTAAGACATTTTTTCCTGCTCAGAAAAGAGGCTAAAATTGAAACAGCCACAGTAGGCAATGAAATATCTACACAGCCCTCCCCTGGGCAAGCTCCCAACCTGAGGAACAGGCTCCAGGAGGTTTGTCCCAATGTGATGCATGAAATGAAGAGTATGTAGCTCTCTAAATCCAGATTACCAGCTGATTTCCTCCCCTAAATTCAAAGGCACCATCTGTTGAAATCACGACAGCCTCCACTATGAAGATCTCTGAGGTGGCAAAGTGTTGTCATCTCCTTCTCTGCAGATGGGGTGCTGAGGAGCAGAACAGCTGAGTGTGTGTTTGCACAAAATTAAGGTATATTCGCAGCATAAGAAAAGCCACATACATGCTGGCTGTGTTTCCTTAGCACAGGTAATGAAAACAAGGAGCATATGACAGTGGAAGGGTTATCATGGACAACAAGTATTTATGGCCCACTCACAGTCTGGATCATCCTTTGGATCCTGAGACTTGCCTCCTGTTCAGTGAGTTTTGGTGAAGGCTCCTCCTGTTTGGGAATCCTTTCTAATTTCTTTGCAAAGGAAACTGTGAGAACAGCCTGATTTGGTTGAGAGACCTTACCAAAGCACACAGACAGTACTGTGGGACAGGAGGCTTCTAAGGAAATAATAATCAGCACCAATAATGAGGCTGTTCATGCCCCATAGGCATTAACCAGCAATTTAAATGTCTAATTCCAAGACCAAAACCAAAGAAGGCATGACTTCATGATATCTTTCTTGTGTTGTTTCCTTGCTTGATAAGAAAGCTTTTAAAGTATGCTGTAAAAAACATTTTGTTTGGTGAATTCACATGGGCATGAAAAAGACCAAGTTTTCATCATCCATAGTAGACTCAAGCCCTCAGCTACCACCCAAGACAAAAGCACCCTTACTCCCAGGCAAGCTCCAGGAGACAATATTCATACCTGGTCCCAGATGGGCCACTGCACAAAAAGGAGTGCAACAAACACAGATGATGTCAGTACCTACTGCTATTTTTGGCAGAAAAAGGGAGAACATTTAACTTTGGACACACAACTCTCTGTACAGACCTTCTGGAGCTCTTGGTAGGATCCCGTTTGCTAATATAAAGTGCCACAGGATGTCCACATGTGTTCCTAGACTTGACCAAAAATGATGAGGTCCTGGGGATGCTAAACCATTGAGTGTCTGTTTCACATCTAAGTCACATTCAATAAACATCCTTAAAGCATTTGACAAATTCTTCTGATAGAAAACACTCTCTTTTATCCAGAAGTACAGAAAAGAAAGTGTTCACACAGGAACATGGCAACTTGTAAACCCTCAGTCTTTTTGAAGTGATTTGAAGCAAAATCTTTTCCTTTCCTGAAATCTGGACTAAGGTAATTGGAGATAGGTGGGATGCCTGGTGTCCATGGTGGAAGTATTCTGTACCCTAAAGACTGTGAAAATCATTGAGGAAAATGGAAACCTTTCACTACACTGTAGACTATGTCCCTGCTTATTAAGGTGATGTGCGGGCAGGGATTTTATCTCAGTATTTGCATATTATGGTACACAGAAACACCCAAATCATTAGGTTTGGCTGGCTGGGCCCCGGTCTCAGATATTGAGTCTTTTTCTCATTTAAAATACATTATGGTGAAGCAGAGCCCCTGTGTGAGTGACTGTATCTGACAGTGAGCATCGAGGTTCTGGTTTAGACTGATGAGCTCATAGAATCACCAAGAGGTTTGTGTTGGAAGGACTCTTATAAATGTCCCATAGTCCAACCACACACCAGCAAGATGTTGCCTAAGAAGCAACCTCTCAAAGTATTTTCAGCCTGTCCTCTCTCCTCCACGCTGCTGCTGCGTGTCCTCCTCTCTGCCAAGGGAAGGTGAAGCTCAGTGCTGAATGAGGATAAACATAATGACTGGGCTTAATTGGGCAGCATACAGTGGAGACAAACACAGTGACTCTTCCTCATCCATAACTAAGTCTCACTGCACTCAGCCACTAACATGCTGAACCTGATCAGCAGAGCTAATTTTCATTAGCTAATTGAGCAGACTCACAGCATTCTCCAGCTCCTACTGCTCTCAGCTGCCTGCTGAAGGAGGTGCACTGAGTGCAGGTCCCTCCTCAGAAAGGTCAGCTCAGGGGGAGCTGTCTCAAGAGAGGAAAGATAACCACTGTTGCTCCTTTTGCGTGCCTTTCCCTCCTGCTTTCCGCAGACACCTGCTTCTTCATATATTTCCTAATTTAAAGTTTAATCAATTTTTCTTTTAACATCTAAGCCCTTATGTGACATTAATATCTCTAAAGACTAAAATCCAGATCTATAGATATCTCCAAGTCTAAAAATACTTACCCACTGTTAGTCCAAAATGTTAAATAACTATTAATTCCCCTTCGGGGCTGGGTACTAAACCAGGCTGTAGAGATGCATATTGTGAAGGAGGATGTGAAACACTGTCTTGTGCCACTCATGGCACAGCACAAGGCAGGAAGATAAAGTGTACTATTTAGTAGTGGGAAGAATCTGAACACTGGCTTGTGAATCTTTTAAAACTCCAAGCTAATTGGCTAGGACCCATTTGGCAGGCTACAGTGGAAGAAATGGCAGGGATGACAGGATCTGCTTAGTACTACTGAAGCTGGTAAGAAAAATGGATTATAGGCTGGGATTTGTTGTTTTGCTTTGTAGATTTTTTTTTTTCTGATTTTTTTTTTACAATTTTAAAAAAATAAAGATCTGAAAAGTTTTATTCAGAATGTCACCTGGGTGTTTCATAGGAGTCACAGGTTCCACAGGTTTTGTGGGATTTTTAGTGTGTTCATTCCCCATGATTGGCTGAATTGTCTGGTTAAACTACATTTCCCATTGCACCTCAGAGCTTCTACATGCTAAGAGAGTAGATGCTAAGGCAAAAGAGTCCCTGAACACAGCTAACCAAGCAGACACAGTCCAACAGGCAGATCTAT
>WEIT01014253.1:16103-28665 GCA_013389985.1 Dryoscopus gambensis
CAGAGATCCCCAGAGGGATTCCTTTTACCACCAGGAGACTCTACATCAGCCACAGCAAAATTAAACAACTCCAGGTAAGAAAATCCAGAAAAAGTACTTTTTGTAGTGCACTGTAACTTAAACTGGACTTCCCAGATGGTGGTGGCATCTAGTGAGGAGAGAATTTTATTCCATGTTCTAAAAACTGATGAAGTGCTGCCAGATCTGGTTTTATTTTTACTTACTCTTTAAGGATATGTAAATATATTCCTGTAGTGTTTTCATGTTCCTGCAGTCTCCAAGCACTAGTTCATGCTGTCACAACGATATTTTGTATGAAACGCAAAAAAATAGTATTTTACAACTAGCAGCCAAAAGTTGACTTGTTTTATATATGGTCAAATAACCATTGACTTTCAGAGTAATTTTTTAACCTGTTAAAAGCTTTAGCTATTTTCGATAAAATATAATACTTTTTCACAGCAAAATGAAAGGTTTTATGTCATTAGAATAATTTCCCTAATGAATGAAATTGAAGCTCTTTTTCCCCATCTGGAGCTGCAAGTGTCAGGTACAACTGCTATTAGAAATGGCAGAGCAAGTAAGTTGGAGTCTAAGGCACAGCATGAGATGTTTCTAAAAGCAATGCCAGGCCTATTTAATAACTCACAAAAATGAGAGCAGCTTCTAACAAAAGCTGCCAGCTATTTGTGCTGTTGAAAAAGTTTATTCTGGGTTCCTTGAGGCATCACTGGTTTGCATTATTAAAGGCATCAGCTTATGCTCATTTAGCACTGCGCTCTGGAATGGTGCTTCTTTGTTTCCTACCCTGAAATATCTTAATTTAATAAATTTGTCTAGTATAGATGGGCACAAGGGAAATATAACCACCTGTACTAGACATGTTTACTGTGTATCAATTTACTACAAATAATAAGAAATACGCACTCCAAATGAGATGCATTTTCTCTCACAAAGAATTTAAGTACTCTGAAATGTATCTTTGATTTCACTCTCAGGACTAAATGAAATAGGCTAGAAGGCAGCTTAGCATCTGGAATACCTGTTGCTCACTGAGAAATAGTCAGTGATTGTACAGTCTTCCTCTGAGAAAGAGTTTACTCTTTTAGCCACTACTAATATCTCTGGTTTTCTTGTTTTATCTCACATACCCACAAGAGTCAAACATGGGTGTGATTTAGCTATATTCTAGGCAAACAAAAGATTTGTCAAATGAATTCTGTATTAGGAAATACGTTTTCTGTGCAAACTCTTCCCTCCTCCTCCCCATTATTTTCTTTCCAAGATAAGTAAGATGAGCAATTTTCCATTTCTTAGGCTAGTTGTCCATACCTGTCAGCAGCTCCTCAGTTAGAGGTAAAGCGGCCTTTAGGTTCTGACTAGAGCAAAAGTCATAAGTGTCATAAAGCGTTTAAATATTGGATATAAGTGAATGGAGTGGTGCGATAAATGTTTTATGACCGTTCAAAACCAATGGTGTGTGAAACCATCTAAGAGAGTTTTCCACTTTATACATTAATTCCACTGGCTATGAGTCTGCCTTACTGCAACTACTTTGCACGGAAAAGAAAAAAGTCTTTTCACGCTATGTCTCTGTAGTCATGTAGGCTGTTTCCTTAAGATTATATGGGGTCTGGATATATTTTTTACTTTTTTTTTCCTCCATGAAACAAATTATACTTCTGAGGTCTTGACATCATAAATACCTGTGCCTAATTTTACACAGCTGAGCAATTCCACTGGCACATATTATAGTGCTTGGGGAAACATGTCTGCTTGTAAAGTACATGTCTGCAAGCACTGAAATAATTCTATAGGACTTTACGGTTTTGGTGTGGGATTTTTGTTTGTTTGGCTGGTTTGATTTGGGTTTTTTTATTTGCCTGGTTTAAAAAATTCCTTTATTTATCTAGTCATAGAGAAAATAACATACTTTCCTAAAGAAGTTGAATGGAAGCCTAGACTTCCCACAGCTGACCTCCAAGAGACTTTTATATGTAAGCATTCACAAATATTGTGGTTTGGCAATAAGGTGCCTCAGAAGAATAAAAAAATATTGTTTCAATTACTTCTGCACCTTAATTTGCATTGATTATTATTAAAATTGTGAAGAAATAATAATTTTTTAAAAATATATGTTTGTATACTAAATCCAGTCTGTTTTAAAGAAAAAAAAAGAAAAAAAGAATTATTTTCTTTTTTACACAGGTCAGTTTTGTATTTGTTTTGACAGAGTTATCAGCATTGAAAACAGTTGCTGGGATTTTTGCTTTTAGTAATTTTACAACCTGGGGTTTTTTACAAACAAATATGACTTTATAAACAAACTCATAGGCAAAACTAGATTAATTTTAGCATCTTTTTTCAGTATTTTCTGCTTCCTCCTTGATTTGAAGATCAACTATAACCTGTTTCGTCTCACTTTAAGATTTAGTTTATTTCTAACTATATTAATAAGTGGGGTTTTATCTGATGAAAGAAAATCATCTACTTTCCCCTCAGGGTAGGGGACTGTTTTAAAAAAAAACAGCTTATAATAAATCCTAGGTCACACACAGCAACTTGAAAAGCAGAAAAAGAAGAAGTCATTAAAATGACAAATTCCTTAAAATGTTTATATTAAAAGAACAGCATATTAGATCCACTTTCAGGAGATCAATGTTTTAAAATATAAAACTATAATAGTATCACTTTACAGGCAATCCAGCTAGAGAAAAACACCACCACTTCCTAGCAAAAAAGAAGAGCTGGTGGGCTTTCAAATATATGTCTTGATTCATATTAGAAAGACTGAGTGGTTTGTAAAAGCAGGGATAAATGTTTAAGTCTCAAAACAGCACAGTCACAAAGCTTAGCAAAGCATACCAAATAGGTGGAAAATAGAAATTAAAATAATCCACATTAAGAAGCCTAACATCATTAGAGTGTAAATGTCTATACACTGACCTTCACGTAGCTCTCTGTCACTTAATAAGATGAAAATTAAGCCTCTTAGAGACATAGAGAAATCAACTGAGGAAAAGCAGAAAATATTGCTTTTGAATTTATAGGAGAAAATGTGTTGAATTGTGAAGGTTCATAATTGTTTCCATTTCCATAAGATTGTTTTATAATTACATGTGATTATGTTTTTGTGCTCTTGACCAATGCAGCTTTTTCCCATGTACAAGATCACCCTCCTAATCATGACCAAAACTGGACATCAGCAGTTCTGATATTGCTATATAGCTCTATATACACAAAACACTGCATTATAGAAAAAAATATATAATTTGGAGAACTTTCTTATTTATTGTTGAGAATATAAGGTTTTTAATGGAGGTACATTTCCTCTTAGAATTTAAATATAATTGAAGGAGAAAGCTGCTTCAATAGAGGTTCCAAAACCATACTCTTTCACTAAGTGCATCAAATTTTGCAACTCATAAATTGCTTTGCTAGACAGAATAAAATTAATCAGAAAGATAAACTAAGGATACCACCGCAAAATGAAATCTCACTTGTCTTTCACAGCTGTGCAGGCTTTAATTTTAACAGAAGTTAAAATGCAGAGTTTGTAGCTAAGATAAAGAGATACAGCCCAAAAATATGCAAGAGTTGGACGAATGAAGCTGTAAGACATCTTTTAACAGTCAGCTTTATGAACTGATTTCACTTACACAAGTATGATAGCCAAATGTATCCAACCAGGATTATAGAACAAAATTACTACCCAGCACCAGTACCCACTACTGCAAAAGGACTTGTGCTGCCCTCCATGCAGATTCCTGACTGGGATGAGGGGTTGTATTATAGAACAGGCTTTATAGCTTCCCCCAGTGGGAGTAAAATACCAAGCCCTGGGGGAAATAGCATGAAGAATATAGTGTTACTTTAGCATCTCTTACTGGTGTGGTACCCCTGAGGCCTGTAGTGAGATGTTTTTGGACATGGGAAGGGAAAACAGATGAGGACACTCCTTCCGACCACTCCTGTGCCAAACACCTGCTCATCTTGCTTTTTTAGGAGGATTCCCATATAAATGATTTTTTAAGATTCAATCACCGAGGTCGATGGGAAGCATATCTTGCAATTTCAGAAAACCAGTTTTAGCAACTGGTGTGCTTGGAGAACTCCCTGGCTCACCCTCACTGCATGCTTCCTCCTATCTCAGCTTACAGAAAGCTGCCAGATTCACTTAGGTTTGCTACTTTAACTTGAGACACAAGATGGCAAGCTTTATAAACAAGCATGTTCCAGCAGAGCAGAAAAATAGTGAAACAATTGTGTGTCTCTTGATGTTATAGTCATAGTCAACATCTAAGTACCATTTACCACTGCAAAGCATCTGTTTATTACCAGCTAATAAAAACTAAGTTTCTGTAAACACTCTGCTCCACAGAGGTGATTTTTCAGGCCAGGCTGATCTGACACATTTGGTTTGGTCATCTTAATAGGTGAGGTTTTTATTTTTTAAAAAAAGGAGGTAGTGGGGTAGAAAAAAGTGTCGGATTTTAGTTTTCTGCCAAAACAGTAGCAAGAGGTAAAGATATCCATGTGTACTCCCTCCGGGGAATACATGCTGCAGTGACAGTGCTGTTGATATATGGAAATGGCTGTATCATGAACTCAAAACTGCTCTAGCAAGCACCATTGAGCACAATGAACATAAACAACCATCTACTCTCTGCAAAGATTTCTGCCACTGGTGGTATTAGCTTTCCATTTTATATAGGCTATCCACCAGGAGGAAGTAAAAGGAATATTCCCTCTTCAAGTGTATGTGATTGCGCAAAACCTGACACAGTGCAGACTTAAACCACGAAATTCCAGGAATGTAAGTAAATACTGGCAAGCCACAGGTACCTATAGTAATACCTCTACCATTATCACTTATCTTAGTGTCTCATTCTAAATATGTTGGTTTTCAGCGTATACTAGCAATTGTCTGAGCATCCAGAAGGAGTAACCAGTGAGGCTATCCATAAATGTGCTGTCATACTAATTTTTTTTTCTCTTTAAGTTTACTGACTTCAGGAGAATGTCAGTCCTTGAAGAGCTGGTCCTGTCATGCAGTGGCACAGAATCAATAGAAAACAACACTTTCAAAGCTCTGAGTACCTTGAAGTCCCTGGAACTCTGCAAAAATCAGCTAAAGCAAATACCCACCTTTCTCCCATCTGGCCTTGAAATTTTAAAGCTCGCTGATAACTCCATCAATGCTCTGCATGCATCTGATTTTGCAGGTTTGATGAAACTAAGAGTGCTCGATCTTCGGAACAACTTGATTGCAACTCTGCCTCCGAGTGCATTTTCTTCCCTTTACAATTTACAAAGTCTGACCCTGGATGGCAACAACATGGAATCTGTGTCTGCACCACTTAGGCTTCCTAGGCTGAAGTATCTGAGCATGGCTGATAATAAACTGAATTTGTTCCCAACAAACTTTTTTGCATCTTTCCAAAGTCTACATTTTCTCAGCTTAAGTGGTAACTTTCTGACAAAAGTGCCTCTTGACCTACCTAAATCCCTGCTGTCACTAAAATTAGAGAAAAACCAACTTAAAATGGTGAGACTTCGAGATGTGAAACACCTAGAAAACCTGTCTGAGTTCCTTCTGTCAGAAAATCAGCTGATGTCAATAGATGGTGCCCAGCTTCTTCCTAACTTAACAACATTGGAGCTCTCTAAGAACCAGCTCCACGCCGTGCCCCTCAGGCTGCCTGGCAGGCTGCAGAAACTCGACTGCAGTAATAACCTGATTCAAAGGGTGACAGCGCAGGACTTTCAAGGACTCCAAGACCTGAAGCACTTGTTTCTTGACAACAACGCTGTCAGCATGTTCGAGGCGGGAGCTCTCCAGCAGTGTGGGCAGCTTTCCAATCTGGCGCTGGAACAGAATCTCCTCAGTTCTATTCCGCTGAGGCAAGTGAATCTCAGGGCAGCTGGTTCCAAGGTGTCATCTCTCCTTCCTTACATTATGAGAATGAGAGCCAAAAATTGGTATTCAGACCCAGTCATGGTAGAAGTCTGTCCAGACCATAAACCCGTTGCCGTAACTAGCACTAATTAGCACTCCCGTTAACAGTCTCAGAGTAGAAGTAGAGCTGCTCTCATTACATCTGTGGCCCCCCAATGAATCTTCTCATTTTGTATCTGTCCCTGCCAGTGAGACCACTTTTTTTAATTAGCACACCAATAAGGAGAACCTGCTAGGAGACTGTAAGAGAGTTTACTACCAAGGTTATACTGCTACTTAGATTTACCTGCCCCACAAAAGAAAAATAATAGAGCATTTGATAAAAAGAATAGATTGCAATTTTAAAGCTGATGTTTGTACCAAACCACACCAAGTTTATTATTGTTAAAATATTAAGATTTTGGGAGCTGAGTCTGATCAAAAAGAATGTGCTTTTTCAGTGATACTGGCATTGCCAACTTCATTAAAATCACACATTACAAGGTATTTGGAATGCATATAAAGTCTCCAGCTTCAGGCTATAAGAAAAATTCCAGTCAATAGAGCACAGAAGAAACATCCCTTGGGCACAGTGTGTTCATTAATGCTCTGCTTAGAGGATCTCTCACATTCATCTGAGTGTTGGAACTGGCCATTATCGGAGATGGCAAATTGAGCCAAATGGTGGCTGTTCTGATATAAAGTGGCAATTTCATTATTGCAAAAAGCTGTGCAATAAGATGGCATAAAAATAGTGAAGTAATTCCATTAACATCAACTTCTTTGACAAAACTGGACTGTTAAACTTTATTTTTATGGCTTGTAGACAGGTTTAACTAGCCTAAATAAATAATGCAGTAAAATTTCAATTCATTTAGCATCATGTCCTTTAGCTTTTGAATCTATTTGGCAACAGCTTTATAATCAGAAAATGATTTAATGGTGTATAAATATTTGATTTCAGTCTAGCTTGACAGGAATGTTTAATGCTTTCTAGTTACTTTAGTATTGTGTAATCCATCTTATTTTACAACCTTCATAGTCAAGACAATTAACAGCATGGAGTTCTCTACTAGCCTTTAAACAGTACGACTTTTAAGGAGATAGTGGGGACCTTTCACTCCTACAGTAAATACAGATTTCCAGGGAGGGCTGTAAACATAAAAGAGGTGAAGAAAATTACAAGATATAAAATATATGTACTTAATTCAATTGTCTGATGATGACCAGGTACACAGGGATATACAGAAAAAAAATTATTACTTTTGACTTTTATCTGAGAACTCTGTCAGGTGTAAAAGGTTAAAAAATATGATTGATATGCTAAAGTGAATAGGTCTTAGCAGCTTTCTGGCAGAAATGAGGAGAAAGAAAGCTTCTTCCTCTTCTTTTTTGAGAAGAAAATAATCCACAAGTCCAAGTATTTTCAGGACTTATAGAGAAGACTTGTACTTCATAAAGTCCTACAGGGTGTGGTGAAAATGTAGGGAAGAATCTGATGATATTCCTTAGAGTGGCAGCAGCACAGTGTGGTTGCCATGGTCAGTTCCCAAGTGAGCACAGCTCCTCTTCCAGCTGCAGGATCACTCATCATGTATTCAGTGGCATTATTTTTTCTAGATCAGCACAGCCTGAAGTCAAACAATATAGCCATAAAGTTCAAGTCTAACAGTAGTCCAATAAGACTCCTCATAGGTTTAAGAATTTGCTGGTCAGGCTTTGGACTATAATCAGTCTGCATAAACCTCTTGGGTGATTCCCTACTGCCTCTGTGGGAGTGGCACTAGCGTTTTATCCCGGACTACACTTCTGACATTACAGTGTCATATGGGAGAACTATAATTGTCTGTGGCTAGGTTTCAAAACAGATTTATTGCAGTCACAAGCATTCAGTAAGGTCAGATTTTGTGAAGTGAAGCACCATTCAATACATGAAATTCTCATCTCCCCAGAAAAAAACAGCACAGCACAGAACTGCCCTACTCTTGAAATAGTAATATTAAATTTGTCAGGTTTTCACAGATCTGGGAACCATCTTTCAGCTTAAGAGGTTCAAAGTCAGCTTCACAAAAAACAGTCGGTGAGGGTCACAATGTACCCTCTTACTGATTTTCAAAGGTATCTCATATCATTACAGTGAGATAAACTATCCCATGAGCCTTTACCAGGTACCTTTGTGGTGTACTGCTGTTCTATTCTATATAGATCTTGGCAGTATTATTATCATTTCCCTGAGAGCTTCAGTCAGTAAGTTTCCTTAAAATCTGTAACCTTGACTCTTAATTTCATCACCTTGCATACTACCATAGTAAGGTGATTTTAAAAATACTTTCGAATTAATTTTATTAAAGATATTCCATGCCAATGCTTTTCTGTTAAGCACTTGTCACTAACTATATTAGAGGGAAATAAAAAGTCATGAGCAAGACTTTTGAAATTAAACTATTTTCATGTAAATTTGTAATGTATATGAAAATAAGAATTATACTGACCTAGTCTAGTATCATATCCAGAGATTATCAGCTTTTTCTCTTCTTCTAAATGTAACCAGTTCTAAGTCTCAAAAGTACAACTTAAAAAGACTGTCAGAAAGCACTTATATTTTCCCTGTTGCTAATTTCTTAACAGATTACCATCAGATGAACTACTACTGTGATGATTAATATTTGAGTCTGATGGGAGCAGAGAACAAAATGGAAGAAAAATTCTAATTCTTTATGATCTAAAAAAAGTTTTTAAACAAATCATATATAGAAGTACTTGAAGGAGCAGTGTTGTCTAAACTTTTGATTTTTCATGGTGCAATAGTTTGGTCACTGGCATTGAAGAGTACAAAAATTGACAGTAAATTAAACAGCTAATTTTCTTCATAGTACAGCACAGGACTGCTGCTCAGTTCAGCTGCATGAACAGTCAGTACAGGTCAAAACTGCAGTAATTTGGGAAAACAGTTCTAGGGTGCACTGACAGTACATCTATAATGTAAAAACAAAGAACAAACAAGCAAACAAACAAACACAACCCAAACCCAATATGAACATCTTTTCTTTTGCAGAAGATTGCATTTTTTAGTGATAGCTTTACTTTAGTATATCAGATGCGCCTGGACAAATACCCACCACCAAATACCACTTACACAAACAGTATGATGAACATAACACCTTTGTATTGTTTTATTTTTATTCAGACTTCCAGACACCCTTGCTAGATTGGATCTAAAAGGAAATGACATAGAGTATGTTGGAGAACAAGAGCTGAAGGACTTGAAACACCTCCAGGTTTTAAATTTACGGAATAATAGGATAACTCTCTTGGATCGCAAAGTCTTGGAGCATTTACCTCGTCTTCGTCATCTGTATTTGGATGGAAACCCTTGGAATTGCACCTGTGACCTTCTCAAAACCAGAAGAGCACTGGTGGCCAGAGGGACAGATGTCCGGGGAGGGCAGTGTGCAGCGCCAGCACAAAGCCGAGGAGAAAGCTGGATGTCTTCCAAGAAGATTCTGCAGCAGTGTGAAGACAATCTGTCTTCCATGGAAAGAGGCAAAGAGGACAGAAAGAAAATGAAATCCAATGAGGCCTCCAGCATTGGAGTGAACACAGATGATGATTACTATGATTATGAATTAGATTAATGCCACGGTTTATCTGTAGTGAACCTGAAAGTTGTCTAGAGCTGCCCACTGCCACCAGTGTCTCTACTGATAAGCAGTCTTCTCATCTGTCATTAGCTTTTCCTGGCATATTTGTACTACAAGAGGTAATAGCCAGTGACAGAAGGGCTACAGTAAGGGTGCCATTGTGGACTGAATATTGTAAAAAAAAAAAAAAAGTTTTTCTATGTCATTAGTACTATGTAGTTTGAGGAAAGCAAGAGTACAATTACTATCTCTTAGAAAAGCAGCCTGTAACTCTGTGTATGGACCTTTTCATAGTAGAACATTCTGATAGTTGCATAAAACCCCTACAAATAAAATTCTGCAATACTGCAAGACACTATTACTAGAAGTCTGGCATTCAACACATTTAAACTCATGGGTCTGCAGGTCGACATGCAGAGTTACACTGATGTGAGCAATTTCTTGAGATTGTTCAGAAATTCTTGCTTTTGAGAAATTTGTTTCGGTTTTCCTGAAATATTTCCCTCTTTTGTTTATTTTAGACTATTTTAAAAAACATTAGACTAAATCAGCTGAGCTCCAGGCAAAATATAGACAGCTTATCTTCATCACAGCAAGTGAAGATGAATCAGTGAAGATGAAACAGAAGAATCAGTGTCCTGGTTAATGAGATTTAATACTAGTTCCGAAGTAAATTAAAAGCGAGGAATGAAAACACTGGGGTCAAGTTGACCTGATTCTATTGCTGTAAACAAAAGAAGGGAGATTCTCCGGAAATAGATCCTGCCAAATAATAGGATAAGATGAAGTGAGGTGAAGCTTTTGTAAGAGTTTATTTTGGTATCTGAATACCTAATTGGCTACAATATAGCTCAAGATGCCATGTATATACTTCTAGGTTAGGTGTACTTAACGTTCAAGCACACACTGCAAGTGTCCCCCTTCACTGGCTAAAACTTTCCAGACTTTTGTGCACACACACGCACACACAAAATGACTTAATGCTACATAATTAATGCATTAACTCTGATAGACGTACAAATTTTATCAAGCAGTTCCCAAAGTGCTTGAAAACTAAACAAAGCTGGATTAGCGAGACCACTAAAACCAGTGACTTACAAACAGTCACTTAAGTTAGTTCATGATGTCAGGTGATAACTGATGAGTAATTACATCAGAAAATTACTTTTCAAAGCAAACAGTTTCTATTATTTTTTATCTTCCGTTGGCATTCAGTAACTGTGTAATCACTCAGCTCCAGGGAGGCTGATTTGTCAAGTGTCAGAGTGCAGCTATTTGGTTGTGTCTCCTATGCAAATGGGATAGACACGTGGGTTTCTTAGGTCACCCAACACATTAAGCTACACAACTGGAATAGAGAGACCTATTATAGACTCATTTTTCTTTACATTCCCATATCATCAGACTCTGCAGAGGGATCTGCACAGGTTGGATCAATGAGCTGAGGCCAACTGTGTGAGACTGAATAAGGCGAAGTGCCAGGCCCTGCCCTGGGTCACAACAACCCCTTGCAGCACTACAGGCTGGGGCAGAATGGCTGGAAAGCTGCCCAGCATAAAAGGACCTGGGGGTGTAGGTCAACAGCTGGCTGGGTGTGAGCCGGCGTGTGCCCAGGTGGCCAAGAAGGCCAATGGCATCCTGGCCTGTACCAGCAATGGTGTGGCCAGCAGGACCAGGGCAGTGATTGTCCCTCTGTACTCAGCACTGGGGAGGCCATACCTTGAATGCTGGGCTCAGTTGTGGGCCCCTCACTACAAGAGAGGCATTGAGGTCCTGGAGTGTGTCCAGAGAAGGGCAATGGAGCTGGTGAAGGGCCTAGAGAGTGAGTCCTATGAAGAGCAGCTGAGGGAGCCAAGGTTGTTTAGCCTGGAGGAGACTCACTCTCTACAGCTGCCTGAAAGGAGTTGGTAGCAAGATTGGGGTCAGTCTCTTCTCCCAGGTAACAAGTGACAGGACCAGAAGAGATGGCCTCAGGCTGCACCAGGGGAGGTTTAAATTGGATATTATAAGGAATTTCTTCATGGAAAGAATTGTCAAGCATTGGCACAGACTTCTCAGGGAAGTGGTTGAATCGCCACCCCGGACATGTTCAAAAGATGTGGATGTGGCACTTAAGAACATGGTTAAGAAGTGGACTTGGCAGTGCTGGGTTAACAGTGGGAGTTGATGATCTTAGAGGTTGTTTCCAACCTTAATGATTCTATGATTCTATGGTCAGTCACCAAATTTTTAGTAGCTAAAGATTTAGATATTTATGAAACAGCATAAGCCTTCCTTGCAGTTCGACTGTGTTATTTTTGCTGGCTAATGCTGGTCTGTATTAGAAGCCTGGAAAGTAGTTATTTTCTGAGCAAGGGAAATATTTTCGTGATACAGAATTTTTCATTCAATTTTATATTGGCAGATTCTTTTAATACAGTGCTTTAAACATCTCCATGCCATCTCAGCCCACCCATCGGTCTACCAGCATCAGGCAGGCATTAGCTCTTACTTCTTCTTTCACCTCCAGCGGTGTTTCCATCTTCGGACCTGTGGGCCGCTACAAGCTGAAGTAAGAAAAGCCTGGGAGCCGCAGCTTTTGTGGGAGACTGCAAATCGGAGGGTGCGGCCCCGAGGCCTCGCTGTCTCGGCGCAGTTCGGGCGCTGCGCTACCCCTGTTTCCCGAGCCCGCTCTGCGGAACCGCCCGGCGAGCATTCGCAGCACGCTCTGAGAGTCAAACCTCCAGGTCAGGAAAGACACCTGCGAGGCCCGGCTGCTTCTGCGGCGTTGCGATGCTTCATCCCCCCACCCCTGCTTCACCAGCGTAAACAAAGCACTGCGGGCGCCAAGAAGAGCAAGGCTGGGATGGGACTGTGGGAAGGTCTTGTGGATGGGTCCCTGAAACAGCTCGGGGATTGGGCAGCCTTGTGGGGTGGGGTCCTGAGTCCCGGGGCCAGGCAGAGACCCGCGGGGGTAGCTCCCGCCCCGGCCCCGGCCCCGCCC
>WEIT01014254.1:2302-27124 GCA_013389985.1 Dryoscopus gambensis
AAATTTTTTATTTTTAACAACTGGATTTTTAATTAGAAACCTACCATTTGGCTCATTTCAAGTGCATTCAGGCCAAAAGGGAGTACTGAAGATTTGGCATCAGTGAATCCTATCAAAGAGTTCCAGAAGAAAAGAGCATCCAATTATTTTCTCATGAAAACAAGCCTTTCAAGACAACCTTAGCTAGCCTGAGTAATATTTAGAGTAATTAAAGAAAAAGTTGAAGTACACTGTCAGGCGACTGTAGAATGAATACACTTCTGTACAAGTGCTTTAGAATTTGGGAAATGTGAAAATCAGGTCAACTTCAAGTAAAAAACCTCAGAAGTATATTTAGCCTCTTCTAATATTTGGAACAGGAGGTCATAGATTTCCTAGAATGATTTAGGTTGGAACGGACCTNAGGGAACATTAAAGATCATATAATTCCAACCCTCCTGATACTGGCAGGGATGCCTTCCGCTTAGACCAGGTTGTTCAGAGACTGATTCAACCTGGCCTTGAATGCTTCCAGAGATGAGGCATCCACAATTTCTCTGCACAACCTGTTCCAGTGCCTTACCACCCTCACATCTACAAAACATGAAAACGCCTTTTTGTGCCTTCAAGGGAGTTATCAGTTCATAATTGAGACACTTCCATGTCCTTGCGGTGTCATGCTGCATTTACTTATGCAATTAAATAAATGCAATAGTATGTGCAAAGAAGAGATTGCCTTTGGTTTTTTTGGCCCCCAAATGTATCAAAGACCTAGGAAAGGTAGATGCAAAAAAAAAAAAAGGTTTTCTGTTCAGCAATGACAAGCAATCAACTGAATTAAAAAAATTAATAACCCAATCTTTGCTGCAAATTCGTAATGTTTTATAATTAGAAATGTGACAGCTCACTTGAAAAATTCACAAGCAAAACCGAGATCAAGTGGAGGAAAAAAGCCCTGGTAGAGAATTACTCCCATTCTAGCAAGAGGAAACAAGCTCTTTATTAAAAGTTTTTGCCATGTAGTAACAATTTGTTTTACAGCTTGGTGTAGTTCCCTGTCCGAAGCACACAGGAGTCCAGGCTTTAGGAGAGCAGGAGGAAAGCTTTCAGTGAACTGATACAAAACAGACTCCATTGCTACCAAGACTATAACAGTATTTCCGGCCTGACTGATTAGTATAGCTTGGAACTTAAATATTCAAGAGAAATAATGAAAAGTTCCTGAGAGTCTTTTCAATGCAGAGGCAGAACACAAATATTAATAAAACTGATGGGCAACAGCAAGTTGAAAGCCTCATTTAACTAAAGCTTTGTGGATTAAGCCAAAGACCATTTTCCTCCATTTACTGTGTTTCCTATCAGTTGTCACTGTGTTTTGACTCCCTTTTCTCTACTCTGAAGATTCGGTCCAAGTAATTTATTTAATCCTTTGGACACAGTACTCTGGGGTTAGCATTATAATACTACAGAGAGGAAACTGCACACCTTCATTAGCACGAGAAATCCTCATTCAGACTTCTAAAGGTACCTTTCAAAATTAGATAAACATCAATTAAATTCTTCAAGGAGTCAGATTAGAATGTCATATATTAATCATGTGCTTTCTTTTTACTTGAGAACATAAGGAACTTCTGGTGTAACAGCAGTTTTATTCATATATGCTGTGCAGCATTAAACATTACAGGTCTTAGTAAAATTACCAAGACTATCCAGGAGCCATTTGGGCTTTTAATGCTGAACATTTCTGCAGTGTCCATTACTCTTTTGCTGATAGTCAGTGGTATCAATTTAAATTACAGATTCTCGTTTTACAGGGAAACTGATTAAAACAGAAATATGGGATAGAAAAGAAAACGAGAGGAAACTCAGAGAATGGTTGTGAAACTCTGTTCTCTCAACACTTGTTTTTGTTAGAGTCCAATCTAGTTTAAGGATATCTGCAAAAACGCATAATGAATAAGCATCCAAAGACATGAAAGAGCTGGAAAGGCAGGCCTAACTACAGAGAAAAGATGTTTAATAGAAATGTACTGAAGTCAGTGAACAATCTGTTCAGTTCAAGTTGCCATGGAAACTATCCTATTAAATGCTTAAAAAGAAAACAGTTCTAGAAACAAAGTACTACAGTTTGCCTTACAAAATGTTTCCTGAATAAGCTCAAATCATGTGTATTTTGGTGCTTCTAAATAATTTTGTAAGCGTGTAGAAATTTTTTTCTCTTTCAAAATCACCATTGTACACTGTAATAAAAGCATGTGTGAGAAAGTCTCCTGTTCTATTCTCCCTCATGCAAACCATGGCAAAATGGGCAAAAAATAGCCCCAGAGTCAATCTGCATTTTTTTCTGTGAAACGCCAGAAACAGTGGTTTGCATCTTCTTTCACAAATGTTATTTGAACTTACTTTCTAGTGGTACATATATTAGGGGAGACTGAATTGCCAAGGTTAGTTGAAGTCTTTCCATTCCAATTATTTCCTAATTTTGAACCAAAAGTTGCTGCCTGCAGCTCTGGTGGAGCATAAGGATTCAGTACAGGGCATAAGGATTCAGTTACAATGATGGTGAGCTCAAGTGAGTTACTGGAGATTTAAACAACAGGGACAGCATTATTCTTCAAGAGGTGCTGCATTTATGCCTCACTGAATAATTTTGCAGTAAATTATGAAGTCCTCTGTGGCTTGTGGAAATGTGTGTAGTAAAAGCATTACAGTTTATAGTATCTCACCAGCATTTCTGCAGGCAGTAACAGGAGGTATTGTACCTTTCCTCACACCAGCTTGCCCTTCCACTGGCAAGCTGAGGCCTTATGCCTTCATGAACAAAATATAACTTCACCGCTAAATTTATGGGTTCTACCTTTACAGTCCTGAGAACTTGCATAATTCTTGGGGAATATCAGGCATCCCACACAGTTGATGCAAATAGGATCCACAGCAGAACTTTTCATATTTTACCAAAAGTTCATAAAGAAATGTAAAGGTGTATTTTAAACCCTCTCTGCCTCCTAGATTTAGAGGCCTTACTCAGGGCTGTGGGTTGGTTCTGTTCACATAGTCCAGCATCCCCAAAGACAGCTACCAAAACCCTTTCTTGAAAACATTTGTAGCAACAATTCCTATATTTTAAAGCTCTGCAGAAGGAAGTGCCTTTTTATTTCTTTTATATTTCTTAATCACTGTCGAAGTACATCCTATATATTTTTACATACACATATAAAACTGCAGTGATTCCAAAAATGCTAGTTTACTCCATGGGATACGAAACTGCTCTTAAAATCACTTATTTGTATTGTATTGAAGCAGAAGAGTGGCTTCTCTGGGTACATCGGAAAATAGAAAAAATCCCCCATGTATTTTCAGAAAGCCATATGTTTCCTGTTTGGTTTTTTTACTCCTTATGTATCCCAGGATTGTGCAGTCAACGTTAGTCATTTTGGGCTTAAATACCAGTCATAAAGAGTGAAAAGTGGCCTAGTTTTAGAGCTCCTTCACAGCAGCGCATGTCAAATCAGTGGACTATTTCTTCAGATAGTTCAATTCCTTCTTAACACAGAAGTCCTTTATAAATACTGCAGAAGTTGAAAGTTATAAAACTACCTAATAATACATAAATAGATGTTTTAGTAATCCTTGAATATGCTTGTCAAATGTTAAGCAGAGAAGGTCTTTGAGAGGCAAAATTTGAGTACAACTGTCAATTTTTATCTGAATAGCAGCAAATCATAGGATCTGAGGTCACATGCTGAGTTGGGGGGTTTTTGCAACACCCTATTCTTGTCCTTCTCTGTGCCACGATCTTTTTCTTTTTGAAAACTGAGTTGAGCCAGGCCTGCAGAAAAGCCTTTCTTATCTAAAGTTAAAAACCCCAAAACCCCACAAAATGTGCGTACATTAAAAAAACCCCAAACCAAACCATTAACAACAAAAACCCCAAAGCACTGAATTTCAGCTCTCAGAAGGCAGCTCTCAGGGCAGAGAGGTTCCACATACAGGGCTGAAGTGTATGATGTGAGGGATCGATTCATTGGGATTGTCGTCAGTTGTCTAAAAAAAGGAGCTGAGCAGCACCAAGTTTGCAGTTCAAGTACACAGGGAGGTCTCCTGCTACACTTCTCTGCTGCAGTGGCTTGATGTAAAAAAAAAATAACAATTCTCCCTGGGAGAATTTATAGCAAACAGCATAAATACTCCACACAGAGAAGAATCATTTAAGGAGTGATGGTGATTTACAGAAAAAAAGAATACTAAAAGAAAAATAGTGATAACTTCCAGAAAGAATTTTGTAGGCACTGGGAGCTTTCTATAAATACAGACCTAACTGAAAACTAACTGAATACTGTATGTGACAGAACTATTTTAAAGTCAGTGATAGATAGTAACTATGTATAGATAATATAGTTATTGAATGTCTTTAATGTCTTTAAAACACAAATATATTTTAAAATCAAGCTCCAGTTCTTCTCCAAGTTAGATATAATGCTGACCCCTCTAGTTCAGCCTTTTAAATCAAACTAATATTAAAATTGCAAATGAGGTGTTTGGTTTACCAGAACACTCTTACACTGCTCTGATGATGCAATCTGCTGATACTGTCCTGGGAGGGGTGATCTGATTGAATACTTTGTTAGTAAGTTTGCCCTTAAGAGGTAATTTCTTGGAAATTTTTTCCAGTGTCTGTAAATCAATATGAAACTAAATAGATTTTGCTTTCTTTTTCATGCTTAGTAATCATATGTATTTTTGTCATTATAAGTTCTTACAGAAGTTAACAAAAACCAACCCCCCACAAACTATAGCAAACTCATTGTGACCTTTTCCTCTCTAAACTACCTACAGATATTCTTGATGTTCTTGAAGAACATGAATGCAAAATCTGAAAAGAACCTCAAATAACCAAATTTAAAAGCTAGATAATTTGATCTCAGCTTGCAAGTGTTAAAAATGGATTAACCTCTAACTCTGTATAGATACAATTTTTTTATTATAATTTTTAGAGCTGATAATAAGTTTTGTTTTAAAAGAATAATCACAGAATCACAGAGTGGGGAAGGTGGGAAGAGGGACCACAGTGGGTCATCTGGTCCAACCTCCCTGCTCAGGGAGGGTCATCCCACAGCCCATGGCGCAGGATTGCATCCGATGGCTCTCGAGTATCTCCAGTGAGGAAGACTCCAAAACCTCTTTGGGCAATGTGTGCCAGTGCTTGGTCACCTGCACAGTGAAGAAGTTCTTCCTCCTCTTCAGGTGGAACTTCCTGTGCATCATTTTTTTGTTGTTGCCTGTTGTCCTATTGCTCAGCACCATGGAGCAGAGCCTGCTCCATCCTCTGACACCTCCCTTCAGGTACTGATAGATCTTGGTTAGGTCCCTTCTCAGTCTTCTCTTCTCAAGGCTGAACATGTCCAGCTCCCTCAGCTTGTCCTCACAGGAGATAATGGCACAGAGTTTTGTCTTTGCTAGAAACCCAGAATTAAAATGGAATCACAGTGATCTCACTTGTCAGCATTTTTAGATGCTATTATGAACACTGATGTTTTTGTAGTTGTATGCATTCTGAGCAAACAAAAATCACCTCCAAAAACATTAGCACTGTACCCTCATCTTAATTACTATTAGTCCTTTTTGACACAAATAACTCCACTCTGCTGAGCAGCATGAGGTATATAAGAAAATTTGTCCTTCGGGGAAAAAAAAGCCTTGAAGTGTGAAGGTATTTCTACTGAGTCTTACCTTATTTATTAGTTGTGGAACAGAGGAGGTCAGAGCCCAGCCACCTCTGCTTTGTAGAGACATACTTTAACACTCAGCTTGCAGAAAGCAGCTCAGGCTCAAAAAATTGATTTGAAGTATAAATCAAATTTAATGGTATGGCTCATAAAATCCATTCCTAGGGAGCACTGCCCTTGCATAAAACCAGCAAAAAACCATGTAATTTTTATTTGTTTAAATAATTTGTGTCTGACATGTTCCTTGGAATATTTACATTCTCAAATTCAAGCTTGAGAATTGAGCATAATTTTAAGCAGCAGTCATGCTGTATTTATAAGTCAGTCTCATTCTACTGCCTCTTTTCTCCTTTATCCATGATTATTTATCATTTTCATTAAATTTGGAGCAGAAACTCCTGTTATATCTGTTAGAAATCTGAATAAAATGTATCAGGCACTTTTCACCACTATTTTCTAGAAGCATTCAAACAACAATAAGGTGATAAGTGAGAATTTTTTCTTTTCCACGTAAAACAACAAAAACAAAACCCCAACTAAAACCCACAAGGACTGGAGCAGAGGTTATTATTGGGTAACAGAAAAGCTTTCTCACTTCATCAGGTAACTGACATTCACAACAGCTGTCACTAAGTCCTAATGAAGAAAATGTCCCTTCATTAGGTAAAAAAATTAAATCTATTTTATTGATATGCCTTAAGGGTACTGCTTCATTAGCAGCAAAATTGAAACTTGTGAAGAATTCTGTATCATTCCTTTATTATTTGCCGAGACTTACTGTCATAGTTTGTTATTATGGAAATTAGGTGGGTTGGAACTAGACGATCTTCCAACCCAAACCATTCTACGGTTCTGTGGACTTCACAACATAGCAATGACAGGCAGTAACTCATTAATGAGAAAACTCATTAACCAATGAAGTATCTACCACCAGTCAGATGTTTACTAATTACAAGCTAAATGACAAGTCAAATGGCAGTTGAAAGCCTGCATTTTCCAACTTTAAAGACAAATGTCAGACGAGAGATTCTTTACAGGTAGCAAACTTCTCTATTTAGTAATTATTTTAATGTACTGTTAATATTGTTTAAGTAGTTACACAGACAGCTATTCCACTACTGGATATGTTTCCAGATACTATTTGTAGATATAACTTGACTGTAAAGGCATCTGAAATTACAGACTACCCATCTTTCTTCGGAGCTCATTATGTATAAGATGTGATCTTCCTCACTTTGCTTTCAAGTACACGGAAACAGCTATACTGAGAATAGGCTGCTAAATCACTATATTGCTGATGGCAGTGTGGTGTCAAATACCATTTGCTATCTAACTGGAGGGACTTTGCCGTATGTGATCACTTGCTAAATCCCACAGTTATTTTCCAAAGCACTCTGGTAATGAGGCAGAACAGTGTTTTCAGCCTGATACAGGTCAAGCCATTCGCAGTTTAGAGACCTACTTGCTAGAAAGACGCAATCAGAAATGGGTACTGTCAACTGCGAACACGAGGGGACTGCATTAAACAGGGTGCCAGACTGTCACTCTTTGCAAAGGACCTCAAACCGGACAGCACATCTAGCTCCTCACCCAGATCAGCACAGAAACTGGTTTGAGGCAGTTTCAGTCTGCCATTATAGGGGAGAACAAGAGCAAAACTTGAAAGAAGTCATGCCGTTTTCAATTCTTTAATTTGATTGTAAGCTTGGAATGCTAATCCTGATTTTTAAAGGAATTTTACACTAAAATTTGCACCTAAAGTGATTTTGATCCATAAACTTTCAAAGGCATTATAAGAAGTAGAATCTAACATGAAGCCTTTTGTATGCAATATATCCTTTGCAGGATCAATTATTTTATTGTATTATTACATGCAAAAATAAAGGACATAGGGTTAATATTGTCACTTGGAATGTAAGAAAGAGATAAATCTCTCATTTGAAAATGCTGGCTTTTTTTAAAAGATGGCAGTTCTCCTGCTATAGTGTAATAGGCTGAGAGTTACTGTGAATCAAAAAATGAAAGTACTCTGAGTAACCACTGTAATGGTACTTCAGCCTAATGAAGAGTACTTCAGTTTCAATGATGATGGGAACACAAGGAGAAACCTGCAAGGGTAATGCAGGAGCCCTGCAAATTACAGTGGGCAGCAATTTACCCATTCCAGTCTCCTTGCAGTTTGTCTCACTTCATCTACTCCTGCAGCTCCACACATTTAAAGGTGGCTGTTTCTGAGAGCTATGCTGTCAGAAACTATGGCTTGATAACCATATGCTACTGAGATGACTCACATAACATATTTCCTGCTGATGTTATGCACTGATGATGTAATACTGTCACATGAGGGTGTGTTACTGTCAATGCTATTATTGATATTTTACAGACCAGGATAAAGCATTGTTGGTGTGAGTATTTTGACACCATATAACCTATACTATGTCCAGTATATATAAAATTTTCATTTACCAGAACAACAAAGAATTCCCATTCTGACAGTCTTGCTGGCCAGTATTTGTAATTTCTCACTAATTGTAATATACAGTAAATGACAAAATAATTTTAAGTGGCTAAATCTCAGGGGAAAAGACATACCACATCCCCCATTTCCCTGGTGTAGTCCCTCCTTGTAGTTCAACAGCCTTTATAACAACTTGTAGCCTGTGTTTCATTCAGAAGGTAAACACATTTAAGTTATTTGAGATCAAAGACTAATATTATCTTTAAATTATAGTTCACCTCTAGAAGTTTCTCCAGTATTGCTTTCTCACTATTAACAGCTGATCATACCATAGTTCCTTTGGAAGCAATTCAGGATGCAAAATGGTTGCTTATTTATCATGTGGGATCTGTGCATTTGGACACTGAAGAGCTGTTCCTCACAAAACCAGTATTATAGCAGAGAATGGTCTGGGCTGGAAGAGACCTTGAAGATCATTTTGCTCCGAAACCCCCAGCAGGCAGGGATATGTTCCACTGGACCAGGTTGCTCAAAGCCCCATCCAGCCTAGTCTTGAACACTTCCAGGGATGGGTCATCTGTAACTTCTCTGGGAAACATGTTCCAGTGCCTCTCCACTCTCACAGTGAAGAATTCCTTCCCAAGCTCTAATCTAAACCTACTGTCTTTCAGTTTAAAGCCATTTCACCTTGTCCTGCCACTCCATGTCCTTGGAAGTAGTCCCTCTCCAGCTCTCTTGCAGGCCCCTTTCATGTCCTGGAAGGCTGCTGTAAAATCTCCCCTGAGACCTTTCCAGGCTGCACAGTCACAACTCTCTCAGCCTGTGTTCCTAGGAGAGGTGCTCCAGCCTTCTGAGCATCTTTGGGGACTCCTCTGGACTCACTCCATCAGATCCCCGTCCTTAAGCTGGGGCCCCAGAGCGGGATGCAGAACTGCAGGTGGCGNGTGGGGTCTCACAAGGGCAGGGTAGAGAGGTAGAGCCTCCCTCAGCCTGCTGCCCACGCTGCCTTTGATGCAGCTCAGGACACAGTTGGCTTTTTGGGCTGCAAATGCACAGTGATGGATCATGTTGAGCTTCTCATCCACCAACAACCCCAAGTCCTTTTTTCCCAGGACTGCACTGGATCCATTCTCCACCCAGCCTGTATCTGTGCTTGGGGTTGCTCTGACACAGATGCAGTAACTTGTACTTCATGAGGATCACATGGCCCCACCTCTCAGGCGTGTCCAGGTCCCTCTGGATGGCATCCCTTCCCTCAAGCACAGCTTGGTGTCATTGGCAAACTTGCCGAGGGTGCACTTGGGCCCATTGTCCATGTCACCAACAAAGATGTTAAACAACACCAGTCACCATTCTGAACCCTGAGGAACGCCACTCATTATATGGGATAGTGAATCATCTCATGCTACCTTGGGTTCTCTGTGCTTGTGTTCTAGCAACTGAAACAGCACTAACAGCACTTCTGTGACATTGTAAACCATATCTCAACACAGATTAAAACTCAGAGAGATACATTAAGATATACAGATAAGCAGATATAAGAAGAAATGCAAACTATGCAGAATATCCATTTCAATTTGTCAATTGCTTAATTAACAGGAGGAGGATCAGT
Organism: Dryoscopus gambensis; assembly: GCA_013389985.1. Taxonomy (NCBI): domain Eukaryota; kingdom Metazoa; phylum Chordata; class Aves; order Passeriformes; family Malaconotidae; genus Dryoscopus; species Dryoscopus gambensis. The sequence continues at coordinate 12,078 of WEIT01014254.1, forward strand.
CAAGTTTTTCTGGTTATGAGAGCACAGGAGGTGAGTTTCTTTTTCAGTGTCACTTGCCATTTAATTTTGAAAGCTTTGATTTCCCGTTATTTAAATAGTTACTTAGAAAGTAAAGTGAATTCAGGTTATTTATGTTGTGAACTTTATGCCTCAAAGAATTTTTATCATGTGAATTCTCTTTGAATGCAAATTAAAGTTTGTAGAAGATATTTTTATACTCTTTAGGCCAGTAGATCCAAAATTATTAGAAAATACTACTGTTAATCAGCATCGAATCTTATAGGTGTTTCCAGACATTGGCAGTTACAAAAGTCTCCTTGGAAAGTATGAGATGCTGAGAGTCTAAGAGGAATGAAAGGATAAAGCAAAACTTTTCATGGCTCATGTTTTTTTGTAATAAGAGATCTAGACACCACAAAATAAAACCCAAAATTGTATGAAGTAAATTAATGTGTCTTGTAAGTGATTAACTCAAAGATATAATAACATTTCAGCAGGCTCACATGGTGCAAGATCGCCTTCTGTACTGGTACAATCAGTGTAATGACTGGGACTCAGACCAGGAGGAACTGCTTTTTCAAAAGATACAATTTCAGTAAAAGGGAAAGCTGTAATGCATACTGTAGTTTTGGTGAGAGTATTGCCTGGATTTCAGCTAAGATGGTTATTACTCAGCTGAATTGGAGGCTCAGAGGAATTCAGAACTACATTTCAGAGAGTATAAAATCTAAATGGGGGGTGGACAAGCTTCTGTAGCAATCATAATGTAATAACATACTCCGTGAAAACTGCAATGGCTGAGGAGGCATTACATCATGTTATTACATCAAGATGAATCTGCTTCTCTTTTTTCCTCTTCCTTTTTTCAAAGAACTGATGAGTATGTGCAAGGTCTATTTTCAGGTAAATTGTCTTTATCATATCTGCAATGACAACCAAGAAACTGAGAGATTAATAGGCTTATGGATAATAGCTCCTTTTGGAATGGAGAGCATTATAGCAGAAAGTAAATCCAGTAAAATCACATCCCCTTGCATGACTGTTACTCAATTTGGTGCGGTAAGTAGCTGACATTAAAATTAGTAGCTCTTGCCACTAAAGAATGGTTATTTTCATTTTAGACTTTTTAGAAGATCTGAGGAAATCAAACATCATTTTTGTTGTCGGTAAGTAGGATTCCTAATTTAACTGCTACATTTGAGTATTCCCATGTTATTTAGCTTTGATTATATGATTTATTTATTTAGCAAAATAGATTGGTTGAGAATATTTATTCTACAGTGGTTGTTTAGTCTTTTGAAAGGAAGTTAGGATTTAATAACATGTAATTAGCTTGGGTCTGACCATGCCATCAACAGTTGTGTAAAGCTCAGAGCAGGCAGCTCGTTTGAGTGTGAACAGGTTCAAAATAACCTTAGTTCTTTTGCAGTTACAGTTGAGTTGTGTGACTTCCCACACCAAAGCTGCCTCACCAACATCTATTAAAATTTTACTAAATTGGATTATAACTCAGAAGTTTGAGATTTGACTGGAAAATATCAGATCTCTTCCCCACCTTATTCGTGAAGCACCGTCTGTTAAATACAGGTTTCAATTCTTCATGTGCTCAGCATGCTGTTAAAAGCCACACCAGGCATGATGCTTAGCACTGAAGCTTTGCAGGTTCAGGGTTTCCTTCATATTGCTTTTGGAATCCACAGAGTAAAACCACCATGTTAATGCCCTTTATCACATGAATGTGAGTAATATAATTTGCATAAACTTTGAGCAGTGTTTTAAAACAAATTATAACCAGAAGATTGATCTTAAAGCTTGGTACTAATTACTTAGAAAGAATAATTGCTTTTTTATTGAGCAATTTTTAGAACTGCTTTACAGTACAGAGCAGGAACACACATTTCCAAGGACCTAAGGACAGATACCAGAACATAGGGGGTTTTACATGAAACTAAATAAATTTGTGCAGTTTTTCCTGAGAGAAAAAAAAAACAAACAACAACTTCCAAAATTAATAATAAGTGAATGGAAGTTTCATTCAGAATTCAGGAAGCATCAAAAAACATTCCAGTACCCGCAGGTTGAGGGAGGTGATCCTTCCTCCCTATTCAGCACTGCTGTGGGTGCATCCGGAGTACTGTGTCCAGTCTGGGCTCCCAGTACAAGAAAGATAATGACTTCCTGGAGTGAGTGTGGTGCAGGATCATGAAGATGTTTGAGGAATAGGAGCATCTTTCATTTGAAGAGAGGCTGAGAGAACTGGGACTATTCAGCCTGGAGAAGAGAAGGCTCCAGAAGATTTTACCATTAAGTACAAATACCTGATGGGAGGGAAGGAAAATGAGGGAACCAGAATCTTCTCAGTAGCGTCCAATGACAGGACAAGAGATGAGGACAGATTAAAATGCATTAAATTTCACCTGAACACAAACCCCACTTTTTTACCATGAGATTAGTCAAACACTAGATAGAACAAGTTGCCCAGAAACTGTACAGTCTCCATCCTTAGAGATGATCAAACCTGACAGAGCTCAAATCAACCTGCTGTAGCTGATCTTGGTGTAACAGAGTTGTTTGACTAAATTATTCCAAGAAGTTACTTGCAACCCAGAAGTTTCTAGGAAAAGAGTGTTCTCATGTTGTAATTTTATCTCATCCTCTCTTATGCCAGATAGAAGTTGACTCAGTTTATTTCAAGCCTATGATGGATGTTACGTGTTTGAAAAAGTAAATGAGGTTACTGAAGAGTTCACTGGAGATTTTTCTTAAGGGAAAGGTGCATAACACCTAATTTTCAGTCTTTAAGCAAACTGTAATCTATGCTCATTGAAGTATACCTTCCGGCTGTTCCCTACAGTGAAAAATTTTAATTCTTTCTGTCTCGCATATCTTATTGAAAAATAATGCTTAGGTTTGTACAAACAGATTTGTAAGGAAAAAAAAGTGAACACACTCAAGGAATTTTGAGTCTGAAATTGTCCATGGCAAAGGATATTTTTCATTTGCCTTTGGGACTCTTTTTTTATTTTACAAAGAGTGATTTTAAAATTTATTTTAAATTTTTTATAGGCCATCTAGTAGCTATCTTGCAGCTTAAAATTGAAAACACACCTTTTTCCTACTTATTCCTGCTCTTAAATCCATCTCAGACTTTCTAGTATATGCTTTATGGGAACAGAGATAAATTGTGCTTAATCAAAACTCTGTTTTCTTTGCTGGAAATGTAATAAGAAGAAGTTTTACTAAGTCCAAACATGGGTTAATTTTCAAAAAATTACCTAGAATGATTTATACTTTTTCCCAAAATACCGCTATCCCCCTTTTCAGGCAGGCAAATCTGCCTGGATCACTTGTTGATCCACAAGCACTGCAGGTTTAGCACTACCCAAATGAACACCATTTCTGCAGGCAGGAAGTTATCTTACATGACAGTCAAGAGCTGAAAGCTGATGATTGTGAATGGTACAAGAGTGAAAGAAAAATCTGAAGACGTCTTACAGGAGCAGAACAAAACTGTTGGGAATGGGGAGAAGTAAAAAAAGCCCCAAATGTCAGTGGTTAAGTACTCTGTTGTGGTGGGCAGCACTGGAGATGTTCAGCCCGTGATACCTTGACAAGACAGAGAGGAGAGAAGACGGGTCGGAGCAGGCTGCCATAACATACTGGAATGGGAAAAACTGTCTTGGGCTGAAGTGTCATTAGGGATGACACCTAATTACATAGGTGTGTGTATTCACGAGGAAATAATAAAATGTTTATAAAAGTGTTTTAAAGCTAGAATTTTGAAGAGGTACATTTGAAGTAGTTTACAAACTAATCGAAATAAATGCACCATCTGCCATAGCTGACAAACAGAGATACAGTTTATAAGACAAAGGGAAAGAAACAGGCAGCTCCCTCCCCTACTAATTACCCTTGAAAATTGTCCAAAAAGGGAAAGAAAAAGAAATAATCTAACTAGAAATAGTTTACATTAGAGGTAATGTAGGAATTAATTGGAAAAACAATCAAGTCGGATTAATTAAGCAACAATGTCAACGTTCTATCCATATTGTAAAGCAGAGAAATAGTACCAGCAAGTAGAAACTATAGGAGATAACAGCAGGATAATAAAAGAGGCAAAACCAAGACAAATTTGGCCAGTAAAGTAAAATTCAAGAGAAAAAAAATACCAAGAGGTACAAAGAAAATTGGGTGATGCTCTAATAAATATTCAAAAGTAATTATTACCAGTCATTAAAAAAACAAAGGAAAAAACCAAACACAAACCCCCTATTTCATGGATTTTAACCACAATGAATGATGTATGATCTTCTAATTCTTAACTATTGCAATATTCCATATTGCATCCACAAAACTGTCATACACAGTTACTGGGAGCATTACCCCTCCCTGTCCTCTGCAGGAGGTTCAGAAAACATTTGGCTTTGGTTGAGGCTGGAAGTGAAACAGGAGGTTTCAGGACTTCTGCACTTTGGATCAGAAACAAACTTCCCGCTGACTTGTAAATGAGGTGTTTAAAGCTTAGCTAATATAACCACTTTCCTCTACAGAATCTTTGTTATATTCTTGCTGATGAGCTGAAGCTGGTAATTGCTTAAACTCAGTGTAAGAAAGACCAGCTTTTTAGCTGACTCTAAAGATACTCTCACCATTTGCACTGAGAAGTAAGACACTATCACCTGCAGACAGGAGCTTCTTGTGCACACGCCAAAATTAAATAAATAAATATATCACAAGACTCAAACTCTTTATTTGTCCCAGGTATGTCAGACCTTGAATGACATAATCTATTTCAATTTATCATGAATTTAGGCCTGCTTTGAGTATGAGGTTTAACCAGATGAGGTCACTGCCAACCTAAATTACACTACAGTGCCTGTATTGCAGCTCCTTCTACAATCAGAGAGGCATAGGATGAGCAGTACTGATAATTAAACATCCAGTCATTCCAAGCAAACTGTAGAAGCTGCAGAAGGCTGATTTCCGTGACTTCTTGTGGAATAAACTTCACATTTTCTTTAAGAAGGATGAAAACTCAGTCATGTCCCAGAATATTGCATCACTCTGCCAACATGTGCAACAGGTTGTTTTCTGATGAAAATAATTTCTCAGAAAAAAGAAATACAAAAAAAGTGTTGAGGGCTTTTTTGTTGTTTTTGTTAAATAACAGCATAATTCCTGTTTGGTTCCACTTACACTAAAATCATTTGAGAACAACAGATGAGGTGTTACTGAGAAGCCTTCAAATGCCATATTCTGAAGTTAAGGTTTATTTTTTCTTGTATATATAATCCAAGTAACATTGATTAAATGGCCAAACTGATCAAGTCCTCCAATATTTCTGCTTGAATTTAGGGACAGAATGACTGAGGTTATTTTGGTTTCAATTCAGACTTCTGAGGCTCCCTTGTGCAGCTAGGTTTCCCCTGCAGGCACTTCTCCATGATACAGGGATGATACTCATTATGATAACAAGGTCTTGAAATTGAAACATTTTAGAATAAATGGTAGGACTGTCTTGCAAATCCTACCGCTGGCATTTTATATAAATGCTCATGGTATTTTAGTATAGGATAAACTTGTAAGATTTAAAATAGAGGCATCTCAGTCTGTCTGTATGACACTTTTGCTCTATCAGTATTTCTGACAGCAAAGCTGGTCCATGAACTGCTCATATTGCTTGTTCCTGGCCCTGCTCACTCACGGCAGCAGTCCCAGCTCCCTCTCTCATCATTAATTCATCTGCTGCTGGTGTTGTGCTCTAGGTTGGAGCAGTGCATTTGAGCCACATGCTCGTGGTCCTTGCCAGTCTGGGGGAGACTGGGGCAGGAGGGAGGAGAACCGAGACCTTTGACTGATCGAGGGCTGACTGCAGTGGAACATTCAGAGGTGCTGCTTGGGCAATTGGTCACGTCGCCCCACTCACTGAGACCATTCTTTTTCTCCCCTTGAAGGGCTCTCTGTGAAACATTTCTGCAGTCAATAATTAAACAGGGAAAAGTAACCACCTAAGTCAGCAGTGCTGCCAGAAAGTTATTTACCCCTCACACAGGCTGATGAATCAACATAATGGAAAGGAATCCTGCTCTAAGGGATTGCACAGGCCTTTTAATCTGCCCTTGTCTACAGAAAAGCAATATAGAGAACTGCATTTAATTTCTGTCTTAGTACTCTGGTTCCACGTTCTTGCTTACTATTTGTAACAAAAAGCACAAAGGGACACTCAGAGAGTTCTGTTTCCAAGAATAACCTCACTGATTAATACAATGTTCTTAATTCCTCATTTGTAATTTATGATTTTTATTAAGTTGCCAAATGAGCTTTAAAGCAAGATGTGCTGCACTGAGCAATACTAGGAAAACACAGAAGCATGCTAACATTGAAGAACTGCTGGTAGTTCTATATTGTCCTAGAGGTCATATTGCACTCATAATTTCTCTGGCTGTTTTTTAGGCTTTAGCTTCTTCTCTTCATGTCATATATAGAAATCAGAAGACAATATGATTTATCTGAATAACAAGTTATCATGAACCAACACTTTTTTTTTCAAAGTATACGTAGGCAGAGTGCAAGATGACAGCATACAGAAAAAATGACAGTGTTCACAAAGAATCTTACGCCTTCACAACAAAAGTGGGGACATTTTTCTACTAACGATTGAGCCATTGGGAAAACTTGATTACCTTTTTCAATGCCTCAAGTCTTTTCCATATGAAAAACATATGAAAGCATAACAAAGCATTTCAAGTTGCAGTGAAATCTTCTGAAAAAACCTGTTAGCTTTTGTTATGTTTCATATGCAGCTGTTATTCCAGATAAACTTTTTTCAAGTAATTTTTTTCTGTAGAAAAATGAATAGATTTAATAATAACATCCACTAAAAGAACAGGTACAATTTTTGCAACACTACAAATTGATCATGAGCTTCATGGCTGCAGGATTAATTTGCTGTTAAAGCTGCTTATGTAGCAGTCTTTTAAGTATATACTCTGAGCAAGAAGGAAACACCTAATTAGTAAGAAAATGCACTTTCACATCCTTTGCCATCTGAATAGCTCTGTTTCAGTCACATTAAGGAACTTCAGAGGGAGACAAGATAATACTTTCATTTCAGACATGTAAATTAATACTGGTGTAAAGGCCAAATTGTGCTCAGCCCTCAGTGCTGAATTTCCTGGGGAATTCAGTCTCTTCTCAGATCATGCCAAGCAAGAACTGTGGTTTCATTCATGAATAAGAAAGCACAAGACTTGGTAAAGTGGGTCATATGCATTCGTCAAGCAGTAGGATGCTTTGCTACTCATCAAATAAATCTAAATTAATACCAGTGGCCATAAAAACTGCCATTTTCAGCACATAACTTACTCAAATACGTTTTTACTCTTTAAAGAGCTCACCATGTTAATTTCTGCTTTGTTGGAACTCTCTTATTTAAAAAAAATGTCATTTTAATTAATGTTTTAATATTTTGGAGGCACACTTTTTATGGTGTATGCCCTGCATATTGTGCTGTTCTGACAGTGTTCTCTTTTAAAATACTAACACATAAAGGTATTAGAAACACATTAAGTTTTCTGCATATTTACCTGCTAAAAACCCCAAAATGTCCTTGGATTGTTATTTCTAAAAAGAGATCTAGTTTATTTTGTGTATGAGGAGAAATTATGAAATTTCTGGTTGGGCTCTGCATTCAGAAGAGAAACAATTATATAAGAAAAAGAATACCATAATCTTTATAGCTAGGGGGTTTCAATACTGTGTATATACACCAAATAAATAGGATTAAATTACTGAACTGTTAGCGTGTTCAAGGCCAGGAGACAGAATGTGTAAACAAGCACATGCATGCACAAACTTACTGATCTAAAAAAACCAAAACCAAGTCAGAAATACAATTAATCGCTACTCAGATATTTAAGGGACTCATTACTGGTAATTTGCCTGTACTTCCTAGACATCTGTTTCTTTCTAGCCACTCCTATTTTTCGCTCGTTTTCTTTTAACTAGTGTTTTTACAAAACAATAATGTTCTTCATATTATAGCAATATAAAAACAGCATGCAACCCACACAGGCCAGAAGAGAAGCCTGCAACAAAGATAGTTCTAGAAAAAATTTAGCACAGGTGTGATTTTCACACCACAGGCTGGTAATTCTCCTTGTGAAGCTGAAGTAAAAGACTGCAGATCACAGAAAACAAACCTTTTCCTTTGATACTACTCCTTTATGACCCAATTTTTTAGTCCTAGCTACAGTACTGTAATTTCTCTGAAAATTATATGCTCAGAGCAATTATTTCTTGCATTGAATGCAGAAGTTAGAAGAAAGTTCAAGTGAGGCGGAGACAGTGCTAAATTCGCTCTACTGTGAACGTGTTATTCCTGTATTTGTTTGTGCAAAGATAAGCAAACAGGAAAGCCACATATTTTCTAGCATCCTAAATGCACGTAGCAGAGCTGTGTAGCCCTACCTGCAAGTCCCAACAGTTGATAAATACACAGATCACCTGCTGAAAAAACTTTACTGAAAAGAGTTTGAGCATTGTCTCCCTCCAAGGCTGTAATTACCTTCTGCTGCAGTAGATCTTCTGAACAGATCCATCAGAGGCTGCGAAATTGCTACTGCACGCAGTGAGATTTTCTCCACAAATTCACAGCAGCAATTTGCTTTCCCGCCTCCCACACTCTGGCACCGCCATGGCGCCTCAGGGGCCTCACTTCAGTTCCGCCAGCAGCGCTGGAGGTCACTGCAGCGGGATGCCTGGCAAGTGGCTTCCAGCAGGTTCCATGGACCGTCCTTCTCTCCAGCCAGGCAGGGGTGGCTGCAACGCTTCAGCAGGAACCTGGAGAGGCCTCTGGCTTTTCATGCCATCGGCCTCGGAGCGGAGGGAGACGCAGCCACCTCCATGGCGGAGCTGGGACAGGGCCAGGCCCGCACCTGCAGAGCAGCACAGGCAGAGCTCCGGGGCTCTGAGGTGGAGGCCGCTGGCCGGCCAAAGGAAGAAGGAGGTTTGAGGTGCCATTCCTGCCAGGAGGACACTCGCAGCATTCCCCTGGGTTATTGCCCTGCCCCGCCTGCCCGCTGTCTCCTACAGCTCCTGTTAGTGGGATGGGGGCCAGAATGAGGGAAATAATGAGAAGGTGGGAGCTCATTATTTCCCTCACAGTGATGCAATGAGCATTATTTTGCTACTATTTGTTGCAGCTGTTGAACTGAGCATGTACTGAGTCAAATACCCTTTTCCACAGGCTGTTTCATGTTTTTCCTTAACATACTAATGGTGTTTTAGGAACAGGTTCTCCTCTGTGAGAGATTTCACACTGTTGTGACTCCTTCAAATTCAGTACACGTTTTTGAGTCAGCAGTGTAGTTGTATCAGAAGGGAAGTATATGACTTGTTCTACTGTAGAGACTGTCTTTAAAAAAATTTGCAAAGTAGTCAGTGTCATCAATTTCCTCCCATTTTCATGGTGGCTATAGTTTGAGAATTTTTGGTTTTTGTTCTTTTCTAATTCTAGTTTTTTTTTCCCCTCACAAAGGTGGGCCTGGCTCTGGCAAAGGTGGCCAATGTGAACAGTTAGCCAAGAAATATGGATTTACTCACCTGTCCACTAGTGACCTTCTCCAAAATGAGTCAATGTCATTATCAGAGAGAAGTAAATTGATCAAAGACATTGTGGAATGTGGTGAACCTGTGCCTGGCGTAAGTGATGGTTTTGTTTGGGGTCCTAATGGTTAAACAAAGGCCGTGGTAGGTATATTGTTTAAAACAGTGGAAATAGATACTGCAGCTGATGATTCCCATTTCAGTAAAATTAATCTGTAACCTGAGGGAGACATTTCCTCATTGCTAAATCTGTGGCACTTGTTTCCCCTTTCAGTGCCAGTATTTCTTTATGTTTCACATAGGCAATAAATTAGACGTGAAATACCGTGAGACAGATGCATTGCAAAATGTAAGTGTAAGTACAGGAAACAGAAACTTTATGTCCTTTTTATAGCATTACATTTCAGATTCAGAGCTGGTCCTCCTGGCAGCTACTTTAAATTACAGTACCTGCAGCAGTTCCCTGCAGAGCTGGCTGACATCCCAGAGTAGCTGGACCGCAGCTTAATGGAGACTGTGAAGGCAGAGGGTGTTGTTCTCAGCTGGACCTGACTTTTACGTGGCAGGTCCACAGTCCCAACTCTTGGTGGGTCTTCAGCAAGTGCAGCTAGGTCAGAGGATGTGTTTGTTAGTGAAAGATACTGGAAAGTGCTGCTCGGGGGAAACTAAAAGCTGTGCTCAGGCTTGATTTTGATTGCTTTGCTCTTCAGTGTGTTTGGTCAGATGGGGTCACTTTCCATGTAACAGAATTATACCAGTGACATAGCAAAATGCAATCAGATTGGAAAATGCTGCAGCAGTACTCTAGAGTTTGACATTCATTCTAGGTATTAACATTCATTTTGAAACTATAAAATATTCTGAGGTATCTAGAGGGCACTTTGGGAAATTCTGGATGGATTGCAACACGAGATTTGTGTGGCATAGCTGGTCCTGAGAGAAGAAAATGCAGGGTGCCCTGCTACCTACAGGATAAGAAAAAAACCTGCATTCACAGGACCTACTTACAGCCAAACAGGGCCATTTTCAAGGGCGTAGGACTAAAGTCAGAGTAACAAACAAAGGTATCAACCTTATTAATTAACCAATTCCCTCTGTTTCCTGTACAGGGTATTGTTCTAGAGCTACTGAAGGAAGCCATGGTTTCCAAGCTAGGGGACACAAAAGGATTCCTGATCGATGGGTATCCCCAAGAGCTGAAAGATGCAGAAGAGTTTGAGAGCAAGGTGAACATCAGTTGTAATGCTGTTGTAACTGCTGTAATTCTGGTGCTGCTTGGGTCCCTCTCTTCAGCTGATTGCAGCAGGAACATGTAAAAAGCCAATCCAGTAGAGCTGTGCTGCTGATCACTGAAATTTTGGCACCCCATCAGTATTGCAAATCTAGCTTTTGCCCTTACCTACACAGACTCCAGAATTCAAGGAGAAGTAAAGGCTGATTTTACCTAAATTTAATGTAAACCAGAAACAATTCACATTTAGTGGAAAACATAATTTTAGAACCAGTTTTCTGGTTCTAGTAATGGTGCTGTACTTCTTAGGAAAATCTGATCAAGCTCTATCTGATGTAGGTTCATAAAAGTACGTATCTTCACAGTTAATATTTATTTCCAGTAAGCCAGCTCTGCTAAAGCTTGCTGCCACTTGAAACAGCCAAACACAGATTTAATTTTTGTGATGAGTAACAGGTGGCACAGCCATAAAAAGAGCGTTCTGCAAGTGCCTGCGTGGCAGTTCCGAGAGTTATCGATTTCCTCGGTATGTGCTAAGACCTAGTGAGAAGTCTCAGCCGTACATTTCTCAGTCTGCAGAAAATACTCTGTCTAAGCCTATGAATGAATCTGCCAGGGTTTAGGAGAAAAGAAGTGGCGAAGTAGGGAAAATAGTTAGTATACATTACATCATATTACACGCCACAAACGTCCTAAACAAGTTTGCAAGGTAATAAAACTTTAATGAATCCCCTGTTTTCTCACTGAACCTTTAGATGCTTTATTTAGTTGATTACCACAAAAGCCGAGCAAGATTCAGGCAACAGAAGCCAGACAAAATGGACAATGTGATTTGCTATAGAAGCCATCCACAGAAATGTTGACTTATTAGTCCTTTTGATAAAATGCTGTAGACTATTAAAAAGATGTTGGAGATTTCTTTCATTTTGTGCCTAAGGAGGAACTATTTCAGCAGTGCTGTTTCTCTGGCAGGCATACATGTTCATGTCCTGCGGACCCTGGTCTATGTTACGAAGTGGGATTTAGAGATTGGAGTGTCCTGGACTGAGGTATTGCCAGGCAAATAAGTCCTAATGCATCCAGTGCTGAAGCACAGCCCCTTGCATTTCCCTGAAAGCTGCAAAAGATCCTGTAGTCCTGAACTGCATTTGGTATTTGGAGTAAAAGACAAGGACCTCAAGTGACCATTTTGAATGTGCTAAGTCACCCTGCTGTGCCTTACCCACTTTTCACAGGGACAGCTTGGCTGGCTGTGAGCTCCTCAGTAAGACTGAGAAGTTTTTTTAAATGAGTCATTTTTGAGATAATGCTTTGCGGTTCTTTCCAAAGGGTGATGAGAAGTTCTTAAATTGTAATTTAATGAAAAGAGGTACACATCAGGCCTTATTAATTAATGGCAGCAAAGTACAGATGAATAACACTACACATCTACATGATATGTAAAAACCTTTATAATTGTTAACAAAGACCTGTTCTATTTAGAAGACATCAAGAATAATGCTTATATTTCAAAGCTTGACTCATAAACAAAACGAGCTATATAGAAACAGCTTATTCTCCAGCCTATTTTGCCCAATCCCCTTCTATGATACAATTGTACTTTTACCCAGCCATAATTCTAGTGAATTATGTTCTGTTCCCTCCCTCCCTCTGTTCCCGCCTTTCTGCAAGGTGAGAAAACATTATTAAATTATATATTCCCCAGCACCAGGCAGGAAATACCCAGTAAGACAAGGTAAAGACCCAAAACATGAGACTTGTTTGGTATGTATTATTTAAGCTAAATTGTGTCAGGAAAATAGTAATTTAAAAAATGAAAAAAAGTAGCAAAAATTGCTGTAATAGCTGATAAGGGATTACTTTCACTTTTTGTGGGTTTTAGTCTGGAAGATATTTCTGCAGTGTTTTGAATTCCAGATAGCAATTCTGCAACTTTTAAGAAAACAATGTACATTTTTCAAAAGCAAATCAAACTGAGTCTATCAAGCAAGATCTTGTTATCTGATCCTATCATATCCTCATTGTAAGATAATGATGAGTATAACTGATGAAAGGAATTATTTTCCATTTATTCTATTATAATTTAGCACAGACCATAGAATTCCTCACGTGAAACTGGGAGGAAATAACTTCTCACCATCCTAGTCCAATTATACAAAAAGGGCATTTGTTTAAATCACTGGTAAAGTCCACATCTTTTTTTAATGCTCTATGTCTCTTACACTATTAAAACTGCCTTGTTGGCTTTTTAAATCCCCAAACCCAGTGCTGCTACAGCTAATAGCATTAATGTTTTCTGGGCTGTGTGGAAAAAATGGGTAGATAAAAGCCTGTCATTGAACTATCCGACATAATCTCTTGGCTTCAGCTTCTCTTAGAAATTCATTAAGGGTGGTAGAAAGGTCAACACAACCCAGACATCCTCAGTCAAATGCAGAAGGCCTGACATGCAATATTTACCTTTAGAATATTTCTTCCTTTAAGGGCTATCAACAAAGATAACAATGCGAATTTCCACATATCGGTCATTTAGATTTTCTTTGCTGTAGCCATCATAAAAATATAATTTTGTAATGGTCACTAGTGTGAAGAGCAATCATCTTTTTTCAAGACTTCCCACTTTTTCCTAAAAAGTGTTCTCCAGATCTCTGCTGGAAAGAGAAGGAATGAGAAAAATACCGAGAGTGTAATTGAAGGATTAAATACATATCTGCATGGAAGAATTATCTTTTTTTTAACTGAACCTGTAACACCTTTATTTTGCTTGAGAGAGTGGAGTGTATCCCTTTGGATTCAGCCCAGCAGTTTTTGCTCACACAAAATCTTGTGACAGAGAGTGCCTGAGCAAGGTGCATGACAGGGCATTCCAAGATTCATGTTAAATGACACACATATTTTTCAGTGTTTCAGGGAAAGAATGATGAGGATTTGTGTTTAGAACTTTTGGCTCTCTCCTGAAATACCATAAAGAACATTTTGCTCTTTCTTGCCATTTCTTTTTTCCCCATAAAGTACTGCAATATCTATGATCAAATGTAGAGAGAGACAATTATTTATTATCTTTGCCAAGCCTAAGAATAAAAATAAATAAATCTGTATTTATTTTTATTATAGAAAAGGACAGACTCTCCCTCCTGACTAGTTTGGCACTAGCCAAACAGCATTAAATGGTCAGCTTCTCATAGAATTTGGAAATTACTTGCCAATTTGAAAATGCAGAGAAATGTATCATACCCTTCCTTTACACCGGTAGGAATTATGTGGGTATGCTGCAAATGAGGACATAAAATACTGTGTGACACAAATTCACAGGATGTATTCCTGTGAATATTTGATGGTCTCCCTGAGCCTGTCTGTTGTTACTCATTTCCATTGCAAGTGGGCACACTTTTATGGGGACATTTCCTGCTACTGCATCTTGAAATTCTAAGCTATAATTTACCACTTCCTTTTCACACATTGAACAAAGAAAAGGCTACAAATATAACTGTGTCAAGTATTCCATAAGTCCTGTACTGTTTGCATCAAGCAAATAGTGAATTGACGCTCTTCAAGTAGCCAGAATTTGTCAGATCTGTCTCTTTATCTCTCCGTGTAGAGCCCAGGCAAGCACAGCCTTGATCCTCAATGCTGGCATCTCTGAGTGCTGCTACAATGGGAGGTGTTTGTTAATAAGCATAATTTCTGCATAGACAAGTACTATTTGCTAATAAATTCCTTGATGACTGTTTTGGTATTATCCAAACAAAATCTCTTTTAATGGGCCAGTACTTTGGATGTTTGTTGTTTTCCTTTGTCTCTAGATTGGGGAACCAAAGCTCGTGCTCTGCCTGGACTGCTCTGCAGAAACCATGAGCAGTCGCCTTCTGATGAGGAATCAGAGCAGTCAGAGTTCTGATAACATTGAAACCCCCGAGGAAAGAATTGAAAGCTACTACCAAGCATCAAAACCTCTGATTGCTTACTATGAAAGCAAGACACAGTTATGCAAGGTAAATTACTTGACCTTTTTAATTAAATTTTTGTTTTTTACTTTAATTATATGCTGTATTTGGAAAACACTGACACAACACCATTTATGAACTGTTTCTGCATTTTCCAGTTGTTCTCATTTTACAATTCCCTGGTTTGTTTGCAACTTCTGCAGACTTCTGCGTTCCACAGCACAGTTTGAAAGAATGAAACCACAGATTTATCCTTAGTCTGAGAA
>WEIT01014254.1:30113-45020 GCA_013389985.1 Dryoscopus gambensis
TTATAGGGCTTGACTGTAGCACCCAGCCCCATTTGCCACAAAAAAAAAAATCAGAAATGGATTTGTTTAACAAGAAAATGGGGTTGGCATACTGGTGTAGTTTAACTTCTCTAGTTGAAGTGTATTTAGGGTTGGACAAAGTTTTCCTCAGACTGGGAACAGCACATGACAACAGTGGTATGTATTTAACTTGTCCTATCCACTCCAAAGGTTTTCAGTCCTGAAACAGGCTGATTAAATATGCAAATGTAAAATTCAGTGCTAGGCAGAAGGCCATCAAAAGGTCTGGCGTGGGAATTAATGCTGGCTGAGCACTCAGCAGAGGAGGAACTGATCTGTCACACCACATCAAGGTGTGGTGACAGTACAGTGTCAGAGGAGCTTTCTTACTCTCTGCACTGGAACAGGCATTAAGGCATGGTTGGATGGAGCCTGACAAACACAGTGCAGACAGAAAAACTCAGCTCTGACCTGGCTTCCTCGGCACTCATTGGGCATTCTCTCCTTGCTTTACTTGCACAGAAGAGACAAAGGTATATGGTTGTAACAGCATTCCCACTTTAATCCTCAAGGATTTTATGACCTTCTCCAACCTGGAGTTACTGTGCATAGGTGCATTCATAACTAACTAATACGATATTTGGAACTGGAACATTTTTCCATTCTGCTGACCTCTGAACAAGAACAGTGACCTGGTGAAGCTGACAAAAGATCAGGACTGTGCTGGAAATTTCCCTTTGGCCTCTTCATGTTTATGCTCCACAGTGGAGCCTTGAGGCATGGAGAGTGTGAAGGCTGTGGGTGCAGATGAAACACCTGTGAACCTGACAGGAATAAATAACAGCAATCCTTCCAGCACCCTGCTGAGATGAAGAACAGTGTATGTATTTCCAAGGGAAGATGAATTGACTGAAGAGTGAAGGGCAAAGGCAACAGGGTCCTCACTTTTCTCTAAATTGTGTTCTGGAAGGTAAATTAGTTGTGACTAACAAGTTAGAAATTTTTCAAATAATTTTTAAAAAACTCATATTTTGGGGATTTAGTTTAATATGCCATAATTTCTTTCATAGTCAGTTACAGGACACCCACCTGCTGCTAAGGACAGCAAGTGGCTGTTTTTCAGTAAAGACCTTGTACTGGAAATGCAAGGGCTGAAAGCACTACTCTCAAAAACACTGCCTGCAAGCTGACTGATTCTCTGGGAATCAGGCACTTCAGGTTAATGAAATTAAATTAAATGAAACCGAATGCATTATAGTAGTAGTAAGCAGGTAGATACTGTTGATTTTAAATCTACTTCTCAGTGATTTCCAAGGCAACTGGACAGAAAAGTGCATCTGAAAATTTAGTAGACACCTACTTGTGTTTTGACATGGCTAAATGTAAATCCCTTCCAATATATGGCCCTCTGTCAACTGAGAAGAAAGGGAGGGGGAAAAAAAAAGATTGTTTATAATATCTGACTCATCCTTTAAAGCTTTTTTGAAGTGACAGTATGTAGGAGGGTAGTAAGTAAAAGAGAAGAGCAATACATTGTAGTCAAGCAAGACAGCCCTGATCTACCTAGCTAACATAAGACACCTGGTAGGTGTCTTAAATACAAGTTCCCCATTCAAAGTCACCTGAGGAAAAGGGAATGAGTCTAACAAATAAGCTAAGCAGGCCAGAGCAGAGGATTAAGGGTGTTCAAAAACTTTGACTGTTTCAGATCACATGCTATGAAAGCTTAGCTTACAAAGTCCACATTTTTCTATGCTTATTTCCTTTCTTTTTATATTTTTTTCTCAGTGTTGTTCTACAATTTCGTACTAAAATCAGTTGATGTCACATTTTCCATAACCACCCTGAAAGAACATGTGATCATCCACCCTCTCCCAGTGTTCCACTTGTGAGCCTTCCCTTGTGATCCCATTAGAAGTGTGTGTGGGGAGGGACAACTTCCCCCTTTGGAGACGGGGTAGTCAGTGGTAATAATGAGAGCAGGTATGTGGTTTATTTCCATCTTTTAAAGGTTCTCAGAGACCCATTAACCCTGATAGATAAGGATGTGGGGAACAAAGGAACAAGGGATTCTCTATTCCCCCCTTCGTGCTTTGTGGCCCATTAGATGAGACACTGATCTAGAAAGATAGATCAGAAACATTAGCAGGGGATTATAGATAAAACACAGCAGAAAATTCATGCCTAATGTGAATAGGTCTCAGGGCAGTGTGTTTGCAGTGGATTTACAGACAGCTTGATCCATTGCTCTGAGAACCAGGTGCTGCACAGTCTCAGAAAGGTTTTCTAAACACAGCTTAATGACAAAGACATAAATGTTAGTAACAACCCAGATGAACTTGACTGACCTTCAGTACGAAACTTCTAACTAGTGAGTTTATTCCAGAGTCTGTCCTCAGCCATTCTCTCTACAGACAGTCAGGTTCTTCTCAGTGGCAGTATATGTTTAGGGTTCTAAATTTCAAAACATACAACAAATGGAAATTTGTTGTCAGAAAACTTAATTGGCTGATTTTAATGACAAAAGGAGCAACATTGTACTATAGGGATGGTAACTCCAATAATTTTTCATATGAGCTCATTAAATTTCTCTGTATTCAAAGTTACCAAAAGCCATTGCTACCTTTCAAAACTCTGGAAAACTGTATATGGATCTTGTTTTATGACAAGCCAGCCTTAAATGGCCTTGAAAACAGGCCTAATTTATGAGGTTTGTTATATTCTGAGAAAGAGAAATACACAGTTTTCTCTCTGGAGCTGCTGAGAGTATCATTGAATTACTGTAGTACTAGATGTGAATTATTGGCACATTAAATTAGTTTTGTGCCACGACGTTAAGTTAGTTTTATGAATTGGGCCTTTGTTATTTAGGAGGCCAGCATGGGAAGCACTGGAGCTGTTATTAGTCAGGCCCATCCATATTTTACTGCTACTGTTAGGAAGTCAGCATTCCAGCCCCTCATAAAGGGTGGCAATTTCCATGCATACAGAACTAATTCTTCATCACAACTCCTTAGATCTAGACCTGAGTATCAGTCCCAGTTCTAAAGAGGTCACCAAAAAGCCAATGGCAATCAGCTGTGCTGGTAAGATTAGATCAGTTAGACAGCGAAAAAGTATTTATGAAATAAAGAGGTAATAAAAATACATATTAAGACGAGAACTTTGAAATGGCTGTGGCCTTCACACTGCGTGCAGTGTATTTCCTGTGGGATAGTCATATGAAAGTAGTTGTCTTGGCACTGGAGACAGGCAAAACAAGGTGTTTTATAGCAGCTGAGATGGGTGTTGCTGGTTTTGTTTTAACTGGATGAGGTAGACATTTGGTCCAGAATGGTTCACCACTCCCTTTTTCTTTGTTACTAATAAGTACCCCCCCACTTCTAAACACTTCTGAAAGACGTGCAGCCCTTGTGGGAGAACTGCCCTTTCTACGGCACCAGCACATGCCTGCCTCTGCCTCAGCTCTGCAAAAAGCAGCAGCAGCAGCAAACGGCACCACAGGAGACAGGAGGGAGCCAAGGGAACCATGGCCTGGGAGCCGGCCAGGGGGCCGAGGGGAGCTCAGCTCACGCTGTCAGATATCCCTGCAGTGGGCCCGAGGGGACTGGGCCCAGTGAGGCACAGCTCCCTGAAGGCTGGCCAGGCTGAGGTATCCAGTGCTGGAGCTCTGAGTGTGGAATAGGCTGGTGAGATGTGCCAGCACTTCCGACAAGGATGCACCAGGGACCAAACTTTGCAGCATTTGTGGATGCCACCGAGAGCGACACCAAGCAATAGAGAATGCCTGCAGTCCCTGCTGGATCTCTGCAAGGAGCAGCTGCTGACTCCCACACAGGACTCAGCACCAAGGGACTTAGATGTACATGGTGTGCAGTCAGCTGTACAGGAGCTGGCTGCAAGACAACACGGTATCTGAGCAGAATTTCTTGGCCTATTTAAAAATACATTTATTTGAATATGAAACTCCTTTATTCCCCTGCAGACCAAAGAGATGGCAGAAAGTATTATGGTCAGGAATGTCCCCTTCAAACACTACAATTGTCTGGCATTCTAGTCAGCAACTTGGAGATGAAAATGCAGTTCAGAAAAAGATCCTTTGGCAAAGTTGTCATGGGTCCATTTAATTTTGTGCAAACTCTTGTGTCGTGCATGCATGAAAGACTAAGCATGGCGAAGCAGAGAAAAAGCTTGCTTTTGAGTAAAGACCAGAGCTCTCAGCAGGCATTTGAGGAAAGGAATAATCAGCAGATGCATCTGTGTGGTGTACACAGCCAGTGTGAAAGCTGCTTCTGTCACTGCTGTGAGGGCAGAAGACAGCTCTGCTTCCTCAAGTGACACAGCATAGGATGGATGGGAAACTCATTGCTCAGAACAGCTCAGTTCTGCCTCACGTTTTCCAGGGAACACAGAGAAGTATTACTGGCTGCAAATGTCATTCCTCTCTGCTGAAATGCAGCTTTCTCTTCCCCAGTATAGGAAAGTAAATCGGTCTTGTTTTTGTGAAGTGCAGTCATGAAAAATAACTTGATCAGAAAACTGAATCTTTGGGGTGTTAAAGAAAAAAAATTGCTTTAATGAAAGTTGAGTTCCACCACAAAAGCAGCGCCCTTATAAAAGACAGGGGCAAAGGATGTCACAAAACCAGAACCAGTTCACCAAGCTTTCAAATATAAATGCACAGAAACACAGGGATTTGCTAAGTTACTGTGGAGCGGCCAAAATCCAGAGTGCCGTGCAGCCCTTCAGAAGGACCTCGACAGGCTGGAGCGATGGGCAGAGAGCCCTTGGCAACTGTTCTGTATCAAAGGTGTAACTTTACTTTAAAACCTGAGTACTTAAGAGTTTAAGCTCCTTCACTTGACTAATGTACTTTGCTATAGACAATCGAGCCTGTGGAACCTTCTTACATAAATCTGTGGAAACAAAATGGGTAATCTGGTTTATTGAAGCTGCTCCTCTACATTAGAATGCTTCTACCATGAAGCAGGACATCTCTCATTTTATATTAGACCAGTTTTTTGTGCCAATGTTTAGATTCCGAGATAATAATTTGTAATTTAATCAAAACTGGTTTTTTCCTGCTTCACAGGTTGATGCAGAAGGAACACAGGAAGATGTTTTTCTGGAAATCTGCAAGACAATTGACTCTTTTCTGAAAAAGGAAGAGGCAGCATTTTCTTTCTCACCAGAAATGCAGTAATGGTGTGTACACAGCCTCGCCCACGTGCACCCCACAGCCATGATTTGCTGGTCAAAGCAGTGCTGCTTTCTTGAGAGGTATCTGGAATTTGTGCATGTGGCATTACTCTACATGAAATCTTTGTTCTGACAGTACACTCAACAGAAAGTGGTCTGTATGCTAACCCCACTCCAAGAACTGCATTTTATTTTCTTGGGTGTTTGCTCTTCACGGGTTAAAAGCAGCAAGGTGAGCCACAGCTTTGGTTTGTATTTCATGGTCACACACATTCCATGGGAAATGGGACAGTGCCTGGCCAGCAGGGAGCTCTCCATCCACCCAGTCACTGTCCAGCAGACTGACTTTAGGGTTATTGCATACAAGTTTCCCATTGGTTATTATTTTCTTTTAATTAACAGTATTAATTTTTGTGGTGTCATTTAGCTTGTTCTTGGGCTTTAGTGACTAAAACCTGTTCTCTGTAACAGACAGCTCTAAGAGCTGGAAGTAGTCAAGCTAGAAGTTCAAATAAACTTTTCACACATCCCCAGAACACTACTGTCAGGAGAAAAATTAATTGAAGATACAGTTGAATGTTGTAGAAGTCTGTCAATCCATTATTGGAGAGCAGACACTCTTTTTGAGACAGTCTTGTCTTCTACTGGGAATGTCATGATTTTCTAACTGACTTCTCAGTTTTGTGAGCTGAGAATGATGATTGTATTGTATAGTTAAGTGTGCAATCCAGTAACAATCCATATTAATGGCAGTCATATTATAGCTATTAAAGTCTATATGTAAAGTTGATTATGAGCCAGAACATCTCATGTCATCTTTAAATTACACTTCAGAAGTATTTCAAATGCAAAATTCAGATCGTCTGTTGTCTTGTACTGGCATTACCAGAACTTGGGGGCGGGGGGCGTGGTGGGGTGGGAACCCAACAAAAAAGGAAAATGTCAGGGATTATTTGATTCATGTTGCTTGCACCTTTAGTAAGCCATTTATCTGTAATCTGCAAAAAAGTCTGTAAAAGTCATATTGTATTTCCGTTAGGTAAACCAAAATATTGTGGAGTTTCTTTGGTATACTGACAGCTAAATAAAAGCTTGTTTGACATTCCTGTAAAGTAACTGCGTCCTCTTACTGGAACTACTGGATGAATTCACAGTGAAAGTGGGTTGCATGATTGCTTGTACTGTCAAAGGTGTACTTTATGCAGCAGATTTGCATTTTTAAAATTACCTTTCTTGTAATGAAGGCATAAAACAAATAAAACGTACAAAAATGAGGAGTAATGATTTCTGTTACAGTATATGTGGGTTTAATCCTTTTCAAAGCACAGTACATGACTTGAAAATATAGCTCAAATCAGCATGCTTACAGAGTATGTCCTTTTTCCAATCAGGGCAGATTCTTCTGTTTCCTTTTCTTCCTTAGCATTTGCCCTGTAGATGCTAATTCAATTATTTTTTAGGGTCTGTTTTACGTATGTTCTTATCCTTCATATCCTGGATGTTCCTTCTTTCCTGGGTCCTTCTACAGCCTACGTTTTACCTCTGATGCTCTAAGAAGTGCTTCTCCAGCTCCAGCCAGTGCCATTGAGCAGCAGCAGCAGCAGCGCCTGCAGTACCACACCAGCTCCAGAGGGCAGCTCTGGCTACACGAGCCCTGACGCACCAGCAGCTGCTGCTGGAGGCCATTCTTTTTAAAAAGTAGAATATTCTGCAGTTACCATGAAGTTGCAAATTCATCTGGGTAGCTTTTCTGGAGTATTTTTATGATATTTAATTGCAGTATAAGTTATAAAGTGTGGAGTCTCATACTTGTGCAGGATGGGAACAAAGGCAACAGTCAGCTGCTATTTTGTTGGGGTTTTTAAAATCAAATTACAGAAATTATTTACCATACACTTTAACTTTTCTTTCTCTTCTGTCTTTGCTTTGGAAAAACCAAAAAAACCCCATGCTTGATTTGGTGTATGTGCATTAGATACCCATCTGCATACGTTCCTAATCTATGCAGGAGAAACAGCTGTATACGCATGCATAGGGAAACATTAATATTTATACATATTCAATAAAAGAGGACTTATCCAAGACACTTCTTTCTTGGGTGATTCAGACTCAAAATTATGCTTTGGCTTCCAACCTTGTTCCAAAGAGACCAAGATCTTTTGTTCTTTCCCAGCTATCCTAAATTGATGACTTGAGTATTTTCTCTAATTTACTTTTCTTATTTTATTCCCATAATTTTTTCAGGATATAAACAGAAAATCAATGTTACCACAGATCCTCTTCCTGATAATACACCTTCACCAACTCTAGTTTCCTATAAAGAGCATGAATGATGTGGAAAGCACATTTTTATGGTATTAGAAAACCTCTCAGAGCAGTACCCTTTCCAATTAAAACTAAAATACATCATGTGAGTTTTGTGTTGTGTTTTTTAAGGTTTATTATATTTATCTAAGTATACGAGATATGTGAAGTATGTTTACATATGATACTTGCTCAGTGTTTTAGTAACTGTACTGTATTACTTTCTAAATAGATTAAATGCCTAAATCTTTTTTTCAGAAGCAAAAAATAGCTACACCTAAAGTTATTGAAAAAATTAATACTGATCAATTTATAATTAAAGTTACCAGGTGCAGCCAGCCAATTATCCTTCTTATTGCTATCTTTTAAAGTCAAATTCATTTGTTTTCTAGCTAATTGCTCTGAGTATTCTAGTTTCAAAGCAACTGGAAGTCTATTACAGTTATAAAATAATCCAGTGTTTCTGAATCACAAGCTATACATTTCAATAAAAAATATATTAAGTAAAATATGTCACAATAATTACAAAGCTTCTCAGACAATGGTATACACTGTACCAAGGCTACTAAAATCTGGATTTTCTGTGATCTGACAGAGAAGTCTGTGAGTGAGGAAGGAGAGAACTGGAATGCTAATCCCGCCAGGGCCAGAGCGGGCTGAGCAGCGCCGAGCAGCCGCAGCCCCGCGCACAGAGCGGCAGAGGCGGTGCTGGCATCTCGCGGGGCTGCACAGTGAGGGCTGGGACACCGATCCAAACGTCCTTTAAATGATTCCATCCTGATTAAAGAGTCAGAACTACACAGAAAGGAAGTCACAGCAAGCATTCTATATATAAACAGACTGTATCCACATAGTTTATTTCTCACAGTTCTCCTGACAATTGGAACATTATTTAAGAACATACTGTATACACAGATAAGAAGAAACATACAAAATGTTTTAAATGATGCACAACAAAATCCAGCAGTATAAAAGAATGCATGTGAACCCTTGCTCACTGCTCAGGCTAAATTTAATCACTGTTTAAATAGTAATAAAAATACAATCTTTCATGGATCTTGTGCAGACTACAAAAGAGGAAAAATTATTACCATATATATGATTTATATTAGGCAGTTTTCTTTGATGAGTTGCACTAACAACTCCAAATACAGAGGCAGAAGGCTGTGTATTTTATTTTAAAGGAGTTAATGTTGAGTATTAGAGACTTTACACAGTTACTAGCACTGGCACTTTTCACCATATTTTGTACACATCACATGATCATCTTATATAACATTACATTTAAAAAATATATCTGAGTGACAATTTTATAACATTCACACACCATGAGCTGGTTAAGGAAGCAATGCCACAGTTGCCCCCTGTGTAGTGCTTCACTGTTGGTAAATAGAGTTCGTTGTGGTTTTAAAAAAAAAATTTAAAAATTGAAGGTCAACATGATTAAGCAGCTCCAATTTAATAAAGGCCTGTAGCCAACCATCGCTGAGACAGTGAGAATTTTTAGAGTACAGCCTAGAAGCAAACACTGTCATTGGTTAAAACCTTGCCTAAAGAAGTCAGTTACTGTGCCGAAAACTATTTCACAACAAAACTGCAAGCTACTAAACTGTTTTTATATAAATACTTCATCTCCTCTGGATCTCATTATAACCAAGTTCTTCAAAGCCTTTGGAATTTACTCTATCTTTATTGTGTGCTCTCATTTCTGGCTCACCCTTTTGTATGTTTTTCTTTTGTTTAGATTCACCACCTAAAAGTGACTAACGTGGTGAAAGAAAAGTCTCCCAGTGAAACCTTCTGCACACTAGGAATGTTCAGCTGCTGTTCAGTGATCTAGAACCATGACAGCTCAAAGCTGTAGTTTGACAAGTACACCCAGGAAGCTGTCATGCTGTGAGTGACATTTCAGGGAAAGCAGAGTCTTTCCAAAATGTGCACAGAATTAACAATGGTGCCATTGTTATTTTTCAAAGAGGATAGTAAACCCAAGATGGTAGATCTGCTTCCCATGTCATCTATTTGCTGGAAAGTAGTTTGGGTCAAGATAATTGTAACTGGTGCCCTGGGACATGCAGTAGTCTCTGTCTAAAAATGTCTCTGCTCTGTAAATAGGTTCTAACTGGTGATCTTCCTTATGAATCTCTGTTTCATGCAGACTGCAAGGGAAAGAAAAAGATAACAGTTTAAAAGTCAAATACTTTACTTATCTTTAACTTTCAGAAACACTGATCATATCGAACAGATTCATACCAAATTGGATAGCAATTCATTCATAAAGTCTAATTCCCCCCTCTATTTACCAAACCTATCACCTAACCACTGTATTAAAAAAAATAAAATCATACATCCAGAATCTGCTTACAAAATGTATATCCCACAAACAGATACCAAATTCTTCCACTTTACCCAACACAAGGTATGTGTCCTGTGCTGGAGCAAAGATTTCCACCCTACATAGCAATTATGCAGTAGAGAGATTCAATCTAATAACAAGTAGAAGCACAGGCTGCTCACCAGTCAGAACACGAATCACAGAAATCCAAGGACATTTCTTGAGGGCAGTCTTGGCAGTGCCACCGAACACCCTGGATAGGTTCAATCCCGCAGTTATCACACTGTGGAGCAGATGGAAGAGCACTGAGGAAGCAGCAGCTGGAGGCACTTCCATTGCTAACAGGGCACACCAATTCACCACATGGAAATCTCTGTGTGTCCGTGTGTTACTGCCAGCCCACACAGCTGAACTCTCCTCACCATGGACCACAGCATATTCGTGGATAAAAAGTCCTCATTCTCTAGGAGAGGCCCTCCAGAGCCCTGAGAACCCATCAAGCTTTTGCTGTGCTTCCCTCTTCCCCAAATGCTCCACCTTGGCATTATCCTGCTCCAGAAAAGCAGCCCAGCCCTGCCAGCAGACAGTGCTCAGGCTCAGCTGGCTCTAGGAACTGCTGTGACAGCACAAGAACGTGATGTTTCACACAAGTCCAGCCACGCGGAATGTCAGACTTTCCGTGGCAGAAGGAAGCGGTAAGAGCAGACCAGCAGAGCTTGTTGGGGGGCTGCTGGGGGGCTGCAGATCAGGGCACAACAGGGCACACTGATGCACTTCCCAGCTCAGGAAAGTAACGCATCACGGGTGGGCTGGAACTGAAAGCCAGGTGGCTGGGAAGGAAGGGGAATTGTATGTTCAGAGAAGGAAACAAAGGTCTAGAACTAAAACTGAGCAAGAAGACAAGAACTGATCCCAGGAAGATCAGAGATAACACAAAAGCTAAGTGCAAGAGTGTAGCATGAAGAGAAAAAAAACAAAGTAGAAACAAAACATGAAAGACTAGATAAAAAGTTCACAATGGTATAGAAGAGGGGCAGAAATACAAAAATATTTGATCAAAGAAAGGAGACCAAGAAAATGAGACTTGGAGACTAAAAGAGCTTTTCAAAAACCTGGACTATGAAGAGTGCTGCAGAGACAGGACTGAAAACAAAAAAGAAATGTGGGAAACAACCCTCTGCTCCCATAGCTCATCCTCTATCCATCTATCAGAACCTGAAGTTCTCTGCCAGCATCTGTGAAGCCTGCAGGCACAGCAGCTGCTCCTGTCACCACCATTAAAGCACCCAGGGTTACCAACACCTTACACACAGATCTGCCACAGCTGCATCCCTTCCCTCCACAGATGGCTTTCTGAGTTTGAGCACTGGTAACGAGGAGCAACTAAGCACGCCAAGAGCTATTCTTTGAAAATATCAAGTTCAGAATAATGCTATAACTTAAAAATTGGTTCCAGTTATCTGAATTTGAGAACCAAGACAGTGGAAAGCCTTGACCTTAATTTTTGTGTTGCAGCTCCCCTCTGCCCTGTGAAACAGAAATAATACTACGCCTTTCATTTCGTAATGAAGAAAAGAAGTATTTGCAAATTGCTTGGACATTATAGCAGTGAAAGCCATAAAAAGCCCACAAGGGATTCAATAATTCAATATTCAAAGCACAGGTTGAATAATGTGTAGTAAATGGGGCTAAAGGCTGTGCACAACCAAAACTGCTCTCAACGGTTGCTTATTAGGTGAGGTCTGTCCAGCCCATGGACTGAATTTCCTGAGGGGAAAATGTTACATAATCCCCTGATTTCACAGCTTACTGTAATGCATAACGCAATCAAACTCAAATTCAAAAAAAACTTTCAAACTTCAAATGCTTGGCACTGTGTAATGCCAATTTACTTCTCAGAATAATTTTATGTAGAAAAAGCAGTTTGTTAAAGTGTGGTCTGTCTGATTAAAGTTTCAAATTTTGGGGGGAAGAAAATGCTCATTTAAAAAACCCCCACAAAATGAAATGCCAAACACACCATGCTAACTAAACCCAACAAAAAAAGAGCCCTTTGGTAGTCTAATAACTTAAATCTGTCAGTATCGACTGACAAGGCTGTCTTAATTTTACAGTCAATTTTAATTGAACCTTGAACTATCCTTGCATTCTTATGGAAATGGGTATTAGAAAATAAATCTATCTCCGTAACACTAAAAAACCTCCATTCCAACAGTTACAGCAACCAGTTAGACACAAAATCCCTTGCAAACCAGAAAATAAGATTTCGAGAATGCTCTTTCTTTCATGTTGCCTATTAATGGTTGTTACTGGGACAACACATCAATTTAACTTAATGTTTATTTTCTTAATTTTACATATTGTTTTATGTCCTTGCTCCAACTTCCATCAGTTATCACTTGATGAGATTGTGAAGTTGCTACAAAGCAAAAAAAAATTATTGATCTATTACCCTGATCCAAAATCTCTGTCCCTTCTTTTGCCTCAGGTGCAGGCAAAATTACTCAAAATTCATAATCAGAAAACTATCATTGATGAATCACTGTCAAAACAGAATGTAGTGTCAAATGGAATTCTATCATAATTTAACAAGGCTATAATACAAGCTGTATTTTCATAATGTGGTGAGAAAAAAGACATAATGTTTATTAATTTCCATATAACAGCAGCATTCAGTAAAAGCTGAGCTACCAGAAAGAGTGAATTACGTGGGGTGTTTTTCTTAAAGAAAATGAGGGAAAACAGACACATTGAACGAGAACTAAGGAACCAAACTTGCTGCATTAAACAAAATCTTTTCAGGAAATTCAAACCACATTCTCTTGGAAGACTTCTAAATTCCACTGAGTAACAGAAGAACATCTCTTGCACTCACCTTAAATCCCACATGCTGCACAAACCCACTTTCTGCATGCATCTGCTGGAGTTTCTGTTTCTTCAATTTTTTAAACTCTAACAGTTCTTTGTATTCGGGTAACTCTCGATATGTTACTGGAATACTCTCTTCATCCTGTTCGAGGTAAAAAACCCCAGAAAAATATTCTTTCTTACTGTAGGAATAGAGTAACAAGTAAGATATATATTTGTTTGATAAATCACTATGTATGATTAATAATGTTTTAAGAAAATGATGGCGATATGTTCTAACATACTGGGAAAATATTTTTTAAAACTTAACACCCATACCCAGTATTAACTTCTCACCGTTACTGGTAAGAATAAAATGTGATGAGAAGCATCATGCCATGACTGAAAGAGTAGCACTTCCAGAGTTATCCAACTCCTTTATCCCTTTACTGTCTCTGAACAGCTTATAGAAACAGACTGCTATATTTCATAAATTATGAAGCAGTTTGTCTCCCCACAGGCCAGTGCAGACATCTTTACCAGAGATGTCAACAAATGGTTCTCTCTTTTTCAAAGACACGCGATTTCTCTTTTTTCTCGTGCAGTTTCCTTTAACAAAGGTTGAGGATCTGTTATGAAAGGACAGAAGCTCTAATTCTAGTTCAGATGCTCATTTCAAGGTAATGATTTTGTTGTAGCAGCTGTAGTTGGTAGATGTCACCTGTTTTCAAAGATGACAAGTCTGTACTGATGTAGAGCAGTTTTCACATCCTGCACCGACAGGAACAGCCAGGCAGGGAAAACAGCTACAACTACAAGACAGTGATTAAAATTCTTCTAATCTAGCCTAAATATGTGATTTCCATTCCTTTTTATGAATCTGTGAAGACTGAAGATTCTGTATTATTTAGTAAGTTTATTAAAGGAAGTGAGGAAAAGAGGCTTTATTACATTTCTGAAAACCTTATCAATTATTTAATTGTAATTATGAGCCTATATAAAGGACTAGACTGCAAACATTCAGAAAGGTTATGGTTGAATGACATGATTCAGTTGTGTAGTGATAAGCTACATTCTCTTAAATATAAGGGAATTCACTCACCAAGGATTCACCTTCTGTGCAAATCTCAAGTTTTTCTGAGAAAAACTGCCTGTCACAAAACAACTGTATACTGAATAAAGTATGCTTTAATAGCTCCCTGTGTGGACAATTCATTCTGGAATAGTAAGTAGTTGTGTTCTAGAATAATTAGACTACTCACGAAATTAAGAAATCGTAACTGAAAAGTAAATGAACTCTGCTACGAATAGTGGGTCCTCACTTGGAAATAACTCATTTATACCAAAATATAATTTTTCAAGAATAGTTATGACTGGTAATAATCACACAAAATTTTTTTGTCTTTACACAAGAAAAGCATGTAGTAATTCCACTGTGAAGTCAAAGAAAACATCATTTTCCTGCTACACTGTTTTTCTTCTGCACCACCATGTAAAGTATTTTTCTCCAAGACAGCAACTGTCACTGAGAC
Organism: Dryoscopus gambensis; assembly: GCA_013389985.1. Classification (NCBI taxonomy): domain Eukaryota; kingdom Metazoa; phylum Chordata; class Aves; order Passeriformes; family Malaconotidae; genus Dryoscopus; species Dryoscopus gambensis. The sequence continues at coordinate 44,331 of WEIT01014254.1, forward strand.
ATGTGACTTTTAAGACTAGAACAGAATCCTGTATGTTCATTTTGAATATAGTTTACAATTCCTTTTTGCTTCCAAACTGCTTTTATTTTGCACTGATTGTGGGAATCTTTTTGGTAACTGAGCTCCCCTGTGTCCTTCTACCTTACTGAAAGCCAGAACTGTATCTATCTGGAAATGCTGCTCTAGTGAAGAAAGGAAGGATTATGCTAAATTAAAAAAAAAGAAAAAAAAAAGGTCTGTGTGTGTGTGTCACATGTCCACTATTATCATTGCAAAAATGCGAAACAGTAACTTCTGTCTAAATAAAAATAAATCCCAGTTGACTTATGGTGCCTATATTAATAATTAGTTAGGACACCATGGCAAAACCAAAATGTCTCAGAAAACTGATCAGAACAATTAGAAAATATGTATTTAAAAACAACAGAACAAAAGCATGTTAGCTCAAAACCAGCTGCACTGCATCTCTTCTAATCTGCATTTTGCTTCCCACGCCTTTTAAGATTCTTATTGGAATATGCGAAGTTATCAGGAATGTCTGTGGATGAGCTGAAAGATCACCGAAGAGAATACAGAACACGAGTGAAGATGGAACTTAAAACTGGGAACTAGGTAAGTGAATTTCATAATTAAGGAAGACTACGCAGTGCAGGTAAAAAAAGTCAGTAAAGAAAATGAATGGACTTATAG
>WEIT01014255.1:210-16357 GCA_013389985.1 Dryoscopus gambensis
ATAAAACTTAACAGGATCTGCACACGACCAGGGTCTCCAGGCTGAAGATGGGGGTATGGGTGGGGCATATCCCAGATTTTAAGCCTTAAACTATTTGACTTCATATTAGCAACACAGAGATGCAGATGAGGGATGGCAAGTTGCAGTCATATTCACCTGGGAGGAGACACTGAATGAGACAATAAAGGAAATTGCAGACTAGGTGAAACTGCATTGAGTTAATTTGCTCTGGTTTGGGAGCCAAAGATAACGAAAGCTCTTTCATCATACTCTCCTCATGGATGGAGGGGTCCTGGTGAATTTGTGGCTAAACGCAGTCAAGATGAAGATACTATCAGCCTGTCTTCTGAAGGCAGTATCCAAAACTTCAGCAAGAGGTAAGAGGCATCCCTGACAGAAGTACTTTTGGCAGGCAAGCATCTTCCATGAGTCAAAGGACATTCCAGAAATGAAGCAAAAGCTGGGTCTCTATGCATAAAAGAGCACTTGCCACATTTTTGTCACCAGCATCCCAAGTAACCTTTCCTGTAAGGTGGAAAAAAGGAGTCACTGGATTTGACATAACTAATGGAAATGGTGATTTTAGAGCATAGTATTAGCATACATATATGAACATTTTCTCTAGCTGGGCTTTAAGCATATATCTAATCAGTTATACATGCAGTTACCTAATACTAGCACACAGACCCAGTGCATTTTAAATGCAAATATAGACATACACACTTTATTAATTCCTGAGTGAATTTGGAAGTGTTAGTCCTGGAATGCTTTCTTTGAGAGAGATGGATGGTTTCTCAAATTACTTCAGAAGTCTCTAGGGTAGAGCAGCTCAAAGTAAAACTTTGCAAATGTATAAAGAAAACATCTACAAGTGCTGTAATAAAATGAGAAGTAAAACAGATGCCCATGGTGCTAGAGAGTTAACCTGCTGTTACACTGATTCTGAGTAGAGGTGAGGAATTGGCAAGAATTGCAGTTTTTCAGGATTGAATGGGATCTGCCAGTCACAACTCCCTCGCTGAATTCTTTTGTGCCTGTACTGTCATTGCTTAAAAAGACAATTTAAAACCAAAATATAGCTTCTAGAGTTACAACAGTAGCCAAAAGATCCCTTCCTCTGGACAAGACAAAAACGAAAAGCAGCCGCTAATTATGCACAGCAATGTGAGGTAAGACTGCCTAGAGCATACAGAGTTCACAACACTTTCAGTTTCAGATAGGGTAGTGATGACCATTTGGATGGGATTCTCATGACATTTAGAGTTAAGGCACTTAAGACAACCAGGTCTCAAATAATGGGCTGTGTCTCACGTATCAAAACTTAAGAGTTTCTGCTTCAAAAAAATCAAACTAAAATATATAAAAGGTGGAAAGAATACAAACATCACATTAAAACAATTTGATGAGTAATGCAATATCTTTTGTTGTTCATAATCTTTTGAGTTATAACTCCTTACTTATTATGCTTCATTCAGTTCATAATCATTCAACACCATCTAGCTTGTTCCTACATTCAACGTCATGTATTTTCCTCATTCACCCACACCAGGCTTCTAAACAATTTCCTTTCCGCTTTTATTTATGAACAGAACAGTAGGATACTAAAATAAATAGATAAATAGGTCTTTTATTTAGCTGTTTTCTCCTCACCAATCAAAATATGGTTGTTAACAGGAGATTTTACTGAGCAGCTTTCTGGACCAGCTCAAGAAGGAAATACATGTCAAAAAGAAAATTGCAGGAGAAAATCTGCATAAAAGGTGTTTGGAATGGGCAGAATAAGAAAGTGAAGTGGAAAAAGAAAGATAAATAATATCAGAATTCAGCCCTGTGTTTTAAGAGGTCTGAATTGAACATTGCGGCATGTAGCTGATTGCTAAGCAGCAGGAATGTAGCAGCACCTGTCTGCTAACTTTGGGAACTGCCACTGTTAAATTTTATTTCAGTCATTTAATAAGTATCAGTAAGAATCAGAGATACTGGTATATTGCAGTGCTGAGGAAGGGAATGGTATTTGTTGGCAAGTGAAAATGTCTAGTTTTCCAGTGGTCAGTTTTCGAGTTCTGGATTCAAGTCACAATAAACATAATTGCAAAGTATCTAATTTTCTGTGTTCCTTCACCTCTTTTCCTCTTCACCTCTTATGTCACCTGACAGAAGATTAGTGAGCTTCAGATTATCACAGAGGAGTCACACCTGTATAACTTATGTGAATTTTATTAAAATGCCCGTGTAAGTATTGAAGGGAGAGACTTTCTACAGACAGAATTATATAAAATGACAGACTGCAGTTTTGACAAGACACTGGGTATGTTCTGTAGCATTTCCCCACTTGCATGTGTAAATCTAGGTCGTTAGCTGTACTGGGTTTGCATGGTCAAGCTTCAGTAGCAGGGCAGGACTACAGGGGTGGCTTCTGTGGGTAAGCTGCTGGAAGCTTCCTCTGTGTCCTTTAGAGCCAATGCCAGCACAGCTCGAAGAGGGACTCATTGCTGGCCAAGGCTGGGCCAATATCTCTATGATAACAGATTAAAGATGAACTAAAACAAAGGTATTGGGCAGTTGTAATTGTGGCCAGAGAAGAGCAGGATGAGACTATGTGAGAGGAACAACCCTGCAGACACCAAGGTCAGTGCAGAAGGAGGGGAAGGATGTGTTCCAGGTGCTGGAGCTGAGATTCCCCAGTAGCCTGTAGTGAAGACTGTGATGAAACAGCTGTGCCCGTAGAGAAGCCCCACACCAGAGCAGGTGGATGCCTGAGAGGAGGCTGTGACCCCATGGGAGGCCTGTGCTGGAGCAGGCTCCTGGCAGGGACTGTCAGACTCATGGAGAGAGAAGCCCATGCTGGAGCAGGTTTCCTGGAAGGACTTGTGACCCTGTGAGGGACCCATGCTGGAGCAGCCTGTCCTTGAAGGTCTGAACAATGACCCGCATTGGAGCAGTTCGTGAAGAACTGTTGCCCATGGGATGGACTCACACTGGAGCAGGGGAAGGACTCTTCTCTTTGTGCAGTGGCAGGAAAAATGTGTGATGAACTGACCATAACCCCTATTCCCTGTCTCTCTGCATCACTGGGGGGATGAGGTGGAGCTGGGAAGGAGGGAGGGGTGTGGGGAAGGTGTTTTAAGGTCTGTTTTTACTTCTCATTATCTTGCTTTGATTTTTTTAGTAATAAATTGAATTAATATCTCTAATTCCAGCCTGTTCTACCTGTGACGGTATTTGATGAGTAATCTCTATCCCTATCTCAAATCACAAACCCTTTGTTATATTTTCCTTCCCTTGTCCAGCCACAGAGGGGAGTGAGAAAGTGGCTTGGTAGGTGCCTTGCATCCAGACAAGGTCAACTCACTTTATTAACCTACACCAATGTTGAGGGCAGGGGGAAATTTTGCCATTTTAGTAATAAAATCATATAGATATTTTTAAAAAATAGAGTAGAATCAATGTTTTCTTAATTTGCTGTCCACAAAATCATTTTTTTCTGAAGCTAGTGTATTAGAGGTCTCTAGAGAAAATGGAAAATACAAACCTAATGGATAAAACAGAAAAATTAAAGTGTTGTTATACTGTATGGCACATCTAAGCAATCATCAATACTTACAAATTAAAACTCAGTATTTCAGTACTACACAGAGACACACAAAGTTAAGTATATTGGCAGTGTTCAGTTCATACTGGTGCCAGAAAGGAAAATCCTAGCACTTGCATGACTACTGCAAAACATATAAAAAGCTGCCAATATTCAGCTAATCAACCACTCCAAGCATACGTGTAGTCAGAAGAATTATCGATTAAAACAAAAGGTGCCAACAAACACATATACACAAAAGGGCTTTTTGCTCCAAATACAAGTGATGAAATTGTCCAAAGCAACATAAAGATTTGGTTCTTTCACAGAAAATTATTCTTACACATAGGGCCAAGATTTGCAACAGTATCAGAATGCTAGGAATGCCAGGAAACTCTAATTACTGGATTTCAAAGCATTTCTGAATTTCTGAGGTCTACATGCCTCATACAGCATCCGTAGCATGCATCCACATCTCAATCTAGAAACATACTTGTATATGTTATAGGGAACATAATTCCACTTAACTTCTATTTAAAGTTCTCAGAACCTACATAGGGGCTATTACAAATCAAATTTAATTGGGTAATTTAAGGGGATGTAGCTGAACTGCCCCTGAACAAGCTTGCCTCCCTACACAGCACAATAAAGGGCCATTCACAGGCATTTGCTGGTGTCCAAGAAGCAGGACAGCATTGCTAGTTAAAAGAGTAAGTAAAGGCAGAACCAATTAACCCAATGCAAATACTGCTAGACTATTTTGGTGTCTGAAGCTCCTATTGTCATTGTATGGCACCATATAGAAATACAGTAAGGTCTTATTTACCCTTTTCCAGCTTACTTGATACCTGCCCACTACTGTAAATTTCATCTACAGGTCTTAAAATCTCATTTACTTTTAAAGTGTGGCTTCTTCAGAGGGAAGACTATGGCAGTGCATTTCATTACGTAAAAAAAAAAAAAAAAACCTGACATACAATAGCCACAAAAAGGACCCTTCACTTCAGCATATTGCAGCTCACTGAGGTATTGCCCTCAAAAATCAGAGAATCATAGAATCATCAAGGTTGGAAGAGACCTTCAAGATCATCCAGTCCAAGCATCCACCCAGCATTACCACAGCAACCCCTTAACCAGTAAACCACATCACCCAGAGACAGATCCAGACTCCTCTTGAACACCTCCAGGAATAGTGACTCCACCACCTCCCTGGGAAACCTATTCCAATGCCTGACCAACCTAACAGTGAACAAATTGTTCCTTACATCTCATCTGAATCTCCCCTGCCTCATTTTAAGGCCATTTCCTCTGGACCTCTCACTGCAGGCACAGTAGAGGAGACCGGCCCCCACCTCACTACACCCTCCTTTCAGGGAGCTGTAGAGAGCCATGAGGTTCCCCCTGAGCCTCCTCTTCTCCAGGCTAAACAAACCCAGATCCCTCAGCCATTCCTCACAAGACATGTTTTCTAGTCCTTCCAGGAGCCTTTGTACCCTTCTCTGGACACTCTCCAGCACCTCAAAGTCCTTTTCAAAGTGAGAGGCCCAGAACTGAACACGGGATTCAAGGTGTGGCCTCACCAGTGCCAAATAAAGAGGGACAATCACTGCCCTGGTTCTGCTGGCCACACTATTCTTTGTACAAGCCAGGATGTAAGTGGTCTTCTTGGCCACCTGGACATACTGAGTCATGTTCAGCCAGCTGTCAGCCAGCACCCCCAAGTCCCTTTCTGCCAAACAGTTCTCGAGACAATCCTCCTGCAGCACTGTGTGGGTTGGTTGTGACCCAAGTGCAGGACCCGGCACTTTGCCTTGTGAGACCCCACACAGTTGTTCCCCAGCCCACTGATTGAGCCTGTCAAGGGCTCTCTGTAGAAATTCCCTATCCTTGAGCAGAGCAACACACCCACCTAACCTGGGGGACATCTGAAAATTCGCTCAGGCTCCACTCAATCCCCACATCCAAGTCATCAGTAAATGTTGTTCCTTATAGACTTTTTCTATAAATATTAGAAAATTTGGGTGTCATTCTTAGATGGGCTATTAAGTATACTTATATGGGGCTTCAATAGAGAGACATGACCATGTATAGTAGCTAGATTCCTGCCCCCCCATAGTTTATCACTTTTGATGTTACTGGAAACCACGCAAGCTTCGTTCTCATGATCAGTGATTGCACAGTAACTGAACATTCAAAATGGCCCAATTTCTGCCATCAGCTTTGTCAGTTACAGAGCTAACAGAGCCTATATTTGTATAGCTCTCTGTCTTCAAATGACTTACGTAGCATCTTCTCACACTGAATTAAACACTACCCTAAAAGTCTAATCCTTATTTATGATAAGATCCTTTTCACCTCTGTTCATAAAGTATGTACTCATTTAAATGTCCCTCTACTCCTTGTCAAAGTATAGAGGAGACTTAGCACAAATGAAAATCTATTCCTAAATACACAAAGAGATGAAGTGACTGGGTAATGTATTGAAATCATTTCCTCAACGCTGCAGAAGATATGCACATATATCCCCTTCTCCTTGGGTGTCTATTGCTACATGCACATGAACATTTATTTGAATGCTGTTCTTCTTTAAAGGGCTTCCTCCACACAGTTATCATACTGATCACAAATAATAGCTGAAGGGGACCACTAGCATGGTTTGTCCTCATGGACCAATATAAATAAGAACAGTAGTGGAAAATCAATATCATCGTTAGGTCAAGGGCACTTGGTAGTGCCGAGCTGGAAAGTGTGTCTTGCCCACCTTTATACACAGTAACTGCAGAGGTAGAAATCTCTGCTTATGTGAAAATCCTGAGCCTTCGTGATGAAGTAAGCTACTATATAGTACATATTTCTACAGCCAGAGTTCTTCTGTCAGTACATTTAAACCATGAAGCCCTTTTGCTGCTGATTTGGCTATTATGAGAAGAAAATGACCTGTAAAGATGTTTTGAGTAGCTAAGCATTTTGCATGAAGCCTATGGCAATGAAAGACATAAAGAAAAATGGTAAGAATGAAGTCTACTAAAGTCAGTACAAGCAGGTTTATTTCCCATATCACAGCAAGGAATTCATAATCTTCTAAACTAAAGCACAATAAGCCTGTCAAGATAAACACTCACAGCATTTGGGATTTGCAGAATCAGATAGAAAATGTTGAAAAAAAATTAAAATTACAAAGGCAAATAACACAAAACTTCTTAACCTCCCCTCAGTGTTGTCAAGCAGGAAGCACACATGTGAAGTGAAGTATTATAAGTGTAGGTCTTGTTACTGAAATAATTTCTCCAGGAGCCATGATAAGGGCAGAGGTCAGACAGTCAGCCGAGAATCCTGTTTGCCATGCTGGTGCAGAGTAGGACCTAGTAAGTGGCACAAGGACTCCAGTTCTCCCAGGTATCTCCTAGAGACGGACACTTTTAGAGCAGTGCTGCTCAGGTGCATGATCCTGTATATATTCATTACATATCTGTGCTCCTCTGCTGTTCTTCAAAGGAGCTGAGTCCCCAGCCAGAGACAGCTCCTGCTGGATTTCACATAAGGACTGCTTGAGATTTCAATCCTGTGCTCAAGGGAATCAAATAAGGTGGCCAGAATGCTTCCTCCTTCAGCTAGTGCTGTCAAACCAAACTGGCAGTAAGCTACATACATCACGAGCAATGCCATTCTCAGAGGGCCACATAAAATGCCAAGGAAAGTCTTTTCCTGAGGTCCAATGTGTTTTGATTTGACCTTTCAGTCTGCTCAGCAAGATACAGGAACACATTGGTCGAAGAACAGCAACAACTCTTCCTATTCTGCATGAGGCAATTAATTCTTGCTACTGAATGAAGAAGGTAATTGAGGCATTAAGAGACTTTCTCCCACTGATATTGTTTGAAAATTGAATGAACCTTTTGTTTTCTAGGTTTATTGAGCTTTGTATTTTAGTCATATCGTTGTAGCTGCTACCTTATGCTCAACATTACTCCTGGAGGACAGAGAAACACATATGATTTAAAAGAATTAGAAATTTGTATTGCTACTTTTATTTTTTATTTGCATTCATGAACATCACTGCAGCTAAAGGTCTGTCAGCATTTCCATTAAAAAACTAAACTTTCAGCAGTTTATATCTCAACTGTAAAAACTCACTCCAGGCTGCACCTGGGCAAACAAATCCTTAACTGAGGAGTAAATCAGGATTCTTTTTTTCTTTCTTGGTTGGTTGGTTATTTTTTGTTTTATTTATTTCATGCATTTAAAAGGAGTTTTGGTTATTTGAAAGTTAAGTCAATACAACTCCAGAAATAGAGATAAGCAATTTAAGCTGCATAAAAAAGCTTGCTTTCCAAAGAAAATTTAGTGAACAAGCTATAGTAAACTGCAACAAATATACCTTGGGATTTTAAAAACAACAACAAAAAAAACCAGGATCATTATTAATTTTTAATAATTTAAACATCAAAGTTCTATGAACACATTTTTGCATTAAGGTGCACAACTGAACAGCCGGCTAATTACCTGCTCATAAAGCATGACTATACAAAATTTTCAGGTCTTTAATCAATGTAAGGCTTTATGCAGCTTCCAAATTTCTTCATCCCATCTTCTGCCTTGCTTAGATATAGAATACGAATTCTATATAGATGTCTCTTCATGTACAGAAGAAGATGAAGGTTTGTAGTTGCACAGGGAATTACTCCAGAGTTTTCAGAAAGATAAAGTTACTCATATCATTTGCAGTTGTTATATGTCACATACGTAGCAGTTGCAGGCAGATCTCCCAGCTACCTGCAGCCAAAGCAGGTTGCACCCAAAGCAGTTCAGCTTTTCTGTTAAATGTACATTGCAGAACAGATAGGCAAACTGATAGTAAGATAAGCATGACTCTAAGGACTATTGGTTTAGCCCAGACAGATGTGGGATCCAGGAAAAGTGATAAAAAGCTGGAGAAGACCAAAAAAGTGTTTAAAAATCTCTCAGGGAAAGAAGAGAAACACATGAGCACAAATGGCAGAAGTCTCTGAACAATAGCTCTGAGGAAATTAAGAGGAAAAGCGTCTTATGCTTTGTCATCATTACTCACACTACAACAAAATAGAAGTACAGAGCGGTAATTAATATAAACAGCTGTGGAAAGCTGCACTTCTACATAGGTTCTTATTATGAGATAAGGAAAAGGTTTTCTCTAAAACTGAGGCCAAAGATGGTGAGCAGACATGGGCATGTTGATGTATGAGCAACCTCCTCTTAAAAGTTGTCTACCACAAGTCTTCTAAACCAGAAACTATCTTCAAGGTAATTAATCAAAGCAGACAGGTAAAAATAGCAGCTGCTGAAGTACAAGCGTTCAGATTTACAAGCAGTAGTTGGGTAAGAGGACCTTAGTGAACAACATTTAAGAGAGCCCAGTGAGTTCTCTACACTGAGTTGATGGATTTGCAACACATGGTGTTTCACACACAGCCTAGGTTATATGAAAGAATTCCCCAAACAGCAGAGCTGAGCACAGACAGTCATGAAATTAAATGAGCATGGGAGACATACAGCCTTAGCTTTTGTAACTGAAGTCACTCATGGTATGAATCGACACATACAGGTAACCAAGGTGACCACCAAGCTACAGCTGAAATGCGAAGAGGAGATTTATTTCACTACCTTGCTAACAATGCCGGGTGGCAGAGACACACAGGGGCACAGTCTCCCTTAGGGTTAGCTCATCCTAGCATCCCGGGCTGGGGGCAGGCTGGGGGTGGGGTCTGCTGCCTGCCCTGAAACATCAGGCAGCTTCATGGGAAACTATTCAAACTTACCCTCCTGGCCAGACCTTCCAGTTTGACCCCTTTCCTCCCAACACTCATACGTACATACAAACACATGTACATGTCCTGCATGCACATGCATATGTCCAGTCTCTCCCTGCCTTCCTTCTTTCTTTCTCCTTTTCTTTTTCTTTCTTTTTTCTTTCTCTGTTTCTCTCTTTCCTTCTTTCTTTTCCTTCCTTCGTTCATTTGTTCCTTCCTCTTTTCTCATTTGAAATACCTTCACTTCCCTGGAACAGTTTAATTCCTGAAAAAGTACTTTTTTGCTTTTATTCCTGTAAGAATAAAAGTCATTAATTTTTTCAGCTTTTGGTCTTACTCATACACATTGTATCACTTAATAAGGAAAGAAGGTATTTAACACAATCTGAAGACTTAAAAAGAAAGCAGACCTTGAATTAACAAAGAGTATCTACTGGTAAAGAAAGAATTTTCTCAGTTTGCTAGTGATGGTTAATCCTGCTTTACATCTTCAGTACAAGAACATCGTTTTTAACACCGTGCTAAAATACTGTGGTTTCTTTGCATTTAATTTACTGAATGCAGAATACTTCTTTGACTCATTCTTTAGCAACAGTCTTCTATATATTCTATCGTGTGAACTCAGACTTGGATCTTTTTGTTTTCATGTTTTGTTTTCACTTCGTAGTGAGCTGCAAGCCAGGATAATGCAACACAGTGTCTAAAATTTCAGTTTTCAACAGCCATATAGGCATGTATTGCTTAACTTGGATTTATCTCAAGCCCTAGATACTGCAGTCCAATCTGCGAATGCGTGCAGACAGTAGACATCGGAAAATATGTCCTTGTGTAAACACAATATAGCTGAACCTGTTTGTCAGGATGCAAAGGTGTATGAAAGGACACTGCTCTTGGTGCCCCAAAGGGAAAATATGATGTACTGTACAAGGCAGAGTATTAATCATAGCTGATATTTCTGGACAATAAAGTAGAGTAATCCTTGTGAACAATCTTTCTTCAAGGATAAAAAGGGAAAATAAGGAACTGGCAGTATTATATGAAATGACATAGCCTGACACAGGATAAAGCTAGAAGCATCTCAGAAATTTCATTTGGAAAACAGCTTAATAATTGCTACATGGTTTATTGCAGCTAGGGTAATTTTTCATCCTGTTGCATCATGGTTATTATTTTGCTTGCACCACAGACACCTGGGCTCCTTGTAAAGTTAGCAAACCTGTAGTAGGTGAAAGTCCTTGTCCATTTAGACTTGCAGAGTTCACAAGATTAGACCATTTCTCTCACAGAAGGAAAAATGTTATTATAATTTCAAAACCCCCAGGAACTGGATGTGCAGACAGTGATATTGTTACCCACTCCTACAAGACACTTCAGCTGTTAGATGTCTGATATGTACCAGTATCATGTGATGAAACACAAATTACCTGGTGAGACATAGCAGGTTCAGTTTTAAAGAAATATTTCTTTTCACAATGAGTGTACTGAACCAACCTGAGGCCAACATATAATTTTAGGGCAGCAACACTGGGCATACAATGGAGGGATTTACTCAAGTTCTGACTATGCAGTGGCGAGAGCACTGGAAACGTTCTCTGACCTCACACAGAAGCAAGTTCTTTTGATTATTAACTGTGCTTTGCAAGCATGGAACCTTTCTAAAAGCAGAGAACTGTATATTGAAATGAAAAGAAATTAAATCCTTATATATCTGGGTTGAAAACAGTGAGGACAAAGAAATACAAGAAATTCATTAAACTTCAGCTACACAAAACGACTGAAAATTCTGCCCTCTGAAAACCAAAATCAGAACTTTGATGTTCCCCGTGTAAAAGATTGCCATGTTTTTAGAATAGAAACCCTGAACTTTAACTCATCTGGGACAGAAATTCACACAATGGCGGCCACAATTCACCAGGGTCAAAGAAATGTTCCTGAGTTTTACCATTTTGATGGGAGGCATCCTAGATAGCCTTTAACAGTTCCAATGCATTATAGCTAATGCAAAGTTTCAGGTTCAAGGTAAAAAACATTGCTTTTTTCCTTTGGGGTGTTTTCTTGGTGAATGAGTAAATATTAAGCATGTCAGGAAATGTTTTTGATCTGGAACTCTGGGTACCATGTGGTGGCTTCGGAGCCCTTCCTGCTTCTGCTGACTATCCAAGGAGGTCTGGGCAGCACTCAGCTTCCCCTGTTCCTCCTGCCTTCTCTCCTGTCATCATCCTCTCAGTTTTCTCCGTCTTCATCCCCTCCCCCACTCCCCTTTCGCACCACCATCTCTCCACAGAGGTTCCCTGCATAGCAGTAAAGTGCACAGTACTGAATAAATGGCAGAAAAGGCTCCCAGAGAAAGGCAGAGGCATGTTGAACACACAGGCTACCCCTGCCCAGATTCTGGTTGCTCTTTGTGTGCCCCTGGATTTGACCAGGCCTAAGGAGGAGTGTGCCCAGACCCTTTGTGCAAGATGCTCTGTTCTCTGACATGTCACCAGCCATCATCTTCCAGCTAGCCTAGTCATTGGCCTCACTCCTCTCTTTGGTCACAAACAGACAAAAATTGCATGTATGTTTTAAAATGGGTAGGTAGGGCATGTTTTCCTCAAGTGTTTACTAGCAATCCATGACAAAGAAAGCAGCAACAGGCCACCTTCAAGCTGCTCCCTTTTCCATGAGGTGTCACAATCCATGCTGAGGATATAGCAGATCACGTCTGGAGCTTCAGATGGAACCTGAGCCCTTGAAAAGGGACGATACTCAGTCACAGCCATTACCTGAGTGAAGAGCTCCTCTCCTGCTGTCTCATTTCATGCCCCCAAGTTTGGTGTCCTGCAGCTCCATATTCCAAGGGGTAGATAAACTCAGGCTGCTGCCAGTGCTATTACTTACACAACAAATCAACAGCAACTGTCAAGTGGCACCTTTCAAGCACTTCACAAATGTCATTTATTTTAAAATATTTGTTTGGGTTTAAATTTTTTATATAAAATACAAAATTAATGTGGCAAACAGTGAAAGTGAGAAATATTTTATGAACACATTTACCGAAATAAAAAGAGGTCCTCATGTTGCTGCCTAGTGATGGAGCATTTTAAGAATGCTCCTATAACATTTTTCTTTGTTGTCTGATCCATAGCTTAGTGTAGTAGGATTTAATTTTTGGTGTCACCATGCAATGCAGTGTGCAGCATATGAAATGTTAATGCAATGCATAAATGTGCAATTAAAAAAACAAGGTGATGGAAACAAGGGAGTATTGAATAGCTGAAATATTCCACAGTTTGCAAGTGCTATTAGACACAAAAATATTGGATTTTTTTACCAAATCATGTTTTGACATAATTCCCTTCTTTTTCTTTCTCTTACTCTCTGAACTAAAGTTTCCAGTCCGAACTAAGAGGAGCTAAATATCTCTCAAGTCAAACTTAATATTGCAGTGATTAATATAGAGAGCACTGGCCTTTCTACAGATGTGTACCAGTCAAACTCCAATGCCATTAGTGAAGCTACACCACTAAACATCAGCTGAAGCTTAACTTACTTGTGCAGGAAATACCAATTAGGGACACTCTATATGGACAACAAGAACTATCAAATTTTTATTTCTTTTCAGTGTATGAAAGTTAAGAGGTTTTTAGATTCAACACTGTCTCTGCATCTTTTCCACAATGCTCTTTGCTCCTGGATTTTTACAACTGACATAACCCTAGCATTGACTAATGATGTGTTTCACCTTGTCTTGACTCAGAATCTCAGCCTGACAGAGTTCAAGAAGCATTTGGACGATGCGCTCAGGCACCTGGTGTGACTCTTGGGGTTGTCCTGTGCAGGGCTAAGAGTTGAACTTGATAATCCTTTTGGGTCCCTTCCAACTCGGCGTATTCTGTGATTCTATGATGGTATGATACATGATAGTGCATAAATGACAGTATAACCTCTGTAGGTAGACAGAGGCAAACCTGGTGAAATGTAATCTTTGCTGCTTGCACTGAGAGTCATTACAATGTCCCACAGGGAACCTGTTTGCTCACTCAGTAAAGGACTGAGCAGTGACATGCCATACATAGGCTGCTGTTGCGGTTTAACCCCAGCAGACAGCTGAGAACCACATAGCTATTCTTCCCCTCAGTGTGATGGGGAAAGATATAGAAGGATAAAAGTGCAAATGCTCATGCGTTGAGATAAAGACAGACTAATATTTTTTTAAAAGGAGTAGCAGTGGCATGCAGGGAGGAGGGTAGGGGAAAGAGAGGGAAAAAAACCCAAAATCCAGAGAAGCAAATGATGCAAGAGAAAAAAATTGCTCACACCTACTGACCCATGTCCACCTTACCCCTGACAATCAGCAGTCCCCACCATCCTCCACCTCTCAGCTTTCCCTGCTGAGCATGGCATCGCATGGTATATGGAATATCTCAGTTGCGGTTAGCTGTCCCAGCTCCATCACTTCAAACAACTTGTGCACCCCCAGACCACTTGCTGGCAGAGTGAGGAGAATAAGAAGCATTCATGCTGTGTAAACACTCCTCAGCAATAATGAAAACATTCCCAAGTTATCAACACTGTTTCCAGCACAAATCCAAAACACACTTCCACATTAATTATTGTGAAGAAATTTAACACTGTCCCAGCCAAAACTGTTACAAATGAGAACAGTCAGAGAATTGGCATCCATTCATATCTCTTTCTGGTCTTGCATTTGAACACAAGTGAAATGCAAAACTAGGACTCAAGATTCTTGGATAATTTTGTGTCCTCTTTAATCTAAATATATTATATAATTGTCCTTGATTTATCTGTTCTAAGCATCTGATTTGGAGCATAAATTGTAATGTTAGGTTTTGTAGGTTCCTCTCCTATACCAAAGCGGGGATAAAAGGGGAGGGAAAGGAAAGAACTATCTCTGTTTGGAGTTCTAACAGGTACAATATACCTACTTCACAGTGCTAAAATACAGCAGAAAAACAATCCCTATGGCAGAAACACTCTCCTGCCTCAGTTTCCCCTCCAAGCATACCAGAAATAAACTGTTTGGACATTGGACTCAGGGGAGGGGGTAACTTGTGTTCTTTGGAAATTATTCTTGTTGCTTTGTGTTTAAATAATTGGACCTTATAACCCTTGAGAAAAGCCTTCTTAATAAAAAGAAAGGGTGAGATGTTGTGGTCTCACTGCCGTATCCCTGGGGAACGGTCTGGGCACATGGTTTCCCCTGCCCCCGTACCTGCCCCTGGTCACATGTACCCCAGAGCTCTGTTCTGACTGGTGATTTTGTGTTCCCCGGCCCGGGGATTCTGGTGAGTCTTGTGACTTGGGTAGTCTGTGTGCTGGCTTCAGCGATGTAGGTGGAAAATAAAGATCTGCTGAAATATCTACAAAAAATGGGCCTTTCCTGATTTCTTCTACGAGTGAAGCTGTCCCCAGGAAGGTTGCAGAACCCCACAGCAACAATTCCCAAATACTAAATCCATGGCAAACTGATAATATATTCATTATCTGTTATATTAATAGCAGCAACAGTAGCTGTATTAGAAGTATTAAATAGCTCAAGTTAGCTAGCATCTCCTAATTCCAGAGCCTTGGCAGTAAACTCAGAAACTGAAAACATCCCTGTTGGGCCTGTGAGAGTGTTATAAACGAGTCCGGATATCAGAAAAAAAATCAATCCGCGTTTATTAATCCGCAGCTGGGAACAAGGGATGATGGGCAGTCCACCATCCCACTCGACAAAACAGACAAAAAGTAATCCAACAGCCCTCGACTACACAAAGCTCACCCCTCTCACTTCAACAACCACCCAAAAAGCCCGCCCCTTTGCCATGAGGCGCTCTTTTTAAAACCCCTGGTCCCATCCCCCAAAAGTCTCAGTCCCCAATATCCGCTTCCTGTTCGTCGTCTCTCCACTCCGAGGCTCCATGGGATATGTAGTTCTGTTATGGCAGCTACCGGGTCTGTGCCTTGATGCTGTCTTCTTTCAATCAGCTGTTAGTCTCTCCCGTGGTTCCATGAGATGCATCATCAGCCTCTGAGGCAGCAGCCAAACCTGTACATTGCTTAGACATACTCAAACATTTTATTAGTTAACATACTTTACATTAAATCCAATTCTTCAATGTTTATAACAAGAGTATTCACCTTTCAGCAGTGCAGTATGTAGCCTTATCAGACTTCAGGGAGCCCAAAGGGAAATGCTGATGCAACTTGGCTACTTCTCTGAAACTTGTTTTTGAAGTTCGTCCATTTCTTTTGCACAAAACCTCTATTGGTTTAGTTTTAATCTGCTGCCTTCTCTCCTGAGCTGTCTTTGACATTTCTGTCTGGAAACAGAATATTAAACTCAGCTCTCACTTGCGGTTACAAATCTAGGTGGAAGTCATTGTACAAGATCACTTTTTGTGCTACTTTTACTCTGCAACTTTAACCTTACAACATAAGTTACACAGATGTTTATGAGAGCACACTTGATCCAGCAGTAGATTATGCAAGAGTTGAGCAAACCAAAATCCTGTTAGTTTAAGAAGAAGACAGTTTGTACCTTACAAAACAAATCATAAAGTCAGTCTGGCTTATAAACTGGATTCTAAAATTTATCAAGCATACTTTTTTCTGTAACATTCTGCTGCAGACGGAACATTTTTTTTTTCACTGTGTGCAAGTTATACTTTATGTTGTAATGTTTTCTCCTAAGGTTCTACCTCCTAGAAGGACAAAACAGTCTTTTGAAGAAACTCTAAAGAAATATTTTTCAATTAGAATAAATAATGTGTATGATGGAATGCTTATTTAATTATTTAAT
>WEIT01014259.1:1140-12785 GCA_013389985.1 Dryoscopus gambensis
CCTTTTTCCCTTTTTTGCACTTCCCCCCCCTTTTTTTTCCCCTTTTCTCCCCATTTTTTCCCCTTTTTTCCCCCTTTCCCCCCCGTTTTCTCAGCGCGCAGTAGGAGTTGTCTTTGCTCTGCTCAGGAAATCCTTCCCTGAGTTTCCCGTGCCTGTGGAGCGGGAGCAGCTGCCCTGGAGCGCGGGACTGGGATCTGCACGGGCGCCGGCTGGGCCTGCTGGGCCTTCCACAAAAAATCGCGCCCTCGTGTTTTTGGAATTATTTCCCATCTAAGTCTTGGTTTGGGTTGAATTTTTCCTGTTCTGAAACTGAATTCCTCGTGCTTTTGGGACTCTTCGGAGCAGCTGATGCTTCTCCTCTCCCCACTGGATCTCTCCAGGCTTCCCGCGGCCGTTTTGGGGTGAAACGTGGCACTTGGGGAGCTTCTGAGCCACAGGAGGAGGAGGAGGAGGAGCGGATTTTGGTGAGGATCCGTTGGCAGCGAATCCATCCCGAATCTTCTCCTTTCCTCTCCCCAAAACTGGCCAGCACCTCTGGGTGACGCCAGGGCGGGGCGATGGATGGGACAGGGGACATCCCTCGTGCCGGAGGCTCCGGGGCTCGGCTCGGGGAGACGAGATCTGCTTTGACCCAACCCAGCTCAGCCAGCTCGGGGAAAGTTCTCCCCTTGCCACGAGCTCGAAGAGGGGAATAACCCCCCAGCACGGCCACGCGGAGGGGCAGGAATTCGGAACCTCAAGTTAATCTCCGGCGGGGATTAGCGGGGCGTGCGGCGTCTTGTCAGATGTGGGAGCGGCGGCGGAGGCCGTAATTTTTCCAGACAAGAGGGATGCTCCTGCTGGAGCCCGGCCCTGCCGCGCGCTGCCCCGGTGACCCGCTGGAGGCTGGGCTGGGCGGCCGCAAATCCCAGAAAAAAAATGATCCGAAGCAGCGGCGCAAAGCGCTGTTCGGGCGGGATCGGGAATCCTCGTGGCTGGGGCTGAGGTGTCCGAGCATCCCAGAATATCCCGGCTGGAAAGGGACTCAGGAGCTGCGCCCGGCTCTCGGCGCTCTGCTGGACATCCCGAAGGGTCCCAGCTTTTCCATCCCAGCCCATCCCAGCCCATCCCAGCGCTGACCAGCAGCCCCCAGCTCCTCGTGGGAATCCTTCATTCCCACGGAGAATTCCCCATCCAGGAGATTGGGATGCCACTCCTGGAGTCTCCTTGGAGAAGGAGGTGCCTGCAGCACCCCTGGATCCCCGGGAGGAGCTTCCCACATCCCGCGGGTCCGGGATGTGCTGCTGCTTTTGGCAGCTCTGAGGAGCCCAGCTCGGCTTTGGCGGTGCCTGAGCGCACGGAGTTAATTAGCGGCTGTTAATTGCGCTGGGAGCTTTGGGAATCGGGCGCGTTGTGGAATTGGAAGCTGCTGTTTCCAAGCGTGGCGGCTCCGGCGGAGCTCCTGCCCCGGCACTGGAGAAGGGGAACGCCGCGGTTCGCCCGGGAGAGGCAGCAGCGCCTTTGTGGGTTCGGTTCCTTTTCTCTCCCGCCTCCCTGGATTTGTTCATGGCTTTATCTGCTCCCTTATCTCCGTTATCGGCTCCGTCTCTGCCGCCCCGCTGGCGGTGGAATATGCAAACCCCGCGCTCGGCTTTCCAGGCAGGGATGCAAATCCTGGCGAAGGCGGAGGTGTTGTGGAGCCGGGCCCAGCCCGGCATCCCAGGAACTCCAGCCCTCGGGGCGCTGCTGGGAGGCTCCCGCAGGGAAAGGATGTTTTCCATCACTTGACACCTCTGCAGCGTTGCGTTCCAGCTGGGGCGGGCAGAGCTTTCCTGTTATCACCGAGTCATGGAATGGTTTGGCTTGGAAAGGACCTTAAATCCCCTCCAGTCCCTGGATCCATCCCCGTGCCCTGGCAGGGACACCTCCCACCGCCCCAGGCTGCTCCAAGCCCGTCCAGCCCGGCCTTGGGCACTGCCAGGGATCCAGGGGCAGCCACGGCTGCTCTGGGAATTCTGTTCCAGGGCCTCCCCACCCTCCCAGCCGGGAATTCCTGCCCGGTATCCCATTTCTCCCTGCCCTCCGGCGGTGGGAAGCCGTTCCCTGTGTCCCGCGGGGGGACAGGGCTCGGGGTTGTTCCAGGGCCCTGGCACGGCCCTGGCTCTCCAGCTGCCCCCCAGCTCTGCTTTCCCTGGATTTTCTAAGCTCCTTTCAGGCCCTGGAAGGGGCTCCTTGGAGCTTTCCCATCTCCAGGTGATCTCTGCCGGCCTCCAGAGCTGCTCCGTCCCTTGGAGCATCCTCGCGGCCCTGTGACTTTATTAACATTTATTGATAATTATTTACTGCTCCTGGCAGCTGGTCCCTGAGCTGACGAGGCTGGGAGAGGCCAGAATGACACTGGGGGACACTGGGGGACACTGGGAGGACGTTTTTGCTGCTGGTCCTTCCCACCTGAGCCCGGCCTGGCCGGGGGGAGTTTCTGTGCCTGCAAGAGGTTAAAACTCTGCCCCTGTGTTTACTTTCTTGGCTGCCTCAGTGCATAAAAAGCTGTCAGCACCTCAGGTGGGGATTTATTTGGGCATTAAAAAGGGCCCGGGGCGGGCGGATGCAGACGCTCGGCAGCTCCCTGGAAAATGTGCCTGCGGCACAGCCCCGGCCCCGCGCGCCGCTCGCCCTTTAATAACCGCATTTAATTAAAGTCATACAGCTTTTTTTATTATTATTATTATTATTAAAAAGGAGGGAGAGGAGGAGAGAGAGGGCAGGGGGCAGGAAGAAGAAGGAGTGGGGCGTGCTGAGCCGCAAGGAGAGGTTGGGATACAAAGAGCGGGTTTGGAGCGCGGGTTTTAATGGAAAAGTCATCAACAGCGTGGGGTGTTGCCCCTCATTTCCCAGCCTTGCTTGGGGCTGGGGAGAGAATTTGAAGGGGTTTCTGAATTTCCAGGCTGCCTTTTCTCCCCCCTCTCCCCGTCCACTTCCCCGCTGTTGAAATTTTGCAGAATTATGAATTTTTCCAAACCGAGTTGCCAAACGCTGTTGCTCTTGGATGGCGCCGCCGTGGCTTTCTCTGCTTGTTTAACCTTTTCCTTCTTTTCCTTGGATCCGGGGGAATCCTGGAGCCCCCACGTTGGTCGTGAGCACCTCGAGGGCCCCGTGGGGGAGCTCCGGGGAGGGGCTGTGGGGTGGGTGAGGGGCCGAGGTCCTTGCTCCGTGTGCTGATCGCTGCCGGGAGCCTCTGCGGGATGGGAGCCACGAGGGCGTGGTGGCCCCAGGTGCGTCCGCCTCGAGGTCCTGCTCATTCCTGGGGCCTGGCCTTGCCTTGGCCAAGAGCTTAAGCTGGGTTTAATCCTCCGTGCAGGACACGTGGCTGCCCCTGGATCCCTGGAATGTCCCAGGCCGGGCTGGATGGGGCTTGGAGCACGCTGGGATAGGGGAAGGTGTCCCTGGGAATGGGATGGGCTTGTCCTGCTCCTGAGGGAGCTTTTCCCACCTAGCGAGAACACCGGGACAGCACGGCCGGAGCTGTCACTTCCCAGATTTCTCCTGGAATGCCGGCAGGGCTTGCAGAGCCCTCCTGCTGTGGCTGCTGAGCGCTCGGGGTGGGATCAGCGGTGTTCCACAGGCCGCCTTTCCCAAATCCCTGCTCTGCTCCGAGCTGTATCCCCTGCCCTGCACTCCCAGCGCATCCTCCCCGCCTGCTCCTTGTCGGGATCACGGTGCTGCTCCTGCTTTTCCCAGTTCTCCTCCCGGAGAGGACAAGATTTCCCTCACGCATCCACCTGCGCTGCTCCCGCCTCTCCAGGCGTTTTATGGAACAACGCCCTTGGCATTCCCGCTTTATTGATTTCCCCGCAGGGACTCGCTGGGGACAAAACATTTCGGGAGTCGCAGCCGTGCTGGGGAGGGATTGCGGCCTCTTCCAGCGGCGCCGGGTGTGGGATGTGCGGGATGTGGGAAATGTGGGATGTGGGAGCGCTGCAGGTACGGACACGCAGCTGGGGCGAGGGAGGCTGCAGATGTTCCTGGAATTCCCAGGCCGGATACGAACAGGATGCGTCTGTCGGGGGGGAGGGCGCTTGCCAAGAGCCTGACACGAGGACGGGATCGTTTTGTGCCCTCCTGATGGCCCCAGGAATCTGGGATGGTTTTGTGCCCTTCCGACAGTTCCGGGAATCTGGGATGTTTTTGTGCCCTTCCAACAGCCCTGGAAATCTGGGATGTTTTTGTGCCCTCCTGATGGCTCTGGGAATCTGGGATGGTTTTGTGCCCTTCCAACAGTGCTGGGAATCTGGGATGGTTTTGTGCCCCTCCGANGACGTTTCTGGGAATCTGGGATGGTTTTGTGCCCTTCCAACAGTCCTGGGAATCTGGGATCGTTTTGTGCCTTTCCGACAGTCCTGGGAATCTGGGATGGTTTTGTGCCCTCCCAATGGCTCTGGGAATCTGGGGTGGTTTTGTGCCCTTCCGACCGTCCTGAGAATCTGGGATGGTTTTGTGCCCCTCCGACGTCTCTGGGAATCTCGCCGTGACTGGGAGAGCGCTGCTGGAACGGCTGCGGGATGCAGGATGAGCCCTGGGCAGCAGCCGGTCCCAGCTCAGCTCCGAGAACGGCTCCGGGGCTCGTTCCCATCCCCAGCCCCGCCGTCTCTCCAAAGCTCCGCTCTCCCATCCCTGCACAGCTTCTCCAGTGGTTTCCAGGCTGTTTTCCCAGGAAAATCAGCTGCGCTCATGCAAACCGAGCCAGCCTCGTCCCAGGACCCTTCTCCTCTTCTTGTTCCCATGGTTCCTGAATCCCTGTGAGCCGGGGCTGCCCCGCGGGCAGGGAAGGTTGTGTCCATGCCTGCACCCCTTTCCGAGGGTTTTTTCTTGGATTATCCGCCCTGCTGAGGTGCGGGATGGATTTCATCCCTGCTCTGGCTCATCCCCACCCGTGCGGGGCCAGGACCAAATTCGTTGGAAAGCAAAAGCGCCAGAATTGGGAACCCCGTGGATGGGAGGGTTTGTCCTGCCTCACCCCGGGGTGCTGCTCCCGAGCTCGGCATTCCTTGCCTGGATCCCTGTGGGCACAGGGAAGCGTCCCTGAGCTCCCAAGGGTTTTCCTGAATCCTCAGGGAGCACAGGCGAGGTCCCTGCCAGCGATCCAACACCTGCACGGTTCCTTGGCAGGAAATGTCAAAATCCACGTGAGGCGAGGAGGGAAAGGGCCTGGATCTGCAGCTCCATTCCTGCTCTGTCCCTGGAGGAACAGGGGACAGTGACACCTCCGGGAGATTCCTGCCCGGTGGCACAGAGCTTTCCCATATTTCCAGGGGTGCCGAGGTATTCCAGTGGGGACAAGGCATTCCAGTGCCTGAGGGCTGGCAAATCCTGCTGGAATCAGCAGCTCCCGGGCTCCAGCCAGGGTGGTGAGGGGGCTTTGCCTTGCTGAGGCCCCCTGGACACAGGGATGGGTGTTCCTGCGTGGACCGATCCGTGTTTTCCTGCTGCCAGCCAGAGCCAGAGCCCGGAGCCAGGGAATTCCCGGGCAGGAACGGGGCTCTCCCTGCTGCTTCCCAGCAAGCAGGACCTGGGGCTGTCACCTGCCGCCGCTCCGGGTGTAAACAGGCAGGGAAAGCCACCTGGCTCCCCGGTAACCGGGCTGGCACGGCATCCCGGGCTCCGTGGGCCGATTTCCTGGGATTCCCGGGATGCCGTGGGATGCCAGGAGCTCGGCCAGGCTCTTCCCAGCAGCTGCAGCATCCTTCAGACCCCCCGCGCTCCAGCCCCGCGGCTTTTGGCCGGGAGGGGCTCCTGGGTGTTGCGCAGCAGATGTTCCGACACCGCAGAGTTGTCCCCTCCGTCCTCCTGAACTTCCTGCCCGGATCGGCGGCTCCCGAGGCTCCAGATGGAAAAAGCAGCTTGGGGCTGTTGTTAGCCTGGAATCCAAAATTTCCTGGCTCCTGGCGCAGTCCGGGAGAGGGGGAGTTGTTCCTTGGCTGGTCCCACGGGGGATCTGGGATGACCATCCCGATCCTGATCCCGATCCCGCTCCTGGCCCGGGGTTTGTGGCAGGGGCGATATTCCTGCCGGGAACAAAACCAGGGGGAAGGACTGGCTGGACAGAAAGGGCCAAGGGAGCAGCAGGAGCAGGGAATGGCTGCAGCAGCAGCCAGTTAATTAATAGGTTAATTATTATTGCTGTCGTGCAGGGGATGAGGTGAAGCTTCAGGAGAGCTCTGCCTGTGGGAACTGGGGAAGAACAGATCCGGCATTCCAGCAGGTCCTTCCCTCGGGATGAGAGCGAGGGGCGAGCGATGGCCTCCGCAGCCTTCCTGGGTTTAGGGAAAGCCTCTGGATCCGATCACTCCCCTGTGCCTCAGTTTCCCCATCTGTGGGACACGGACAGTGGCGTGAAGCACTAAATGGAGGTGGAGTTCTATCCTTGTGCAGATGAAAACCTGGGAATTCGGCAGCACCAGGGGAAGGTGCAGAGGAAGAAAACCCTGGAGTGAATATTTGGGAAAGAAACAACCCCGTGGGTGAGGGGGAAGGGGCTGCCGAGGGCTTCTCCAGCACGGATTAACGGGGACAGTAAAACCCTGAGGGGTTTTTCCATCCCTGGGCGGTTCCCAGGTGCTCTCCCTCCTCCTGGCTGGGCTGATCCCAGCATATCCCAGCACATCCCAGCTCATCCTTGGTAGTTCCTTGGCACCGCTGTGGCTGCCGGGGACACAACTCCTTCATCTCCCCCAGCCCATCCCTCCCGGAGCCTGGGGGCAGCTCAGTCCCAAAGAGGAGGGGAAAACCCTCAGGAGGTGTTTGGTCCATGAGCAGGGGACCCCTCTGTCCCCGAGGCACCCCTGGTGGGGGGCCAGAGCCGTTTGGGCTGTGCCCCCTTCCCTGGCGAGGTGGCGGTGAAGGGACAGAGTCCCCTTTGTCCCTCTCCCGGCCTGGAGCGGGGATGAGCGCAGGGAATGGCCCCATCCAGGAAAAACCCTCCTCCCTTGGCCGGAGCGCAGGGAACTCGCTGACCTCGCGCCTCGGGCGGCGCCCAGGACCCGCGGGTTTCCCTCCTTCCCCCAATCCCGCCCGCCCAGCCCCTGCCTGGCCGCGATTTTGGGGCACACCGAGCTCTCTGTGAGCGGCATCCCCGGGGCGGGGTGGCCGGGAGCGCTGTGGTGGCCGGAGGGGAACTGGAGCCTCCCTGTTCCCCGCGCTCCTTTGAAGGGGTTGTGGCTGCCCACAAGGACCCGGCCGCGGCTGGGCCGAGATCCTCTGGCCGCTCGTTTCGGGACCACCGGCGAGCTCAGGGACGGGGCTGTGGCCACCTTTGGATATCAAAAGATATCTCAGAGGCAAATATTGAGAAATACTTGGGTGGAGGGAGCCGGGCTGGGATCTCGGAGCGCTGGGAGGCAGCAGCTGCAGCCAGGGAGAAACGCTGGACGTGCTCCCGCGGGTGGCGCGCGCAAGGTGGGGCCAGGTCATTAATTTGGGGGGCTCTGGGAGACCACCAGAGCTCCGCGGGGCGTTTGGACAGAGCAGCTCGGATTCATCCTCCTCCTCCTCCCTTCATCCTTAAATCCCACCCCGCAGAGCGCAGGGCAAAAATAAATCCCCTTCGAACGGCCGCGCTCGGCGGTGCCTGCAGCACGGTTTGTGCTTTTATTGCTGCCCCGGGATTTATGGAAGAGGCTTTTTCACGGAAACATCGGTGTGGGGGTGGGACCACGCAGCCACCATGCTCAGAGAGAGATTTTAGAGCTGGGGGGCGGCCGGATCCCAGGGGAGCCCAGATCCAGCTGATCCAAGCTGCCTTCGGAGCTGATTCAGTTCCCGGTTTGGTTGGGAGGGTTCTCCTCTCCTGGGAATCCCACGGTATCCCAGGGAAATGCGTTCCTCAGGGTGAAATGTCCAAAGCAGACCCAACTCCCGCCCGCCAGGTTCTTCCTGCAGTTTTTAAGGACGGAAGGCAGATTTTGGAGTTGCCCTCAGCTCCAGGGCTGAGCCCAGCTCCTGCGGGCTCCCTCTGCTCTCCCACTCCCTGTGGCAAACGAACCCGATCTCCGAACTTCCCACTGAAATGTGGAGGTGTTTGAGGTCTTTTCCTTCCTCTTCCCAGCGGGAGCATCCAGGTGTTCCCTGGGTCTCTCTGGAGTGCTGGGCTCTGACCTGATGAGAGATTTAAACCTTTGTCCCAGCGAGGACCTCAAACGATGCATAAACCCCTGGCTTGTGTCCAGTGCCCTCCAGCAGCTCCCAAACCTCCCCCTCCGGACTTTTCCGGGGATCTCAGGAGGAAAGGCCGTAAAACAGTGACTTTTTGAGACAAACCGCCTGGTTCTTCACTGCATCAGCGCCTTGAGCCGCACTCAGGGCCACGTTTGGTGTTTTCACACTCATCGTCCGCCCCTCCCCGCGTCCATCAGCCCCTGTGGGAGCTCCAGCTGCTCCCATTCCCTAAAAACCCACCCAGAGGCTCTCGGGGTGGGAGTTTCTTCCCTGCCAGCTCCAAACCAGCCCCGCTGCAAAGCTGGGGCACCTCCCTGGCACGGAGGCGAGGGGGGGCCCCGGGAGCCCCGAGCCTGGCCCTGCTCCCCCGGCCACGGAGCCGGCTCCGGCTCCAGCGTGTTTGTCTTGGAGATTAAATCTGGAGAGCCTCCGGTCTCCAGGTCCGTGCCGGGAATGGAGGGGCAGGAGGGAGGGCAGGGAGCCCAGCCCTGCGGGGGAACGCACCTGTTAACCCTCTGGAAGCTGGGACACCGGGGGATGGGGGGCAAGTGCAGGGAGCAGGAGAAAGGAGGGGGCGAAACGGGGCTGGAAAATCCCTCGGGAAAGGCTGGCCCAGCCTGGATTGCGGCCCCTGCCCGGGGAGTTTGGGCAGGAATCCTTTCCGTGCTCCCTCTGCACGCCGGAGCGTTCCCGTGGGCAGCAGGGATGCTCCAGCCAGGATAATTCACCCTGGGAGTGCTGATCGTGAGATCGTGGAATGGTTGGGATTGGAAAGGACCCTAAAGCACATCCAGGGCCACTCCTGCTGTGGGCAGGGACCCCTCCCACTGTCCCAGGCTGCTCCAAGCCCCGTCCAGCCTGGCCTGGGGCACTGCCAGGGATCCAGGGGCAGCCACGGCTTCTCTGGGAATTCTATTCCACCTTCCCAGGGAAGAAGCTTTTCCTAATGTCCCACCCAACCCTGCTCTGTCAGTCCGAGTCCACTCCCAGCCCCTGGAGCAGGGTCAGGGTGGGACACCCCGATCCTGAGCTTCCCCTGGCTCGGGGCTTTTCCCGCGGCTCTTCCTGTGCCCATTCCGAGGGCTGGATCCCCCCCTGCCCCCCAGCCCTGGCTCATTTGTGCCTCCCCCAGAGGTGTGAGGGACACGGGGACGTCTCCACCTGCCTGTCCGGGACCCCCCAGTGGCTCAGACCATCCTCCTCCTCCTCCTCCGAGCCTCGTGCTGGGCTTGTTCTTTAAATCCCCTTTAAATCCCGAGCCTGGGGCAGGCAGGAGGGAGGGAGGGAGGGAGGGAGAGCATCTCCCGGCGCTCCAGTGTTCCCAAACACTCCACCCGCGCACGCAGCGCTCTCCGAGTGCTCCCGCAGCGCCCAGGGCTGGGTTTGCAGGGATATTTATCCAAAGGGATCGTGCCTCCGAGCCTCTGGCACTTCCAAGGCCAGGTAGGCCGTGTTTACCCAGGGGCTGGGAGCTGGGGCTGAGCCAGGGCCGAGGTTCCTCCGAGACAGAGAGGATTTCAAGAACCCTGATTGTGAGAGGCCAACGTGGCTCCCAGCGGTTTCAGCCAGGCTGAACTGGTGGAGCTGGGCCAGGGGGAGCTGGGGGAGCACCCCGTCCTCTGCCAGGGCAGGTTTGGCATCCCCACTTTTGGTGGGATGGTTTCATGGGAATGCTTTGGGCTGGAATGGCTGGAGCTGGCACACGCCCCATTTCCCCCTTATCTCTGTTGCTTTTAACCTGCAGGGGGGTCCAGATCCCTCTCCCAAATATCCTGGTTTGGGACTGGGGACAGCCTGGAGGAGCCCACAAAGCTGGGAAGCCACAGGGGCTGTTCCCCCCACGGCTCCTTCAGCAGAGCCCTTCCCTCAGCACCCCAGCGCTCGGCTGGGCTGGATCTGCTGGGTTGCACGTGGATCTCCATCCTGTGTTCCCACCTCCCCTCCCTCTCCACATCCAGAGGTCTCCAGCTCCTCTGAGCACCCCCTGGATGCGGAGCCACCCTCTCCTCCAGCTCCTGCGTCCAGCCCGGGAGGGAAACCCCAGCTGGCTCCGGGCTTGGCGCTGCCCGGCTGCGGCCTGGGCGGGGCAGAGCCTCTCGTTCCATCCCGAGGGAACAACTGAATTCAGGGAGATGCAGATCCCATCCGCTGGGAGCTCTCCCTGTGGGCTCCGGGCCCTGGATCCTGCTCAAGGCTCCGGAGGCAGCTGGGAGAGGAGGAGGAGGAGGAGGAGGGCGGAGGGATGAAGGCTGGGCACCGCTGGGCTCCAGCACCGGCCGGTTCTCCCCCTCAAATGCCCCGCGGAAGGAGCTGTTCTGCCCTTGGGATTCCCCTCCCAAACCCCAAATCCCATTGAAGTTTTATGGCCGAAGCAGCACAGCTGGGAGGAAGGAGGGAGCAGGGCAGTGGGCGTAGCTCGGAAAAATCAGGTTTTGTGCCTGCACTCCTTTTGTCACCCTGCGAAAACATCTCCCTTGGAATCTCGCTGTGCCGTGGGCTGGCTTTGGTCGTGGGAACGCTGGGAGCAGAGAGCTGGGAGGCGTCGGGAAAGGGGAGAAGCAGGGCTGGGGATGGAGGGATGGAGGGTGCACCCAGCTTTCCTCCTCCTCAGATCCAAGGGATGCTGTTGGGGATGGGGTCTCTGGACACGGCAGGACCCCTCAAACCCCGCAGGAAACGCCCTGGCTCCGGCAGGGAGAGCCCATTAAAAGGGAATGGGCCAAGCAATAAATCAGGGCAGCTGAAAAATGAAACCTGGGGCTTGGGAGAGGAGTGTTGCCTCTTTCCAGGCTTTTTTTTCCTCCCCCCTCAATTAAAGCAAACAAAACTCGCAGCGCGGGCGGGTGCTGAGCTCGGGGTGCCGGGGAAATGAGCTCCGTAAATTACGGCTGGGATATGTGCAAGTGTTGAAAAGGGATCAGCTGTTCCCCAGCCTGGCAGGGGAGAGGGCTGGGAGCGCCCAGTTCTTCTGGAAGGTGGGATTTTCCCCCAAAATCCATCTCTGCGTGGATTTTATATTGATGTCAGTGAGGGGGAGAAGATGCTTGTGAAGGCTGGGCCGAAGGGATCGGGATTTATCCCAGAGATCTGCAGTTTGCTGCCGGGTTTGGGTGAGCCTGGCTGCATCCCTGTCCTGAGCAAACCTGTTTGGCCCTGGGGCGTTTTGGGGGCTCTTTAGCGGGGCCTGAAACTCGCTGGAATTTTGGGGTCAAACCTCGGGGTGCTGTTGCAGGGGTGGGAGCAGTGCCCTGCTTGGGGACGGGGCTTCGTGGTGGCCTCGGCAGCGCCGGGGTCGTGGTTGCACTGGAGGAACTCAGAGGTCTTTTCCAACCGGAATCATCCTGGGATTGTGTGGGGAAATTGGGATCGTGTGGGGAAATCGGGATCGTGTGGGGAAACTGGGATTGCGTGGGGAAACTGGGATTGCGTGGGGAAATTGGGATTGCGTGGGGAAA
>WEIT01014260.1:2072-12814 GCA_013389985.1 Dryoscopus gambensis
CAGCATAGTTGGGATAAGGAGCTCCAGTCCTCTCATTGTACCAGCAGCAATTCTTGCTCTGATAATATACAAAGACTGAATTATACCAAACATAAATAAAACGTGTATAATTTATTCTTGGTGGACAGCAGTAGGGGGACAGAAATAAATTATAAGAAACTGCTTTAGTTAAAAACTGTATGCATACTGAGATAGATACTTCACCAATCATAATGTCTAGAAATTTGTAACCCAACCCTACGAGTTACTCAGCTGACCAAAGGCAATTACTTCAGTTTAGGAGTTTTGTTCAGAGGTTTTGTAACAATCCAAACCACTGTGATGAGGCTGAGGCAGGTAGGACACACATAACCTGCTGAACTAGCATCTGTAAACCATCAGGGCATCTCAAATGGGACCACTGCAGCCAACTGAATAATATTCAGTGTGTTAACTTTACTGTGGCCCAATTAGTGCTCCTGGCCATGCTAACTGGTTTGCTAAAAAGCGTGCTTTCTATATGAGAAGCCTGAACCTCTGGTTCACACTCAGATTTTTGTTCTGAAGCTGAATAAAGTCTTTATGGAATTTTCAATCATGTGCCAGGAGGCAGAGCAGAAAACTGAACTGCTCCTGGCAAGGAAAAATGCCATATGCACCAGTGCATGCAGAATCTGGCCCTTAGGGAACGCCATTTGTACAAGGGTACTACAGAGGCTTGGTACACACACCGAAGTACTGGGAATTTGTAGTTGACAGTACTCCTTAAAACAATTTGAGAGCTCTCTACTTGTACTCACTATGCCTATATTCCAGATGTTAATGGGTTCTTTCCCAACTCAGTCAGGTCCTGCAGGGAAGTATAGGAAAGCTGTAGACTTGACAGGAAAACTGGGTGTCTTCATACACTGTGAGCCCTCTAGTGGGCTTCAGTATCTTCTGTAAACCAACGCCATACCGACCTTAAAGACCAGCCATAAAGACATCCTGGACCTGTATTTTGGCACACAATTTCGTTTAGCATGATGGCTTGAAATCCCACACACAAGTCAAATGTCTATTTCAACAAATGTGTTTCATTGCAGTTGGGGAAAAAAGAAAATTTGCAACAACTCTAACCAATTCAAGAAAATCAGTGTCTATTTTATTTTTATATAACCAAACCAAACAAGGGGGATTTGAGAAGTCAAATTCCTTCTGTATAGTTCATAGGTACTGAAATTACGAATTTTAACCTCCCTCCATTTACTGGAAGTAACAGTTGTGTTCTCAGCCACACATCAAACCGACAGAGATGCTGGCAGATCAGTGTTTGCTGCCTAAGAGCATTAACTCCAACCAGCAACTACGGTTATTGTACTACACAACGAAAGTAACTGAACTGAACTTGCAGTTCTAGGCTTTTTTAATTGGTCTTGCTATGGGTTATTTTTTGTGCCTTTTTTTTTTTTTTTTCTGTGAAGCCATAAGACACAAATCATGAAGCAGTGAAAGCTAGTGGGAGATATCAGCAGTGTATTTATTTACCTTGCTCCCACTTCAGGTAATACAATCCTCTCCTTCCCCCAATGTCATTTCCTCTTAATCATGATATCAAATCTGTCTTATGTTTTTCAGGTCAAACTGAGTCTGAGGTAAAAATAAGTAGAAGGGTCAGCAAGGGATGGGTCAGTGCAATGGGTCAATACTTCCAGAGTAATTGGTTCTTAAAGAATGTAATCTAAATTCTTGGAAAATCAGTAGAATCTCCAAGAAAAGTCTGGGTTTGATATAATTAAACAGAAAGTGTCACGAAAATATAAATATAAGGCATCAGTCTTGAAACTAAATCTGCTGCATTTTACTTGTTCACCTTTCAGAGATAATATCATTTAAAGCAATAACACCTACATAATATCAGGTTTGAAATCTTTTTTAAAAATACTTTTTCAGGGTTACAATTTACACTTTGAAAAATAATACTTGCACACATTTACCATAAAAGATTGGAAATAATTCCATTTTTTTTTGCTTAAATTGCACACAGCAGAGGATACTGTGTAATTACATGTTTGAAGTACCTAGTCAGTTTGAGTAAATGCAGTAAATCAAGTGTAAATGAAAATACAGCAACATACTAATACAATTTCTATAAATAGCAGTATTCATGAAAAAAAATCCCAGCAAAATCTAGACCAGCATATAACTAGAGTACATTTTAACAGGTATATTATGCCTACATAAAAAAACTCACAGTAATTTGCTGAAACTAAATTCATGATGGCATACCATAAAATAACCAATTTAAAATTTTTAATTTTACCTTGGCTTCTCCCTCATATATTATCAAAAGTGAGTATGTTTATTTATTTACTTATTACTGTAAAAGTACACATATGAAACAAAGGAGCTTCTAGGAAGGCACTGGCCTTTGGTGCCAACAGATCAACAGCCCTTTCCTTAACAGATAAAAACATGGTCTTTCTTCTGCTATGCCTTACATACAATAAAAGTTTTGGTATAATTTTATGATTAGGACATCATGATTTATAACTTTTGTTTATATTATTTCATCCCAAAATCTACTATCTAAGAAAATACAAAAAATGTAAAAAGAGTAAATGAGAAAGAAGAAACCATGAAAAGATTAATATTGCAATGAAGGATTTTACACATCTTGTAATGAATTTGAAGACAATAATTTGAAGTGCAAATGATACCTTAAAGGAAGAGAAATTTTTTTTCTGATAGATACTGTTCTGGTGGAACAAACACCTGAGGAAAGAATACTACTTTTAAATAAAGGTTAATACAGCTAACAGTACAGATGAGTACTGGAAATACAAGAACAATCCTTTGGGTTTGGCAAGACTAATCCCAGATCACATATAATTAAGATCTGTCCTGGTTTTCCTTGTACGTGCTGAGAGGGGGCAGAGCCTAGAACTGTGGGTGTGGCTATATTGCTATTCTATACCACCCACTCATCCCTGAGCTGGTCTTGTGCAAGGCTGGGATTTGGACTTTGATGATCCCTGTCCGTCCTTTCCAGCTTAGGATATTCTGTAAGTGAACAGCAATAGACACCACATAAAAATGTCTGGCAGCAGAAGCTGGCACCTGCATAAGTGATGGGAAGTCACAAGAAACACTTTACTCAGGTGTCAAACTTAAAAGCTAAAACTGACACCACCTACTCCAAAGGAGTTTAAGCAAACATCTGAATAATGGAAAATTTACCATATTTTCTGGCCATCAGAACATTTCCAGCTCTTCAGCTTTCTTCTGTCCAAGTTTCTACTAATGTTCACCTAATGTGCACCCCTTGATGGAAGTCACCAGAGCTCTAGAATAAGCATTGTCTGTCCAATTAGAAAGGTTGAGTGCCCCTGTTTTAAGGTTGTATATTTTACTTCACAAGTGCAGATGACTGTGGTTACAGAGACATCATGATTTCCCACAGCTCGCTTGACAGGCAACAGTCACGATGATCCCCTGCCACCATCTGGGCATAAAAGGGTCAAGAAACATAGCTACAGATTTTTTAACTTTGTGCTTGTCTTCAAGTATTTGCAAACTTGTGGAAAATCAGAATAGTATAGATCAGACACCATTTCAATGTGGGAATGAGAGTATTTTCCAGATTAAAGGGAAACACCAGCACATCATTGTTTCTTGCTATTGCAAGATAGATATGACTTATTTTTGGTTGCTATGTAAGAAATAAGTTTATCCTTGTAAGTGCTGATTTCTAAAGTTACCTTACCATGAGCTTCTCTAAGGCTAACTGGTATTTAAGATGTACTTGCTTGTACGTGTACAACTTTCAGATAACCTATAGATAATATTGCCCAAAAGAATGATATTCTCTGTTAAATCTTAAAGTACTTACAGTTTTTGTCTGCAATATTACATCCCACAACACAAAAGTAGGCACTAACTTCGACCTTGTCCTCTGTAATTCCTTTTGGTCGTATGTCAGAAAGTCTGTGAAGACTTTATACCTTAAATATTATGAAGGATGCTTATGGTTGGAGATTATGCTACAGTAAAGTCTTCTTATATTTAATGAACGCTTCAATATTGAGATAAAAATTCTTGTTTCCAATACACCAAATTCTAAAACAGCAATACTTTATAATGTCATCATCAAGTACAAAGAAGTCTGTTCTATGTATAGAACCTGCAAGGTCATTACACATTGTAAGTGGTTATCTATTTAGTATCAGCATTTAACTATCAACTGCTGATTTTAATGGGGAAGCTTGTTAATCATCTGGCAGTGTTTAAACAAGTTGCCAGGCTCATAAAGACATGAATAAGCTCTCCAAGAGTTAAAAAAAATATATACATTTCAGTAACTTATTCAATATTGGCTGATGTGAAAACTTTATTTTACACAGTCTAACAATTCTTTAAGTTTAAAAGAGGAAATTTTAGGCAGGTAATATTATATAAAGCATTAGGGAAAATTCATAAATGTTTCTGCAACCTGAGGTATTACTAAGACTGAAAATTTTGAAAACTGTGAAAACCATCAGAGAGTTCTAGATGCAGATTCCTTGCATTAAATTCAATTATTCAGAATGATAGCAGTATTCTGTCTTCCCATGTGCCCCTTTGCAGGCTGTCATGTTAGGTTAAATCCACCACTTTATCCCAAGACTGATTTTGGAGGGAACTCTATTTACAGAAGAATTTATTTTATTAGAGTAGTGTGCTATTTCAAAGTCTGACAGTAATCATGTTTTCAGTAGACTGACACTTAATTCCAGCATTGCTGGTGCCGCATGGCCTTGTGAAGAGGGAATAGAGATGCACAAATAAAGGTAATGATGCTCTGGCTCTTGCATA
Organism: Dryoscopus gambensis; assembly: GCA_013389985.1. Taxonomy (NCBI): domain Eukaryota; kingdom Metazoa; phylum Chordata; class Aves; order Passeriformes; family Malaconotidae; genus Dryoscopus; species Dryoscopus gambensis. The sequence continues at coordinate 6,885 of WEIT01014260.1, forward strand.
ACTTTCTCATTGGCAGAACACATTACACAGATATATCTATTGCCATCTTGCACAAGAGAACTCTCTTTGTGACCAACAGAAGCAAGAAAAAGTATTTGCGTGCAAGTGATCACAGACCATCACATATAACTTACCCAGCCTCAGCCAGTCATGAAGGATTTCTCTGCATTTAGTGGAGAGTATCTTTAGCTCATGATTCATACTGAACTAAAACTATAATCTTAGGTGGGATGAATCACACATACTAGATGTCCATCTTCTTCTCTCCCCTTCAACTACTCAGTTAAAGGATGCTCACCTTTTAGGTGACTCATTATGAAAGTCAGCCCAGAAGATTAGGAGATGGCAGCATGATGATGAAGCAAAAGGGAAAAAAAAATTTTAAAAAGGCAGCCTGTCATAGCAGGCGGATGGTGGGTGCCGCAACCTTCCAGAAGCGTCTCCAACATGAAGCCGCTCAGCAGGGCCAACACACAGTAACTTGCACACACCAGATGGCTTAATGAAAGGGTCGACGGCGAAAGAGCAGGAAGGGTCCTCATATGAAGTTCCACGAGAGAGGTTTATTACAGCCATACACGCGAAGGGTGCCACGGACGACCACTAAGGACACGGGAGGGTCCAGATTTATATATGGGCGGAGAAAGCATCAGGGACCAATGATCTGAGGGCACAGGGGCGGTACCTAGGCATGGCTAGGGTATGGGAACCAATAGGGAAACTCTGAGGGAGTGGTGAGGGAGCAAGGGCCAATGGGGGAACAGGGAAGGGAGAACCTTCTAGGGCAAGGGCCATATAAGGTACAAAGGGGCAGGGAGGCCAACTGGCCAACCAGGGAAGCAGAACTGGGATACATTAACATACTGAAACAAAGAGTCCTGGGAGAGGCCTTTTCTGTCTCCTTAACCTGTGGGTGCCACTTAGGGTTCTTCACTCCACCGGACCCCCAAGGTCCCTCTGTCAACAGGCCCACCAGCCTCCACAGTGGCCAAACAAAAGCTAGGAGTACCTGGACCAGAAATCAAATTGAAGAATCTGTACTCTCATAATGCATTCTGTTTGGAATACTTTTGCCTTATAGCCACATGAGTTGAATGGGTGTCTTCATTTCAGCCAAGGACAGGGTGAGGGGGCATGAGGGGGTGGAGCCTGCAGCCGTGTGGGCACGGCCAAGATTTTGTGGTTTTCCACAGCATCTTGTGTCACGGGCAGGAGAAAGGTACTTTCCCACTTCCAGGAAGAAGCTGCATGGCTTGCAGTTGATCGTATAGCGCCTGTCCACCACTGGTTTTCATTGTCCCAGGCTTGGTGAGCATTTTTTGCATGAAAATCACACTCTCCTTGTACACTTTTGTTATAATACTGTTGCTATTACTGAGATATCAGTACTGCTACATCATTGCTGCTTCCAGTAAATTGCTCTTATCTCAACCCATAATCTCTGCCTTTTGTCTCCCACAGGAGGCTACGGGGACGAGAGGCTTGTGGCTTGGAGTGTCATTCCTAAACCATGACAATGGGGTAAGCATGAAGGATAAAAAAAAGTAAGTGGGCAAAATGTGTTCATTACTTTTAAAATACAACAGTATATTTACAAAAGGGATTTCACAATCTTCCTGCTATGGTAGATGCTGGACATGCTTATTCAGGAGGTAAGATCTAGTAATACAGTGTTTTAGCAAATGTTTAAAATTCTCTTTGCCCCTCATATGCATTCCCTGTATTCCTGTGAATCACAAAAAACTATTAACAAAAATGCTTTGAGGGACTGTATTTCCATTTAAAAGTGGGTTTGCATGACAAAAATAGTGTCTTCTCACTAAAGAATTACCAGTTTATTATACTTTTTCATATGAAGTATCATTTTGGTGAGGATAGGTAAAAATCAGTTGTAGTGTATAGTACTAGGTTTTCAATGAGGCTGTTAAAACTTTCAGCTGGGTTTTTGAACTCCCCTTGGAAAACAGGAGTCTGAAGACAGAGTGGTAGAGATTCAGGGATTTACTAAAGGATTCAGGGAATTACTAATAACTAAATTAAAATTCTGCAAGGAAACATCTGAGAAAAGCATTTCCATGTTTATTAAAAAACATCTACCCTGTATTATGCTGAATACATTAAAAAATTATATCCCAGATCAGTGCTGGAGGACATGTGACTATCAAATACAAACTGTGCCAATATTAGAGCCACCTGTCTTTCTTATTCCTTCTCTCTCCAGCAATTCTTAGAAACCAAGAAAGATTTTACTAATACTAATTTATATATGCATATCCACATGTTAAAAGCAAGTTTAAAGGAGCTGGAAAGTGGACTAATCATTAACAGAAGCCTTGTAATAATCTTGTTACGACTGGTACATACTGTTATTAAGAGTGATTTGGCATGCAGTAATTTTACAAATGTCTTTAACCTGTAAAATACAAAGGGGTTTTTGCTGGTCTACTACTCTGACACTTTTATAAGTGTATAAACAGAAAATGAAATAACAGTAGTCTGCATAAAGGAAGAACATTTTTTGTTTCCCTTCTCTCTTGGTAAACCTATGAAAAATATGTCACAGAAAGCAACTAACTACCATTGTAAACCTTTGTAAAATTCAAAAACTCTAAACCTATAATAATCCTAATCTGAACAGCTAATCACAGTGTGAAGCTATTCTAATGTGTATCCAATTATAATTAGCACTTTGATAATGGCACTGTCATTAATCTTCTGTGCTATTTCTCATTATTTCTAGAGACACTGCTAAAAAAAAATTCTTGGAGCTGTTTAATGGAGATGGGAAGTTTCAGCCTTTGTATTGCTTGAAATTTTCTATGGCATTCCTTATTTTCAGGAATTTCAAATTTTGGCAATAAATTTTCAACAAAAAATATCTTTAATCTATTATCTGGTTGAGGTTTGTTGTTTAAGTATGCAACAATTTTTCAGATATTCCATTCCAGACTGAAACCAGACCGGGAAAGGCAGAAAAGATTTGCTATGCAATAGCTTTATGAATTTCTTCCCTGGTCTCATCAGATAACTTGTCACTTAACACTCTGGAGCAGCAGCAAACTGAAATGTGTCAACAAAGCTGCTTTTTGTGGTCCCTAGGAAAAAAAATGCTGCCTCTGAACAAAACACAAACTCTTCTGGAAGATTTCTCTCCTGACACACAGTGTGGAAATGAATTTGACAACTAGATGCTCCAAGAAGTCCCTCAGAGCCTGAATGTGCCCTCGTTCAAAGCCACTGTGGTTAATCAGGACTTTAGTAGGACCTGTAACAATAGAACAAGGAGCAATGGTTTTAAATTAAAAGAGAGTAGATTCAGACTAAATAGAAGAAAAAAAATAAATTGAAAATGCGGTGGTGAAGACTCAAACAGGTTGCCCAGAACAGTGGTGGATGCTCCACACCTGGAAACAGTCAAGCTATCTACATCCATACTCAACACATCCACCTTCATCCATAATCATCCTGGGCCTCTTCTCAGGCCGGGTGAGAGCTTGGCTCAAACCGGTCGTAATTTTCCTTCTCTTCCAGGCACGGCGATCCAAGGATAAAGATGCAGATGAACTTAAAATATTAACAAGTTTTGAAAAAGAAAAATTGGCAATTTGGAGAGAACATCACCACCAGAACTGCAAGGCTTTTTCTGGTCTTGTAGCTTTCTGTCACAATGGTACTGGCTGCTTCCTTTTCTTTTGCCCTGTATCCAGGCTCTCCTGAGGAGAGGGGATGACTGCTGGTTCGTCTCTGTGGCAGGTCAGGCTGGTAACTTGGACACAGAAAGCACCGGAAGAGGCTGAAATAAACAGAATGGTCCTGTAATAATGGCTGGTGTGCTGCCTAAGGACAGAAATCTTCCAATGCCACCTTATTTGTGGTCCCACAAAAATCAGTGAGGCATGTATAACACAAACAGCAGAGCCTGGCTCTACAATGCAAGACAGTCTTTCAGAAGGCCTCTTTGAGATTTAAGTACAGTCAACATGGCATTGAGTCAATGGCATTTTTTTTAAATGCAAAAAACAGGTTTCAGGATTGGAACATAACACAATTGTTTTGAAACCCAGTGCTGAAACAGTTAATATATTCTACATTACAGTCTATCATCCAAAGAAAATAGGTGAGGGAAACAGTTGTTGACCTTCATTTATCAACACGAATTTAAATGGCTTTTAATTTGTCCTGCACTCTACAACTGGCATTTGAGAGGCTAACAACGTGTGTCAAGAATATCTACCTGAAACACATTTAAAAAAAAAGAAGTGTGAAGACGAGTTACTGAGAGAAAGAAAAATGTCAGGTCTAACTGATAGAAAAAACTTTGGATAAGGAGATTGAGATCTCCTTAGAAGATAGGGAAAAACAGCGACAGGAAGAAAAGATAATAAAGAATAAAATACTATGGTTAAAAACATATTAAGTATTTTTATAGACAAATATGGGCAGATGTGACATTGACTGTGTTATTACTTGGAGAAATTTCAAGCCTGTGGGTTTGGTGGTTGGTTTTGCTTTGGTTTTGGGGTTTTTTAAAAAATCTTATTATGACTATTAAGACTTCAAAGATACTGATCTTTTAGTATCTTCCGACTTTTAAGATAAAACACTGTCAACTAAATAAAACTAATTTCTGGCCTTATTCTTCATGGGATTTGGAACACGTGAATGAAACCATCAGTATGTTGGGACCAACAGACCAAACTTCCTGGGTAGCTGTTACAGTGCATGAATAAATGTGAGTTTTAGCCTACACAGTAAAGCTGAACTACAATTCTTTTAGCTGTGATTAATTTCACAGACTGTTTTACACCTCATAAATTCAAGAAGCAAGATACAAAACCAAGCGAAGGGTTGTTTCAAGACAACCTTAGGACAGTAACACACATCTGCAGTTCTACTGCAATATACTAAGGTTTATGTATTTCAGTTTAGTATCAATAACTGGCATACAAGCCCATTAGAAACTGCATACTAAGGGAATGCAATCCCATAAAAGATGAGTGATACACCTGAGAAATTACACACATATTGATTTGGTAGGTAAGCACACTTGCCTCCTAATGGATACAAATAAGTAAGGGCCTGTAATTTTACAGTAAACTTTGAAAAATAATTAAAAATGGCACACGGATAAATAAATGAAAAAAACCATGGATGTGATAGTGCTAGTTTTCATGGCTTTGTTTCCCTGGTACTGGAAGTCTCCTGCCCTCAGGTGTTGTCCTAGGAGCATTTCCTACCTCTTTAATCACATCTTAAATTAGACTACAACTCTAAACGGCATTGCTTTCTGATCAGCATCTCCCAGGCTCCAAACAGTGGACCCCTGACCATACAGAGTGCAACCAGTGGGCACCAACAAATTCCACGAACATGTGCTGCAGTGCACATATCTTCCTTGGGTGATGATGGCAAATAATTTCTGGCTGCAAGCCAATGTGGCATCTTACTGCACCGCAAGTCCTTGACCAACCACAGATTTACTAGAATGGTTAAAAAATTCAAAACATTACTACTTCTGTAGCCTTTAGAAATTATGCATTTCTTTCAGATGTTTTGCTTATAAGTCTTTTTCCTACTGCACAGTGTCTATACTGTAAGATGTGGAAAAAGCTCTCCTATCACACAGCTCATTAGATGCTTAAATGAACCAGTTTTAATGTATGATTTTGACCTCATTACTGTCCTCAATCAATGAAATAAAAATGGCGGCTGTCATAACATCATCTCTTGGATACATTACGGTGCGAATCAGCAATCAGAGTCTGCTCCTCAGATGGTAAAACTGCTACTGAATATATTTGCTAGTACTAAGCCTGATTAAATAATAATAGAGAAAAAGGCTTTTTAGAACTCAAAAAGCCAATCAAACTACCTCTGAGCAAACTGGAGAGAAAGATACATCCTACCTGCATCTTGTAATAACCGTGGTC
>WEIT01014262.1:0-37526 GCA_013389985.1 Dryoscopus gambensis
TGTGAAGACTCAGATAGGATTTGGATTTTTTCTTTCTTTTCCTAGTTAACCAGAATGTTTGTGGTGGAGAACCAGGGTGTAAGAGAAGCAAAAGTGAAGCTGTGCAGTCACTGACGGAGTGAGCAGTTATTGAAAAGAAAAGCATTTGCAGGACCCCAGCACTAACATCCATCTATCTGTGATTTCCAGGCCTGTTCTGTTCACCAAGGTTTTTAGGAATACAGAGCCACCTTGTAAAGAGCTCTCTGAGGAATGATTTATTTTCTTGCCAACAGGATGACACCAGTCTATAGTTAGCCATGTCTAGTCCGTAATCATATTCAGTGGGGCAGACTAGGTGCTCTCATAAAGTGAACATGGCTGGAGAAGATTGGCAGCAGGGAACAACACAGAAACTGAAGCAGCTGGACTTAGATAATCAGTACTCCAGGAGGCTGGAGAAACTTGTTTTTGAATGCTTTGCTTAAATTTTAGGTTAAGAAATAAAACTGTGCCATTCTCTAGACATAACACCAAGTCCCTTCAGATTGTAGGAAATTGTTTATTTGCATACATTCATCTGCTTGATTATGTGTTTTTTGTATTTCTTTAATGGTGGTGATCAGCTATGCTATTATGAGAATTAATCCCATCAGGAGCAGTCTTGCAAGTATGGAAAACCAGACCCTTCAGGGATTATGATTCATCTGTGTTTAAAAGGAACATACAGACATTAAATCCAAGTTATATCACTGAGCATCCTGACATCCCTGTCCCCTGTCTTAGTACAACAAGAGAAGGCAGATGATGGGTTTTGCTGTGTGTTGCTGGAGTTGCTGGGGAAGTTACTCTCCCTGACTGGTTTGTTGTGGTGTTAGTGCTGGACAGCAGAAACAAATGATGTTCTGGCTGTTACTGGTCCCAGCCAGGTGTTCTAGTTTGTGTTGATATCGGTGCTCATTTGTGTTGAACAGCAGGTGCTGAGGATTAGCATATCTTTATTTTTGTCCCCTTGCCATTGCTGGTGCCTTCCCCAAGAAGGGAGGAGTGGCAGCCAGAAGTACAGCAGTTTCAGACTGTTTGTGCTAAATTCAATGCTGTCTGTTTGAGAGGGAGAGAGTAAGATTTGTAGAAAACTGAAAATTTCAGGGAAGAGGGGAAAAATCAGAAGCAATCAACATGAGTTTCTTGAAGACAGTGCCTTGAATACACTAAGCTCAGGTAAGGTATTTGGTTGAAATTGTTTTCCCTTTAGAAATAATTCTTGACAATTATGCATTATATATGTATGTATTCTTTTTTTTCTGTGCTTGGCCTGGTCCTGGCTCACAAAGGTACCTGAAAGCTGTTTGGCCTTATGGAGCAATCATTGGAACATAGGCTTTATGTTGCATGTAGTAGCCCAAAGAAAATTATGACAAATATACATGGTCCCCTGTAACAAGAAAAATCTGCCCTTTTAGTTGAAGCTAGCTCTAAAGAGACTGTTAATAGTGTTAATATTCTTCATCAGAACAAAACCTTGGGAAATAACTGTAGGTTTCTATTGTAGCATTATGTCAGATTCACTTGTTAGATGTTTCTGGTAACATGGTGCTTGGTAGCTTAGAGTTTCCCTTAGCCTTCTTCTTTTTCTTCTTTCTTTGCATAAAACATAGAGCCCAACAAAAATAAACCCCACAGTATGAGAATTTTAGTCCTACCTGCATCTGCAGAGGTTTGCTGTGAAAGAAATCTTGAGCTATCTGTATCTTCTTGATGAGTTTCATAAGTTAGAAAGTATGGATTTATATATTAGTAAATATAATTTGCATTATTCCTGTTCTTTTATCTTTCCTAGCAGCTGTTTGGTTTGGTGTCCCTATGAGAGCACTGAATTAATATTTTCTTATCTATTATTTTGGGACTAGCTTTTCCTTTTCTTCTCCTCTTCAATAGCAGAACTTGATGCCTCAGTATTTCCTGTCCTCTGAGGGTATACTGTTGTCTTATCCTCTAGAGGCTGCTGCAGAAATTGCTGTAATATATAAAAAACCTGCTTATGTGATTAGTAAGTTTAAAGGTTTTACCAGATTTTGTTATTAGTTTCCATTTAAGGATGCACATCTAGACTCCCTGTTTTCTCTATTTGTCCCAAGGGCTTTTTGCAGTTGAATAGGCTGTTCAGCATTTTTTAAAATTTATAAAAGTCATAATAAGCAAGTTGTGCATTGTTACAAGTTGGTTCCTATTGTGTCTGAAAAAGTACAGATGCCATCAGGCATACTGAGAGTTACCTGCTGTCTAATCCCACGCTAAACCCAGAATGATTTTCTCAATCATTTACCTAATGCTACCCAGAAGTCTTATCAGTGAGTTGGTCTCTTTATCCCAGATGGATTAGTTTAGGTATCGCATGTGTTTGTATATCCCACTTATCTTTTATATGATCAATTTTACTTCAGGTTTTTAGTAAGCAGTTTTCCCTTTAATCCCATCAGTTCACGCATGCAGCTTCTTTACAGGCTAGCATTTAGCTTTCCTGTACCTGCATTATGTCAAGGTAGAACTTCCATCATTTTACCATTTTTGTGAAATACAGGTTTGTCTTCAAAGTAATCTCAAAAGTTGCAGCTGGTTTAAAAAAATGTACTTGAATATTAAGAAAGGGAATAAATAATAAAGCAAAGATAGTCAAAGGCAGACCAGAAGCTTGCTGACCTGTGTATTATAAATATAGCTAGGATGTGGGATATCAAGCTGGATTAAAAATGACAAGAAGCGAGATTTGATAGTAAGGAGTCATGTGTGTGTGTGTGTTCAAGTAGATGTGGTAAGCCTAACTGGGCTCTGTCATTTGCTAAAAAATAGTCTGGAAACCAATTGTAAATTAATAGTAGGGTTATTACTTTGACTTTAAAAAAAGTCTAGTGTGCATCAAACCTGCTCTTCTCGTTTTACTAGACATGTCTGAGTATGTGTTACAGGCAAGTTACTCAGACTTTGTCAGGGTGAAGTGGCTTACACTGTGCCTGAAATTAAATAGCTGCTAGAAAAGGGAGGTTGAGTAGACTAGAAATGGGGATAGGTCAGTTCTTGCAGGAGGGCCAGACTTCCTTGAAGGAGTCAGTCAATGACCATGAAAGGCCCTGGGAGAATGAGTGTTGTGTGCTTGTCGCAGATATGGTAGAAGCTGTGTTCCCTCTTGTGTTTGTAGCAGTTACTGCATTTCTGTACTGCTCATGAGAGAAATGGTGACAGTTGCATTACAAATATGAGGATGTCTGGCCTTTCTTTTTTTTTTTTTTTCTGTAGAATTGGTAAAGTTATGTTCTGTGAATAGATGGATAGCTCTTAGATGCTATGATATAGATGGAGATAATCAACTTTGGCATTTTAGTGCTTCGAAAGATCACAGAATGAACTAGGTTGGAAAAGGCATTTGAGATCATCAAATCCAACCTAAATTTTTTTTTTGTACCAGTAAAATGAACTTTATTTCAAAGCTCATTAAAAAGCTTCACAATAACACAAACAGAATTAGCATTTCCTTCATTTTATGTACCCCACATGAAAAATGTATTGTTTAGCAAGAGATGAAATGCAAGCATTTCTGCAAGCTACTAACGCATTTCACCATCTCATTACCTGACAAGTACTTTGGACTGCAACAATCAAAAACTTTGGCACAGAAGGATTTCTTCTGGAAAGTCCTTATGAAGGGGACAGACACTGGCTTTTTCTGACATATCCAATTAGATGTCCAGACAAAAGAAATCTACCTTGGCATCTACAAATGCCTACAAGTGTTTCGATTACAACCTTTTGAAGGAGCAGTACATTTCAAAGAAAGGGCTTCTTTTCATCTGTAGTGATACAAGTGGTTAAATACTGCACAGACGCTTAGTATGAACTCACAATTCTACAGGAATCTGAAAGTTACCAAGGCAATTTTCCTTTTAGGATAGTCATGACTAACACTACTACTATTTTTCCTCCAACAACAGAACATATCCCAGACAAGTCTTAAGAAAAAAAAATAAATAGCTTCCAAAACAATGCATTCCCACCCTCATCACATATGACAGCCAAAACATCTTCTGTCATGGGATGAAATAATTTGCTGCAAGTGCAGTGGCTTAGTCCAGGTCCATGTTAATGGTGTTTTGATCACTTGGATGAGATTCACCATTTTGCTGATTTCAGAATTTTTGTCATCTTCTCCCATGTCTTCAGTTTTATAATCACTCTGTTCACTTCATGGGTTTTCCTCCTTAGGGGAGTCAACTTCTGGTTTTCGTTGTGTCACAGTGGGCTCACAGACATTGTTTAACTCCTGTAGCTTTGCCTTAATTTCACTTGAATGCACAGCTGGATCCTGATCTAAGCTCTTCCTTAGCCTGTGCGCTCACAACATTATTCATCCACTCTACCACTTCACTAACACTTCTCTACTTTCATCATTTCCATCTCATTGATATAGATGTATTTCTCATTTTCATTCCTGAATTCCCCAGCTATTGTAGCATAGTACTGGGGCCTGTGTCCCAATTCTTGTAATAGCCTTGGTCGTTCCTCTCCTTCTTGATAGCACATTTCAATTGGAGTACCTAATTTCTTTAAATCCTCTAATTTTTCTACATACACCTGCTTTGCTTCATCCTGACCCTCTTCATACAGCTAGCCTTCTGTCTCTGCTAGGAGGGCAGAGAATCCCTGCAGATCCTTTTTGCAAACAAACTTGTCATACGGTCCAGGCAACTTGTCCCTGAGCTGATATACATATTCCTCCACTGCATTTTTGTATCATTTCTTTCTTTCTCCGGTTTATCTTGTATAATCATCTTTCCCTCTGTTTCAATATACATATTGAGATCTTTTCCTGACTTCCAAATCAAGTTCGCTTCAATGGGTAGTTCCCCATTCTTCACTTCTATCTTGGGGTTTTTACCTTCTGGGGGCTTATCACCTTTCTTCTCATTTGTATCACTTAAGTTTTCAATAGGCTTCTGGTCCTAAGATTCCACTTCAGTCTCAACACCATGGTTCTACCATAGATGCAGTGGACGCACTGAAAATGCCATGAGTATTGACAGGGACTTTCAGTTTGACTTTAGACTTCTCTCCATCTTTCTGGGCTGCCACATTCTGGATAACATACCTACCAGTTTTGACTGAGGATTTGGGACTCCATTAGGATCAGAAAAAAACCTCCTAGCTCAAATGGACCTTTCCTATGGAATGTAAATACCTAAGGGAAAGGTGCCACATGATTTCTGCTGAAGACCTCATGAACTCCTTCAGTGTCCTCAGCTTCTGTGTTCCACAGCAGAGATACTGGAAAAGGTGTAGCATCTGTCACAGGGAATTCTCTCACTTTAAAAGCTGGAGAAAGAGCTGCACACTGCAGAGCACAGCCCCTAGCTATGGCTTCATCTGCATTTAGTGTTGTACTGACATCCTTGCCAAAGAATTTAGCAATCCTCTCTTTGACAGCAGGGTTGTTCCTCCCACAATCTCTACAGAATTTACATCTTCCACTTTCAGTTGTGTTTGTTCCATTAACGAAAGCAGAGGCATCTCTATCCTTTGCAGCACATCAGCACACAATTCTTCAACTTGTGACCGGTTCATTTTTCCAGATACGTCAGGATCATTCATGAAACACTCAATATTTAGGGGAATGTCTGTGCTATTCAAACTCATTAATTTCTTCAGTTTCTCACATTCTTGATACAGATGAAGAAGAGCCCGAACTTTGGTTTTTGGGCCAAGTTTGTACTTTAATTTTCTTTCTGCAAAAAAGTAATCTACCAGCTTTCCATCCAAGTTTCTTCCACTGAGGAAAGGGTTAAATGCTGTGCCAAGTACCTTCAGTTTACTCTTGTTGAATGCACAAGCTGATACTTGAAATGCAGAATGTTGCATATCAACAAACACAACTATCCATGGCTTCTCTTCAGGAGCTGGAAGGTCTTCCGTAATTCAGAGCTACTGCTGTCATGTCATTCATTAATCTAAGACAATTTAGGCCAACAATCTGAGCTGCATCTAGAAGGGACCTCCTTTCACAATCCGTGAAAAATGATGGAACAGAAATAACACAGTCTGTTACTGGCTTTTTCAGGTTACTCTCTGCAGTCTCCTTTAATTTACTTAATGGCATAGCTGAAATCTCTTCCACACTGAAGATGTGCTCCTTGTCCTTGTACGTGACCTTTACTCCAACTCCACCATTCTTCATGGGAACTAAGTCATAGCTCAACTCTTCTTTTTCCTTCTGAACAAAAGGATCATTAAATGCATGGCCATGGAATCTCTTGAAGTTAGATACAGTGTTGTGGGCATGAGTAATTTGCTGGTTTTTACTCATGACACCAATAGCTCTGTTTTTGGATCCAAATGAAACCACCGATGGTGTGCACTAGTTGCTGAACTCGTTGGTGATGGTCTTGATGCCACTGGCCTGTGCCATGGCGATGTAGCAGCTCTGGAAGCCCGGATCAAAGCCCACCATGGCCATGGTGCACTTGTAATTTTGGGGTTAGGGCCTTAGGCTTCTGTGATATGGTCTGAACTGAGGACTGCCTGGGGAGGTGGTGGAATCACCGTCCCTGGATGTGTTTAAAAAAAGACTGGATATGGCACTTGATGCCATGATCTAGTTGAGGTGTTAGGGCACAGGTTGGACTTGATGATCTTGAAGGTCTCTTCCAACCCATACATTCTGTGAATTCTGTGAACAGGCTCAGTATTTCCAACAGCCGAGCTCAAAGCTTTTTAAGAAAGGTATCTGCATATATCAAGATTTCTGATGAAAAAATGGGGCTTAATCTGGTGTAATGCTAAAGTAATTGTGCCCATAAATTTTGGATTTGGTACAAAAATACATTTGGTTTTGAATTAATGTAGTGTTTTGCTAGTGTTCCTGTTTGCATCTTCTCTGTAGAGAAAGCCAAGTGCTGATAAAAACAAACTTGTACTTTTACGGTTATGTGCAACTACTGCTTTACTTGCTGTCCTCCCATTTTTTAATATTATATAATAGTAGAAAGAAGCAAAGTATGCCAGCTACTCCTCCATCTCTTTTCCATGATGAATAGAATAAGGAGCTCACTGGAAAAGAGAAAGATGCTGTTTTTCTTTTAAAAGTCACTCTTAATGTTATTACAAGCTATGTTACTGAGATTGAGAGAGCATGTAAAATGAATAAAAATATTTGTATTTACTTCAAGCATGTGTGAACAACATTTGTGCTTAACAGTGAAAACATGAAGACCAAACAACCTCAGAAAATACGTGCTAAAAAGATTTGTTGTTCTTATCATAGAAGGAAGTACACAATTATGTAAATTTCGTAATTATGCCAAATAGAGTTTGTGGTCCATCATAACTTTCTGAACTTTAATTCTAGCCTCTTGTAAATAGTTTAATTACAAAGGAATTTTAAGTGTTACCTGGACTATTTAGAAACCTGTCTTAAGGATCCAGAACAGAGTTGCTATATTAACCTTTTCTGTTCTTTGCCATGAAAAACTGCAGCTTTTTGTCTTTGTTGCTTCTATTCTGCATGTGTTTTTTTTAATTTCACATTCTCTTTTAGAAAGCAGAGCTTGTTTCTCTGCCAGTATCTCCTAGTGACAGGGATAGTGCTATCTATTGTTTCTTATTCTAAATTACTTCTGACTTCATTTTACAATTGAAGAGGATGGAAATACTGATTTGTGGTTGCTGCTTTCACGCCTTGTCATGATTTTCTTTATTGTTGCTTAAGAAAAGTGACAAGCCACGATTTGAGATTTAGAGCTTTCTTACTATGGTAGTACTCTGAAATTCTGTCAGCTAAGACTGCATTGCTTTGCTATGAGGAGAGAACAAGTGTCACATCTTCTGTGGCTTTGAATGTTTACTGCCTAAAGTTTCTAGGTGGATACTCGGATTTTAGATATCGAGAGGAGTATGACTACTAACTTTTTTAAAAATCGAGAATAATCAGAAATTACAGCTGTATTTTTCTGGAAGAACCCCCCACCCCTGTTACTAATGGTTAGAAAATGAGTCACTAGAAGCTCCATGTAACCCATGGTGGTGAAGGTCATACTCCATTTCACTTTGGGAGTGTGGGAAGGTGAAAGAAGTGTTAAGTTGCAATGAACCTCTTTTCCAAGCCTGCTAACTTATTTTGTTTATTTTATTGCTTTGTCATGGAGAGACAAAAAGCTTACAGGCTGGAAGTCACATAAGATTTTGGCATAGTGGTAGAATGTAGAGGTAGGCATATGCAAAATTCTAAGTTTACAGATGTGCTAGATGAGATGGTAAATCCCCTGGTAAATCAATATAACCTAGCTATTAAATATCCCAGTGGAAACTTGAGGTTCTAAAAAACAAGGCTGAAGAGAAATTTGGCTAATGGAGGGTAATTGCAGGTGTATGTTTGTGACTCTGTAGACACTAGAGATTTTGAAGGTTTTTTTTTGGAAGAGTGCAGTGGGGTTGAAGAAACTGCATGGCTGTGTGCTGCCTTACTTGGCATTGAATGAAGCTCTGCTAGGCCTTGGAACAAAGATGTAGCAGGATTACAGAGATGTATGACTCGAGACCTTTTCCTACAGAGAGGATTTGAAAATTTTGACCCTTTAAAATGCAGTTACTGGAAGAGGAGTCTTTGAAAAGATGAGCTCAAACTGTATTCTCCAGAGAAATGGCTTGGTGGCATTGAGAGTTTATGCTGTTGCTGAAGAACTTGAAGTCGGGGAATTTGATAGATTTGCATAATGCCTATTTCTTTTCTTTAAAGTATACATGAAGAGGTAGAAAACCAAGGATAGCAAAGTGATGTAACTGTACAGAAAAATAGAAAATTATTAGAATAAAAGTGAAGTGCAATAAATATCTCTGAGAATAGTAGTCAGGTATGTAACTACCAGTTATGACTACGCCAGCTTTCAGTGCAGTTAAGGTTGTATTAGCTGAAGTGCAAGCAAAGCTGAAACACTTGTGCAAATACCAAGAGCTTGGGGTATAAAATGGAATAATTTGAATTGCAAAATGTTGGACTGGGTAATAAGGTATAAAAGCCATAAGGTAATAGCATAGCAGTCATAGCAGAACATGAGTATTGAAGGACACAACAGAAACCTAGAAATAGAAGTTAAGTAGCACTTCAGTACATGATAGTATAATGTCATTAGAGTGTTGCTGTAATAACTTCGAGGAAATGCTAGTGAAACAGAAACCACACGGACTGATGTCAGTTCAGTGAAAGGTGCTAAGACTTCTGGGGAGTTGGTAGATTTCTATGGTGCTGAATCTGGAAACAGGTAATTGTAATGGTGTAAAGATAAAAATTACTGGGCACATCACAAGAGAAGCCATCTTTGTGAATATCAACTGGAGAACAAGTGCTGCTGATAATGGTAGGTAGGGCCAAGATAATGTGGTTTAAAGGTATAACAGTTTTTAAAATTTGGAAATAAATCATGGGACCAAAACCAGGTGAGACTGGTTTTGAGTAACGTAGTTTCAACTCAGACTTGTATATCTTGAGGATTTATATGGGTTTGGTCTAATATGTTTTCCTGAGAGATGGGTTCAGGGAAGGATTATGAGGATGGGAAAGCATTTCCTGCAGGGGATTAATTAAGAAATAAAAGCAACCCCAAAACTCTGCTTCCTTTAACACTTCCTGTAAGGGAAAAAAGAGAACATACATGTAAAATAAAGGTCAGTGGCGGCATAATAATGCAGATAATTTAGACATTAAGGCATTTACTTTGAAAATTACAGAAGGTTCTTGCCATTAAACCAGTCAACTTCCATAACAACATTCCTCTGGGGATATATAGACAAAGATATCTAGCTACTTTTAGGCTTGAGCTAAATAATATGTTGTGGCAAGTATTAGGTTTTGATGTTGCATGTTGTAGTAGATCTGATAACTCAGAGGGCTCTTTCTGTTTGGTGTTTTTAATGTGGTTGGACTAATCCTGTGTGTCCAGCATATGATTTCTGGGTTCAATTTCGTGTTTGGTTCAAGTCAGTTTGTCTTTTTCTCTGTTAAGATAGTCCAGGCTTTACAAGGAGTAACTTTTTGTTAACAGTTTCTTTCGAGAATTAAATCCAATTAAGTTGAAATATCACTGCAACACACACAAAAAAGTTGCTCCAAGCCTTTCATTTCCACATCAAGAGAAAGTACTTGAATGCGAAGTTTAAAGGACTTCATGTCTTTAAAACAGACAATGCTGTACCTGACTGGTTTCTGACCCCTGGTAATTTTTTTGTGCTTGAAAGGTAATCATAGGAGAACAGTCTTTCATTCTCACA
Organism: Dryoscopus gambensis; assembly: GCA_013389985.1. Classification (NCBI taxonomy): domain Eukaryota; kingdom Metazoa; phylum Chordata; class Aves; order Passeriformes; family Malaconotidae; genus Dryoscopus; species Dryoscopus gambensis. The sequence continues at coordinate 10,288 of WEIT01014262.1, forward strand.
CATTTCAAAAGCAGCAGCACAGAAAAACAAGGTGACAACAATTCCCTTCCTTCACCTGCTACCCTTTTAGACTTCACACTCTTCCATCCACCTGGAGAAAGAGCCTGATGTGACTAGTCTTGACACTTGTGCTAATGGCAAGGGAGTTGTCTGTGCATCTCCCTACACAGTGATTCTTAAATGAATGTTAAACTCTCTTGCTAGAGCAAAATAAAGGTTGGATCCTCTTATTTTTGGTAGAGCAGGAACAATCACATGATGCATCCATAGACTAATTAAATATAGCAAAGTTGGATTTGAGGAAGAAAATAAACAATAAGCAGCTACATTAAGAAATTGTGTGGGTCTGCTGGGAGGTGGGGAAGTAGTGTTTTGAAACAAAAAAAGTGTTGGGCAGAAGTTAAAACTTTGGCCCTATTTACTGTGAACAATCAAAGAAAGTGCCAACTTAGTGGCATTTTGAACAAAACGCAAAATGTCAGTCTTTCTGTGATTTATTTATTTTAAAATTTTATTTAAAAAAAAATTATTTAAAAAATGTATTTAAAACATTTTATTTTAAGAATGCTGGGAAAGGAAGGAGACAGGTAAGTTTGAGAAACTACACAGTGCCAAGTTTCTCTGGTTGTATCTTCCAACTAGCATATTCCTAATTGCCAAACTGCCTTTAGGAAATCAAGAAATCAGTTTTTGAGTAATTTATGAATTATTTTTGTCTCCCTTGTAAGGTGCTAATATGCCACAGTGATTTGAGGAGGGGGTGGGTAACCACAACAACTTACACTGGATAAAATGAGTGGAATGCTTTTATAAAGTACTGTTTGTGGGCACATGTATGTGCTTGCAGTCTGAAAATTTAAAGATGTTCTCAGAAGAATGCAAGAGCTACTTACCAGGAGAATTTAAGTTTCTTAAACTTTTTTTCTAAACTTCTGCACAAGTTGTTTTTCTGCCTTGCAGTAAGATGGATAAAATTGTTTAGGCTAACATCTGAAAATTCAATAACAGGAAGGGAAGAAGGTCCTGAAGCCAATGATTTTCTATTTGGGATAAGAGTTTTAAGGCTATTATACATCAGTTGCAGAAAGTGTGCCCCTCTACCAGTTGCAGAAGAGCTGTTGGTCCCCAGAGCCAGCCATCTCAGCTGAGCTTGTTTAGAGAGCTGGAAGAAGCTGTGCATGAGTCTTAAAAACTGACTCCCTTCTGACCTAGACCCTGATGTTTTAGTGTGCTGCCTTTTTACCTCTCTTTTTTTCCCTTCTAGGCCTACCAGCAGCTCCCACAGAGGGGTCTTTCCACAATCCTTCTCATGTGTTCTCTCCTTTGTGTTCCCACCAACTCTAATGGCTCTTCCCAGGCCATACTCAGTTGCTATTTGTTATAGATATGTCTGTCCCTCACCTCTAAAGTGTGTTGCTATGTTTGGCTCTTTCCTTTCTGTCCCCAACCTTTCCTTCTTTTTGTGATGTCCTATTCCAATTGACTCTCTAGTGGCTCTTTCCACAAAGTCTGCAGCCTTGAAGCAGACTTTGAGAAGTATGTCCTGGAACTGCATTTCTTTATAAAACACTTTCTTGAAAAACACTTTCATTTCATAAGGTAGATAATATTCCTGATTATTCCATACAGAGAAAGCACTCATTCTGAAAGATTTAGATCTTAAGAGATTCACATCTTTTAATGTATGCAAATGTAGGTAAGATCAAAATAACTGCACGTCTGCAGCGGTGCAATGACATTGTAATGGAATGATGCAGTGAGGAGGAGGAGATAGTTCATGATGGTGTTATTCAAATTTATTTTTGTGCTGAATTAATTGTACTATTATATAACCACTCTGGGTATATTCTTATTCAGTATCTGGCTCTATGCCATTAGTAACATTGATAATTGCTCCAGTGCTGATCAGGACAGAGTTTAGTCCAGCCACTATTTTTACTTGGAGGGCATCTTTCTCAGACTGTGATTACTGTGTGAAGCATCCCTCCATGGGCTATGAGATCTTACTACTCCATTTTTGCCTACTGCAAACACATCAGAGGCTTAGTGATACCCAGACTGTTGAGAGAAACTTACTCCAAGCTCTGGCCAGGCTATAGGTGCTCTGCTTTACCACTGTGATGGGATGACAGGAAAGCAAAGGACACAAGCGTGACCAAGGAGCAGCCTGTTTGTTGCCACCACTGCAGAGCTTTGCAAGCTGAAGTTCTAAGGGATATTCTTCTTTTCAGCCTTTTTAAAGTCAGGTCTTTTGGTCCCCTTCTAAGTTCTGTTTCTCTGCTTTGGGCTGGTTTCCCTGTTAATTCTTGCCCTGAGGGTCTTTTAGAAGCTGAGAATCCTTCAAAGCATATAGGTCTGATTAAAATGTAGGTGATAATCCCTCAGCTAGATGTTGAGCAGCTTTTCCAGGCTGGGCAATCGGATGCAATTTTACTTCGGATGAAAAAGAGGCTGTTGCCAACCGTTCACATCCTGAGGCAAGCTTTGTTTCTGTGTCAAGGGACTTGGCTTGCACTAATGTGCACCTTTGGTTTTCATCACAGAAACATTCAGCCCTGGACTGCTTCTAGTAAAAATCATAGTTATGTTTTATGTTTAATATAAAGCCATTCATTTAATTCAGACATATCTGTTTTGTAATAATTGCATCATACCACTGCAGTTATGGCCTTTTTACCCAAGTAAGTCTGTACCTAAGGAGCATGAATATCTTACAAAACCAACTCTTGAATTTTGTATATAGTGTGTAACTGTGATAGCCTTATCTTTATTAAGTTATCGTTGTGAGTTTTTCATTAATCTGAAAAACTTGTACTTTTAGCAGGTTTTATGCAGCTGAGCTATTTATCAGTTCCAACTTCTTAGACTAAGGTTTTTTTTAAAAAAAATTTATAAAATAATTTGCCCATGACCCTTTTAGTTGAAGAGACTAGGGTGCAATACAGAGTAGATAACTGTATGCAGAAATCCAGTTAAATGTTTGGCTCTATTGCCTAATTAGTAACTTACTTAATAAGATATAACTTATTTTTCAGGATTGTTTGTATTTCCTCACTGTTTTCAGCTAGTGAAAAGCTGCACATTGCTGAAAACAGGTAGTGTAGTGATGGCTATGCATGAATAGGAAATTTAAGTTCACTTGAGAGAAGTGTTACACTTCCCAAATTGCCTGTCTGCATGGAAAGGTGTTAGTAGGTTTTGACTCCCAACAGATGGTGTCTGTGTTGCTTACAGGTTGTGATAGCAAGGAATTCTGCAGCCGCAAAACCAGCGGACACATAGCTCACTCTGGAATGAGCCATGCATATGTGCACATATGCACTTTGAGCTGTCCTAATCTTAACTGAAGCAGGTATTTGGAGAGAGTTTGATCATCTTCTGGATTGTTCTTTGGCCTGGGATTCAAGTTGTGGTTCAAAAGTATCATCTCTTAGTTACTGCGGCGTGGGGCGATGGTGAGGTGCCGCAGCCTTCCCAGAAGGGTCCCCAGCTGTGGGGAAGCTGCTTTGGTACGGAGAGGCCAGACGAAGGAGGCAGGGACACACAGTCCCAATGGAGCGGGGCACGCGTGCGCACACACACACAAACAGTATCACAACAACCGGTGGCAAGGAGGCAGGAAGCGTTCTTCATAGGTTTATTGAGGAGGGTCCAGGGACGAAGAACTAAGATGGAGGATGGGGTACAGGTTTATATATGGGGAAGAAGGGGCGGGCAGAGCATCAGGGCCAGTGGGCTGAGGGCCAGGGGCTGGAGTGCAGGTAAGGGTACTAATGAGGGTACAGAGAAGGAGGGACTAAGGAAGAGGAGCCAATGTGAGGTACACTTGAAAAGAAATTTCCAGAGGTGGTACAAACAACTGATAAAGGGGTGGAGAGTAGCAGTCCAATCATTAACACACTAAATCTATGCATTATCATATTTAAGGCAAAGTCTCCTGGGAACTCACCTTAACCTGGGGGGATGTCTTGGCTTGTGGGTCATCCCACCAGTGGACCCTTTTTGTTTTGGGCCTTGTGGGCCTATCTTTGGCACCCTCATGGGATGCAACACTTAGTTCCTTCTAAACTGTTTTAAACTTTGGGTGAATTTAGAGACATAGCAGCAGCTTGGTTTAAAAAAAAAGTGAAGTTTGTAACTCTGCTTGATATGTTTTATTTATCCTTTAAAATACATAAACTCTATTCTTATCTGCTAATTGAGGACCTATTGTTCAATTTAAGGCAAATGGTCAAGGAATGACTTGTTACTGCTGTCGCATAAAGCAGAAACATTCTTAGTAGTCTTCATGCTCCATGAGCTTTGTTGCTATTTTTCCCTGTATCTATTTTGCATCTATTCCTAAATATTCCCTTTCCCAGATGAAATAATAATTTCTGTGTAACTGAGACTTCAGTTGAACATAGAAAGTGAATCATTATTACTGAGACACAGTTAAAATTATTTATTGTTCTTTCTTAACATAACAGTACCAAGTCACCATTTCCTAGATTTATTCGTTTAACAAGTGTGTTCTTAACAGTGATACTCTTTTTAATTAGAAACGTAGGCAACCAGATATTTGTGAACTTTCAGGAGCAGTATATTTAACTTGGGAATGTACATCATATAATGATTCCCCCCGCCACCCCGGTATTTTAGTTGACTTATAATTATTCATACTAAATACCATCATAAAATATTAAGTCCCTTACTTTTCATGCTTTCTTGCTGTCAGTTTACAGTTAAATGAGGGAAACCCAGTAATCTCCTTCCCATGGAAGGTGGAGGAGCAGGAGAGCTCATGATGCCATGGTTTAACTCTGGGCAGCCACCAAGGCCCAGGCACCCACTCTCTCCCTCCCCCACCAGTGGGATCAGGGAGAGAATCAGAAGGGTAAAAGCCTGAAAACTCATGGGTTGAGATAAAGACATTTTAACAGGAAAAGCAAAAGCCACACACACAAGCAGAACAAGGAATGAATTCTGTGCTTCCCGTGAGCAGGGAGGTGTTCAGCCATCTCCAGGAGAGCAGGGCCCCATCACATGTAACTTGGGAGGACAAACACCATCACTCCAAACATCTTCCCCTTCCTCCTTCTTCCCCTTCACTTTATATCCTGAGTATGATGTCACATGGTCTGGTATATCCCTTTGGTCAGCTGCAGTCACCTGTCTGGGCTGTGTCTCCTCCCACCCTCCCAGGCAACTCCAACTTTGTCACCAGTGTGGCAGCATGGGAAGTGGAAAAGGCCTTGGCTCTGTGTAAGGCCTGCTCAGCAATAACAAAAACATCTCTGTGTTATCAACCCTGTGTTCAGCACAAATCCAAAACACAGCCCCGTAGCAGCCACTGTGAAGGAAATTAACCCTACCCCAGCACATGTGGTCTCCCCCTAAATATGGAATACTAAAATCAAAGCCTCTGCTGGGTCTTCACAGGTGAGTTAGTTTCTGTGACAGTTCTGGAGGAAAAGCACTTCTGTTGTTTTCATGAAGGTTATATGGTGAAAGGACAACCAAAGCAAAATTAGTGCTATTAAAGAGAGTGGGAGGAGTTCCTCCTTCCTGTTACTACCAAGAGAAAAATGATGGTGAATTCCAGAACTGTCTGGAACCTACATAAGAGATTTTGTTCCAAGTACTTGATCTCTTTAATCTCAAGAGATGTTACATTGTATTTTATTTTGTGGGTGACTTGATTCAGTCATCTTTTAGTTAGAATGTTTTGGAGTTCAAATGAACCCCAAATCTCTCAAATATTGTTGCGGTGCGATTTCTGCACTCTTCCTGGGGACAGCTTTGTCCGTGGAAAGAATCAGGAAAGACTCATCTTGTGGATATTTCAGCAGACGTTTATTGGCGTCCACGTGGTGGGGAACCAGCACACAGACTGACCAAGTCACAAGACAACCCAGAGTTCCCCTCGCAGGAGGACACAAAGCCACCAGCCAAAATGCAGAACTGGGCTACGTGTGACCAGGGAGCAGGGGCAGGGAGACCCCTAAACAAAATATGGGGTTAAAATATTTTTAATACTTATGGTTTAGATTCCTCAGATATCATAAGTTTAGGGGAAGGGGAGAAGTAGAGAGAAACTATTTTCTCAGCAGTGTAGTATTTCTTTTATATATATGTATGTATATGTAGGTGTTAACACTAAAGAAAATTTTTACTTCTAGGATATGATGCAAACCAAAATCGTTAAGAAATTCAAAGGCATTGGGGACTGCAAACTTAAGATAAAATCCTGTATCTTAGAGAGTACAAGCTGCAGTCTTAATACAGTAATTTTTCTGTTATAGTAGAAATGACCACTGAAACTGATGCTACAGCATTTTTGTATATTAAGTTTGCTTCTATCTTTTGCATATTTATAGATATTGGAAGAGAGAGGAAAGAGGCAAAAGTTCCAGTTACTGCCACTCAGGTACTGTATCTTGCAGAATGGAACAATTAGTGCAATATTTTTTTGAAACTGGTTACTGTGTCCTACCTTTGTTACTGTGTTTATGGGATCAGTGTTCCCAGCAAACCACCTCCCCCAGGCTGGTTTTACTGCTGACTTGTGTATGGGAGCACCTGGTGAATTGAGCTATGAGACGCTCATTTACTTGGGAGTTTTCTTTTGTTTGAAATGGCAGGTTACAGATTTGTGTATTTTCATTTCTGGAGACTAGAGAAAGGAATCTGCTGTGTAAATAAATTTGTAAGTGAGTAGTGACTGAACTGCTAATATTTAGTTGAGGTCCACCTGCTCTGAACCCATGGGGTCACAACAGTGGCTGAACTTGTCTTCACAGTTGTTTGCACGTAGCTAATATCTTGAAATATTAGTTGGTGCAGTCACTTTTGAATAGGGTTTTGAAAGACTGACTTAACCTTCCAGTATTTGTTTTCAAGTGTTATGGAAGATAACTTCCATAACCCAGTTTCTTGCTGGCCCAAGAGAAAGTTATAGCCAGTGCTGCAGCATGGCTGTAACTGAGCAGACATGGGAGAAGGAGGAATTTATGCAGTGTTGCTTGAAAGTATAATTGGAAATTTGAGTAAAGATCATGGATTAATTTGGATTTGCCAGGAGTCTTCTTGAGCAAGGACTATGTTTGAGGTCCTTCATATGGGAATCGTCCTAAGGCTGCAGTTACACCATCATCCTAAGCTGATACATCTATGGTCCTTTGCAGAAGGATTGCCTGTGCGGGCACACTTTTGTCCTCTGTGTTGGGCTGGCACTGGCATTTCTGTCGCTGGGTAGATCAGGGAACAGCTTGGTTAGGTTTTCATTGAGGTCGGTTCCTTGAGCTGACTGTGTGGCTCCATCAGCACTGGTGCTGCTGTGGGGAAGGAGGGCTCCCTTTCCCAGGGGCCTGTACCTGTGTTGGGTCAGTGGCTGCTCAGGCTCCGCCCGAGGGAAGTTGCACTTCGAACACTTGGTGTCACGGTGAGGTGGCTGTGCTGAGCAAAGCCGTAGATTCTTGCTCAATCTCTGCCTAGTGTGATGCACTAAAATCTCATGGGGCAGCTCCCACGACAGATAAATGACTTCCTTCTCACAGGGCAGGTTTTCAGCTGGATCAGTGTCAGTAGCTGGAAGTACATCGTTCAGTGGGTGTGTCAGCTGATACTTGGTGGTGGTAAGTGCTTATTAGTATTATCCCTTTTAGAGGAAACGAAAGGCAAGATTTTTTTCCCCCTCCCCCAGAAGGATCATGTCTGAATGTGATCTGGGAATGAATGCTGGGAAACTGCATGAATCATTTAGGAATTTGCTTGACTGGGGAATCCGTCAGCTGAAGGGAAGATGGAGCTGTTCTGCATGGTTGCTATTTTTTTCAGCTGAAGGGAATACCTTCAAGCCAAGCCAGCATTTAATTTTTCATTATCTGTCTCCAAATAGAATAGGTCACCTCTCACAGCCTTTTTTTTCAGAAGATACTTCACTTTTAAGGTCTTTTTTGGTTTAAGACTTTTTAAAAAGGACTTGCAAACAGCAGTGATAGAGGATGAGGGTGCTGGTTGGCTTCTGTGGCGCACAATTATGCCACTGCAAGGTTGTGCCTCCCATGGAAGAAGTCTGGTGCTGGTTAGGGATTGCTGGATCAACTGGAGCTCCTATGTTATTTTTCAGGGCGTAGTGAGGTAAGGGTGACTGAACTGGAAACTTACAGAGGATAAAGTTATTACAATATGGTGTGTGTGATTCAGCATAAAATACAACTGAAATAACCATGTGAAAATGGATAGTTATTTAATGTTTCTGTTACCTTTCTTATATGCAAAAAAAAAAAATTTCAATATTGTTTTCAATGCTCAGTAAAGGGTGTCCTAGGAAATGGCATGACTTATTAACTTGCTGAATATTGCAGGCCTGTCATTTTTTTTGATTCTAATTGTTTTTGAAAGGCACAATGGCTGATAAATTGTAGGAAGAAATATTTGAACTAGTTAAGGATGATAATCTGTTCACATAGATTGCTATGGTACTTGCAGCCTACCAAAGTATAAGTGAAAACCACAAACATTATTTGATCAGCCCTAGCTTTGACCTTGCTGGAAGGAAATAAGACAGCCAGGAGACAAAGTGAGGGGATTGAGCAGCTAGAAAGAAACTGAAATTTTCCCTGGGTATAATTAGTTAGCTTGACTGCGTGCAGCCAGCTGATAAGCATCTTTAATTTCATCTAGAAAGGCATTAATAACTTTGTATTGCCAATAGATACCTTCTGTAGATAGCCTAGTAGTTAGTAATACTTGGTATGTAGGTCTTGCCTGTCTTACTTCAGTGAGGAAAAAAGAAAAACCCAAACCTAAAGAGAAGATTCTTTTGTAAGATAATTTTTTCTACTGCTTTCTACTGCTTTCTCCCTTTATATTAAGGTTGCCTTTGCAGATCTCTGAAACCTTTGGAATGCAGTCCCTGAATTTATATCAGCCAGGAGTTTTCTTCCCTGGTGATTAGCTGTTAATTATTTTCGAGGTAAAACTTAAATATAGATTAAAGTATGGATTTTTGAAATTTTTACTTAGATATAGCCATATTTCTGCCTATTTGAAACTCCTGCCATGTATGAATACTTTTTGCTGACTCTGCCTTGTACTTTCATTTCCTAAGTCCAAGGCAGAAAACCTAGTGGTTTTTTTTCAATGTGCAGGGATCAGGGATAGAATGGAGAGTTTTAATGGGGGAGCGTAATGTGTTATTTATATTTTTATGACCTAATAAAGAAGACAGTATGAGGAATTAGCAATATCTCTTTGCTTAAAAAGAATATAATTTTTGAAGACAATATTATGGACTAATTTTGCAGCTTTCCTTTTGAAGGCTGTTTCCTGTGCTGTGTGTTGCAAAGATTAAAGAAGTTCTTAATGCAAAATGATGTGAACTAAAAATATTGTACCTTTTCAAAGGAAGAGAATGGGAGTTTAGCATGTATTTGGCAGGGTCCCTGAGGACTTGAAGATGAGAGTTCTGGTGTTTTTCATTTTGAAATAACTAAACTAGTGAAATTGGGCAGTCAATTTTATTGACTTTGTTTCAGAGGTTTAGGAGATTGCAGTATTAAAAAGCTTGTATTTTAACACTTCACCAAAATATCTAGAATTATATGCAGTACTAATGAAAGCTGCAAGGTGTTATGCACTGATTTGATGTTGATCTGGGTTTATGATCTGTAAGAAAACTTGGAACCTAAGAGACTGTGCTGAAAGTGTTGTTTCAGGGTAGTGAACGCAGCCATGAAGGTGCTTACTGCCATTTGTGCTTGCGGTAGTGATCTCCTGCACTTCCTGCTTTGGACAGGTACAGCGTGGTGGTTGTCCAAAACTAATAAAATATGCTTTAGTAGCTGTTCTGCAGGGTGAAAGAGTTGCAAATTTTTCAATGTGTAGCTGTTATTCATGCTGGCCTTCAAGTATTGAAGTGAATTTTGTGCAGGTTTTATTTGATAAAACTTCCTTGAAATGTAAAAATTTACTCCAACATGCTACTGGGTTTTTTGACTTATATTTTTTTTGTACAGGGTAAGACGTGGGTTCGCATCTCTTCAAGTGATATAAAATGTGCTTTTCTCTCATTGCACTAATCAGAGATGTGCAACTATAAGGCTGGTGCTTACAGTTACTACATGTTGCAGCTCTTTTTCTATGTCACATGAATCAAATAGTTCTGATTTTTCCCTGTGCATAGAAAGTGATCATGAAAACTATAACTTCAAATGCAGGGAGACAGGGGACATCCAGCAGAGAACTTGATAAATTTTGTGGTCTTTGAGCTGTCAAAATGGTCATCTGTTCAAAAATTATTGCTTCCAAGGACACAGACTCCTCCACCTCTTTCTCTCCTGGCCACTGACAAAGTAATTAACTGGTCCAGTTTGTTTATAAATTATGGTTGTGGTGATGGTGTGTGGAAGAATGTTGAGAGGGACTTTAGACTCAGCATGCCTCTGTCTCTAGCCATGAGCATTAAATAATGCCTATCTCTTGAAGCACTGGTGTCAAATAACTGAAGATAATATCTTTTCTATCTGAGTTCATGCTAGAAAAGAAATTATCTAGGACAAACATTTAAAGGCACTATATGACTAAGTAGCTTCCCTGATTGACAGTTTTAGTCTGAAATGGAGACAGAAGGGAAGCGGATTATTGAGCTAGAAAGTCTTCCTACTCCTTCAAGGAGACCCAGTGCTGCAGCTAAAGACAATGTCCTTTGGAGTTGTTTACCTTTAATTTTATTGTTGTGATTCCTGGTTGTGAGCACTGACTGTGATAGCCTTTGCATGGTCATTGAGTTTCTAAGTTAAACCCAAGTTTGAATCCCACAATCTTACACCTTTTAGGTCTGAATAATGTTCAGCCACTGTCAGATTAGTTTAGCTTCTCTGGCAAACTTCCAGGGAACAGGCACCTTGATTATTATTGCTGTGGAGCTGCTAGCCCTGCTGCCTTGCATTTCCAGGTACTGGCTGATATGTACCAAAGTGTGCTGTCTCAAGGGTTTTACTCCTATGTACTGCTCTTACTGTCCTCCATGATTTACATGTTATGGCTCCTATGCAGAGCAACTGGTGCACAGATGTGATAAAAGGAATTTCTAGGCTGTTACTACTTTACTGATAGATGAGTGCAAAATATGTACCATCTCCCCTGGAGGGGAAATTAACAAAATCAATATGCACATCTCCTCCTGGAACTTCTTTATTCCTTTTAATAGCCTTTCCAGAAGCCCGGTGTGTTCTGTTTAGCTGGCATTGTTTTTTTCCTTTGCTGGAAAGCAAATGCTTTCGTAATAGAAGTTTACAACTTGTCTCATCTCCTGACCTTCTGTGTTTTGCAGTTCTATGTGGAGTACAGATATGTGTGCATTACAATAATTACTGCATTTAAGCATAAGTAGAGTTTAGCCAGTAACCTTTATTTGCTTTGATAACTTAGGTTTCATTCCGTTATTAACAGTTTTCAAGGCTTTTCCATCTGGGACCAGACTCATAGGTTCTGATTTTCTTTATGCTACACAAAGAGATTGAAGCAATCAAGAATAACTGTAAGTAGATGAAGATGCTATTTAGGGTAGATTTATAAGGTGTTTATAAAAAGGACTGGAACTGAATGGTTCACAAACCAATAAGGAGATTGGTTGCTGTTGGATTTCTAGAACATTTTTCTCTAAAACAAGAAGGGCACCAATGAGCTGTGTGAAAGGTGTGCAAGATGTGTTTAAGAGGGAACTAGCCAAAACCAAAACAGTGCACAGCTGGAGACCACAGAAATTGTTTAACTTGCAAAACTTACTTGTAGCTTTTCTTGAAAAGCAAATAGGTCTGTTGCAAAGACTGTGTTCTCTATTGTTAAAAATGCAGTCTGTGGCTGTAAAACAAAATGAAGAATTAATTCCATTCACCATGTGGAGACTGGTAGGAATGTCTGCACTATCAGTTCTAAAGCTTCTTTTGTAAGGGTCCATTGAGGCTGGGTTTCGTGTGTTCTGTGGCCCAACCAGCGTCTTTGGATGGATTTGGTCTCCAATGCTGAATATACTCATAGTGTAAGATTACAGAGTATGATAATATCCTGTTTGTAAGTGCTGTATGAGTCATCTTTCCACAGCTGTAGTCTATAAATTTACAAAACATTGGCAGCCAGCTGCACCTGCATGATGGAGCCTCTGGTAGCTCATTTTGTGCACAACAGCATCCTTGTGCTGGAAATTGTAGGTCAGGTTTTGAGATGACCATGAAGTTATGAGGTTATTTCAAGAAGGTTACGAAGATGGGGTAAAACAAGTATAGCTGCTGATGCTCAAGGGAAAACAAGAAGGAAGGTGTATGTGTGGGAACGAATTGAAAAGTAGGAGCAGTACCTTCTACTACTTAGATACATGTTGGGACTGCTTGCATGCATTCTTTTCCTTGCTTGCCAGGGTATTTGATAATGGAAGGGAAACTAAAGAGCTTTTAGCTTTATGTCAGTTCTGTAGAACCTCCCTAGGAGGAAAAGATTACTTGGAGATTTGTCTTCAGAATATCGTATTTTTGATACGGTTATTTTTCATAGTTATTTTTCAAAGTAATTAAGTTAGGTCTGCTTATACTGTCATAGAACTATTGGAATTGGCTGTGGTAGGGCTACTGGAAATTGCAGGACACAGCAGTGGCCATTGCTTGAGGGATAAACTCAAAAAAGAAAGTGAAGGTAAAGGTAAAAGTAGGAATGAAAGGGCCCACAGAAAGACACAGTGCAGAAGATGTAACTTCTCCTTCAGCTCAACAGTTGAGAGGAACTTGATCGGGAATTGTTAAGTGTTGTAATTCTCTACCAGATAAAGATGTCAGTGCTGCTCTCTGAAGAAGGCTTCTGATTTATAGATTGAAACTGGCTTCTGAAGCCCGTGTGCTGAAGATTGGGCAGGTGTTTTTTTTTTTTCTTAGACTGCATAGGAATATTAAAATCCATCTGACAGACTTCACTTGCTTGATTGTGTAAGGGTCATACCAAGAATTCTTTTTTTGAGAAAGGCCTCTCCAAAAGTGTTGGATATTAAAAGCATAGAATATTGCAGGGATTAAAAGGAAGATATCTAGAACTACTTTTCTGCCCTTATTTTCTCATCTTTGCAGCAGTATGAAATGGTGCTGTGTTAACTGCAATTTGGACATAAATATTTATTTCCAAATCTCCAGTGGTCAAAACTCCTGTGGAACTTAGTATTAAAATAATTTCCAATAAACAGATGAGAGGTTTTGAGAAGGAAAAAAAGATCTCTTATATGTGTCAAGTATAATTTTTTCATTAAGTTCAGCATATTTAGTTCCAATAAATGAAAGCTGTTGGGTTGGTTTTCTTTTTTGGGGGGGGGGGGGGGGGGAGCGTTCCTGAGAGAGAGAAACACACAAATTATTTCCTGAAACCACAGAAGAAAATGTTCCAAAAGAACTGGAAACTGTAAGAATAGTGAACTTTTATAGCTAACACTTGGATTTTTGTTAGAGCTATTGTTCCTGTGAAGGAGATGGAAATAAAAGGTAATCTACCCTCTTCCCTCTGCCCCCATAATGCATATTTGCGCTTTCTAGTTATTTATATACCTATAGCCAATAGTGGTATTAATTAACTGTGGAAATGCTGCATAAAATTACAGCTTCTGCATGAGGTTCTAGAGCTACTGAAAAGAAACGAATTTTTTCTTTCTTAAGAAGTGTGAGGGGTCACCTATGTGACCTTGGGTTTTTTCCCCTATTACTTACACTGCTCCCGTATTATGTAAAGAAAGTAGTGCCTGGAGTGCACAATAGAATGGAAATCACAATAAACAGTGGCATCTTTTTGAATTTTTTGTTTTGTTTTTAACGTTTCAGTTGACCTTCACATCTGCTCTCTAGATTTTGCTAGGTTTCAACAAATTAAGTAGCACCATCATTGTCCTCCTCCATCTCTTACTCGTCTTCATCCTCTTCCCCAGCAACCCCATGAGATTAAATGCCAAAGATCTGGCATTGCTGGCCAGGTGCCCATCAGGTTGTTTTGACAAGGAAGGAAAACTGAAGATTTGCAGAGTGGTCGGGAATGAAAAATTAATAGGTAAAAATGGCTTGCACTGAAAACTACTCCTGGTTGCTGTGCATGCTTTGTGCAGTTGTTAGCTTGGTTTCACTAATCACATACAGCTCAGTTCTTTGTTTTCTTCATTACTGATGCTTGACTGGCACTAAATACCTTTCTAAATAATGAGGCTTAAAACGAGTTTGCTCAAGTTTCCTTTGTCATATACCTGAGAAAGAGTACAAAGTTCTCAACACGATTTTTTTTTCCTATAAACAAAGACTGTTTTTTCTTTGCTAGTAAATACTAGACACCAGTCACTGGTTGCCATATTTTAAAAATCAGATATCCAGTTCCTCAGAATTTACCTCTCCCATTGCTAAAGACTGTGTTCTTTTATCGGTATGGATTTTCCATGACTCACTTCCCATCTCCTTTGCAAGTTTCTTCAGGCTTTTATGACCATATTTTAAATGTCTTTCAATTTCCAGTAAGCTTGAATAAATGTCTATTCCCTTAGAAGCTGTTAGAAAATAGCTCATGTTTAGTGGTAAAATCAGTCCTAACACAGTAATTTCAGCAACAGTAAATGTTTTATTTTCACTCGTCCCAGTTGATTGTCATTGTGATTGTATTTACTTCTATTAGAAAAAAGCCCGAACAAGCTCAAAAGCAGCACAGACTCAGTTATAAGGGGCTGAGCAAGTTCTATGCCACATTTTCAGAAGAGTTTATACATACCCTGGTAAAACCACAACATCCATTTTCTAATGATAAATAGCCAGAATTTCCTGTGGAGTGTGCAGCAAACTTCCTGGGCAGGAGGCTTTAGGAAGCTTTCACTTCTGTCTGCCTTGAGGTTCCTCATCAGGTTTACCTACCCTGTGTACTCATTGTAGGCAGCATATAAAGCCCTTCCTGGTTGATATCTGATGTTTTGAATTTTCTGTTACTTATGATTATGTTGAATGCTATTATTGCTAATACTGTTAAAAACCTTACATTTACTGGAGAGATAGCCCATGATACTGGGCTACAGAAATGTTGGTATCTATGCCATCCAATGTTGGTCAGTCTATGTTGTGGTCAGTGGTAGATTCCAGGGAAGTGTTTAAGGAGCTATGCATGTGTGGGATGTTCCTATTGCCCAGTTAATACTTCTGGCTCCCAGCAATCACATTATGATCCCTTGAGAAGAAGGGTACTTTCTGCCAGGGCCTGTTAGTCACTGTGCATCCTGTTCACTGATAGGCTTGTCATTGTTACTCTGACTAATCTTTGGACTTGCTTATTTTTCACACTTACAAGGTAATGACTTTCCCAATCCTATAGAAAAATGTTGAGATTTCACATTTCCCCCGCCACCAATTCCCCTGGGGGAAGGGGGCCCTGGAGGGGGAGCATGGCTTGGCATGGGGTCTCCCGGCCCCTGCTCCCTGGTCACATGTACCCCAGTTCTATGTTCCCATTGGTCCCAAAATGTTTTTTCCCCGGCCCGGAGAACGCTGGGTTCTGGGATGATTCCTGAGTCTGTGTGCTGACTCCCAGCCATGGGGGTTGGTAATAAAGGTCTCCTGAAACATCTACAAAAATGAGCCTTCCCTGATTCTTTCCACGGGCCCTGCTGACTCTGGAAAGGTTGCTGGAACCCCGCAGCAACAGAAAAATATCTTTTATCTGAAAAAGCTGCAGTGTGAATGTAATGCCTTCTTTCTGATGCCCACACTGTTCTGGGGGATGGAATTTAGTCTTTGCAGCATCCTGTACTTGTACTCTAAAGCTACATACTCAGATCTGATAACTGTGTTTAAGTTTTTAGTTGGTGGATATGCATCAAATTATATTCTGTTATTTTCTGTATTGTCTTCGCACTAGTAGGTCTGAAAAGATGCAGGAACTTCAATTCCTTTTCTAAGAAAACCCCCCAGATCATTACTGAACACAATTATTTTAAGTCCCAGTGACTCTAAGTGTAAACCTCCCACTTTCTTGTGGGGGAAAAAGCTACTCCTGATTTTCAAATGTTGCCTATTGAAACATCTTAATTGAAATTGTCAAGAGGAAAACAGAATGTTATTTATTTATTTACTGTAACAAGACATCCTTCTGCTCAATATAATGTTTTTAGTGGTGGCCAGCATAGGGAAATACAAGAGTTCCTCAAGGGCAGCTGTAGAATAACATGACCTTAAGGTACAGCTGTTCTTCCAGCTCCTTAGCAATTCCAGATTGGCTGCTGTCTGGGGGTACAGGGTTTCCTGTGCCCTCTCAAAAATGGAAAAGAATACCTCCTGTGTAAAATTATTTCTTCCTCTTTTGAGAAATGATCTCTAAAGAGATCACATTTGTCTGTGAGACTTATATCTGTGTATGTATCTATATGTACCTACACATACGCCTACAAGTGTGTTTTTAAAAAGAAAAATAATGCAATATTAGAAATCATATGTTTATGGAAGAATAATTTTTTAAAGTTTTTTGACCCACTCACTGACCATGAACTTGTGAAACATTCCCCATTTTCAAAAGTTTGTTTACATGCCTGCATGTGTCTATAAACAAAAAGATGTTATTCCCACTGGTTAAGCACTTTTAAAGAGTGCAGCAAAATAGTAATAGCAAAGTGGCTGTAAATATTTAGGTCTCATTTTATTCCTTTTCTTATGTTCTGGAAATTGTAATTTTAGATTAGCATGTTCTAATATAAGTGTAATAGTAAATGTTCTTTTTTAACATGGATTAGTTTTGATCTCCTGAAATGATGAGAGCAAAAGGTGTTCCATGCTACAGTGCCTGTTTCTGCTCCCATGTTAGGAAGAGGGAGAGGGAGAAAAGGTGAGAAAACAGTATTGAATGTGTGCTACAGTCACCAATTCTGGCTGCAGAGTAGAAGAAACCTTCTGGGAAGTTATTTGGCATCTAATGTAGGCAGCCACTGAGTTAAGCTGTCTTGTTTTGGTTGATAATGATTTTCTTTTCTGACCTTTATAACTAATTCACCTTCTTTGAGAAGCATTTAATGTGTGAAGACAAAAGGTTGTTTTTATTAATCTCTTACCTCTTTGCATGCAGAACCGAGGGAGAGATGGTGCCGACTGAAAGGAAATCTGCTTTTTCTAACGAAAAATGAGGTAATTCATTTTCCTACTGGTTTTCTGGATGTGCTAGTCTAATGTGAGAACTTGAATAATCCTTTTTGATGATAGCTACATTGGCATTGTGCTTTTAGGGACAAAAAATATAAATCACTATTATTAGAAGAGTGGAAATGAAAAAAATCCATTGTTTGCTGTCTGTAACACTGGCTATTCTTCATGATATCAACATCCTGTAGCTGAATCATAAATAGTATATATCCAGGGTCTGCTCATAACATACACAGGTCTAAATCCAGAATTACTCCACCAAATCCACTGGAATAATGAAAACAAAATCTCACAGCTAAATGAGGCACTGTGGCAATGTTCAAGATGCCATTTCAGACCCTGACTACAAGTTTTTAGTTTGATTTTGTAACTAAATCTGTTATAAAGAATGGTATTTTCTCTTCTTTTGTTGTAAAAGGCAATTACATGCCTAATATGAAGGGCCTGTTAAAATAGGCTCTGACCTTGACATGCAGTGGAAAGCACTGCACGAGCTGCTGAGTGCCCTCGTTTGTCATTGGCTTTATTAGGAGTTGAGGCCACTCATCTTCTGGAATGAGCAAGCACTAAGTGTGGATCTGCGCTTTTTCCTCCCCTTTCTGTCTGATACTATGGCCATGCTTCTGTAGTTGCCTGAAAATAGCACTGGACTGCAAAGAATTGAGGATAGAGTGTGCAGCTTGAGATGCTCACCTGTTAACAGTAAGTACTTTATAATTGGCTTCCAGGATATTTTTGTACTGTATGGACCAGCAGTTGGATGGAAATGATTGTGCTGCTGGGCAGATTGTGTATTTTGGTGGAAAGATTTTTCAATGTGATATAGTGGCTTATCTTAATATAGTGATGAATGTGCACATATGGTACATTTTTAAAGCAGTGTTTGCTTTCAAAGCACTGTTCAGGAGCAGTGAGAGATTTCTGTATGTTTGCAAACAAAAGGAGACAGTAGCATGTAAGGGTTTCTCTGGCTTGAGTTTCATCCAGCTGCATTCCCCTGGGTGGTAAATGGTCTGACAAGTTTAATGTAGGTGACAGCAAGCTCACAGCCACCCCTTTGTCACACCTTCATGCATTATCATTCTGCTGTATGACTTGCAGAAACTATTTTTAGTGAAAGGCTTTAAATTTGAAACTACTCTCTTCTACACCCCATTCCTCCAAGTGCCCTTTTTTCATAGGAGCCTTGGCATTTTGTCAAACAGTTTAAGGGAGTGTTTTGATCAACTTTCCAACAGTGAAGAAAGGAGTGGGAGAGTTTTGTGGAAATCAACTGCTAGGTCCACTTAAGCTTTTGAAATTCAAAGCTGCATGTTGAGAAACTTAGAGAGTGAGACAAAAATTAATGGCTTGTTGCTGAAATGATTTAGGCTTGCAGGAAATAAATGGGAATTCCCCTTGAAATGCTGCAGTTTGATGGAACCTGTTAAATAGGTGGGTGATTTTCACTCTACATTTGGGTCAGTCCTAGAAAACTGCATCTTATTCTGGTTTCTTTGTTCAAACAAGTTTTCAAAATTGGCAGAAGTTATGGAAGGAACCAGGAGATCTGACAAATTTTAGCTTATAAAAAGACTAGTGAAATGATTAATGTCAGTGTTTTCAAAAGGTGATTTTATCAGGTACTTTCTTTAATTAGGGAGATCACAATAAGAGAGAAACTTGGAACTGGAAGTCAGACAAATGAATCTGATCACAGAATGATTGGGCGGTGAAGCCCAAGTGTGATGAGATATAGCAGGTGCTTAGTTTTAAAATGTCACAAGGTACCAGACTCAGTACAGAGACCACTGAGTGATTAAAGGGCAATGTCTTACAATGGATCAAGCTAAATGATGTAGCACTTCCTAGTCAGCTTATATCCTAGGAACTTGTAAAACAGTCACTTTCAGGGGCTTTATCTGTTGGGTACTATAAAGGATAGCTTCTTTGACAAAGACAGATCTCTCTTGAATCTCATCTCCATGTTTCAAAAGATGCAATTTATAGGCACACTAAGTAAAACCAAAGCAATCTGTGTGCTGTGAGGCCAGAAGGGAGTGTACTCTTTTATTTTTTTTTTCTAATCTTATCCTAGAAATGAACAGGTTTCCCATGTAAAGCAGATTGTAGACATATGAAATCATAGTTTAAATTTTGAGAGCTAGTTTGCTAGTATAATAACAGAAAATAGTCTTACATGAAACGTTATTAAGCATCTTAGTAAGCTTGGTTGCCAGTTTTCTGGTCTTTGCTTGAATTAGCAAAGGTTTCAGTAGGCTGCTAATGCAGTGTGTGAAAGATACATCCCAAAGAGCACTGATGAAGGCATGTTCCTATTTTTGTTGCTGGAATCTGACTTGGCTTATAGCTGGACATGGAAGAAAAGTAACTTTGATGTTTTGGAAGATCATCTGAATGCTGAATGATTACCTCCAAAAGTCACTGTCATGAAGCAAAGCCTGATCTGCTACTATTTGTTAACTGCTCTCAGGGGCACGTGCATGTCTGTACATACAAATACTTAGAGTTTAATGGCAGACTCTCATTTTCAGATGTTCACAAATTATGCTACTTCTATAAGAAGAATCTTCTCTATGAAATTGCAAAGAATGCCTCCCAATTTATCTGTGCTGTAAATCTTAAGTAGTGTGGGAATAAAATTTCAGTGTAGGGAGAAAATGTGGTACATTCTTCCACTTTCTCATATTTGGATGACGGACAATAAACTGTTAGGCGTCTTAGACATTTATATTCTTTGGTCTAGAAGTGGAGCTAGTCATTTTGAACTGAGACACAACCCAGCATTTGCTGGTATTAGTTGGACTTTTTTCCTTTGTAGACTTCAATATGGTTTTGTCTGGTGTGGGTAGGTAGGTGGTTTTTTTGTTGTTCCCACTGCCCCCACCCAGTCACTTCCCTACCCTGTTGGATTGGTTGTAGATGGCCAAGTTACAGCAGTGAGGGGTCTGCAGGAGTGGCCTCTGTGAAAAAAGGTCAGGGGCTCGGCACCAGACCCACCACAAGACACCGTCGTGCCCACCACCAATGCAAGTGGTGCCTCTGGGTAGACGTATTTAGGAAAGGGAAGTGTGAGAAATAGCCCTGTAAACACTAAAATCAGAGAAGGAGATAATCTGCTCCGGGTAGAGGAGACCATCCAGCGGCATGTGGATATACTCTGAATGATCTGTAGCCCATGGCCAGCCCATGTTGGAGCTGGTCCTTCTGAAAGGAGCTGTAGCCCACGGAGAGGACCCATGCTGGAGCAGGTCTGATGTCTGCACCCCATAGGAGGGACTCCATGCTGGAGCAGGGGAAAAGCATGAGGAAGAAGGAGCGGCAAAGAGGAACTGTTATGAACTGACTATAACCCCATTCCCTATCTGCCTTGCCACTTAGGAGGTCTGGACAAGGAGCTTAAGTAGTTGAGAATGAAGGAGTGTGAAGTTGTACCTTGGGAAAAAGGGGGTTGGAGGAAGCTGTTTTAGTTCTTGTCTTTGTTTCTTATTATCCAGGTCTATTTCAATTGGCATAAACTTAAACTCATTTTTCCTGGGTTGAACCTGTTTTGCCTGTGATGGTTATTGGCAAGTTACTTCCCTGTCTTCATCTCAACCAATTAGCTTTTAAATTTTATTTTCTCCCCCAGTCCTGCTAAGAAGAGGCAATTACAGAGCAGGTGGGTGGGCAGGTGACAGCCTGACCAACCACAGATAACGATCCCCTCTGGGAAATGTATTTTACTAATACCTTCCTGTGTGAAGTCCTCAAATCTTGAGTTTGTGTGTGTGGGTTGTGTCCACTTGACAGGAAGTGGCAGATGAACACACACTCAGTATAAGTTGCTTTTGAAGGCAGAGTTGGGAACTGGGCTCCCTAAAGCTGTGGTGAGCAGTGTGACTGGGCTGGGGAACCTAGTACATGACAGGCCTTCTAGAGAAAAGTTTGACATTGTGCTAATCTTGGAGCCATTCCTATGGGTCCCAGTCCAAAATATTAATTGTGGAACCTGGCAACTTTGTGCCTCCCCTAAAGTATCTGGCAGGTGGGTTATATACTTAGATTCTACCCAATTCAAGCCTGGGAGGTACTTCCTTCCAGAACTTGTTGAGTGGGATACTGGGAGAATGATTACTCAGCAACAGTTGCTAATGTGTATAGTAAGTATTAGATATTTATGTACCTTTTTTCATTAGCATAGGAGAGAACTTTTGATTAGAAATTTTTGATCTCTTTGAGGATTGCAGTATTGTGTACTAGTTTTTGTTTTAATTACAGATCACAACTTATAACAATGCTTTTCTTGAGGAAAAAACCCCAACATAAACCAACAAAAACCAAGAGAACAGTGCATATTTCTGTTGTGCTGTTTCATTTCCTTTTTGTTTTCTGTTCATAGGTACTTCAGAATAATTTTGTGTTTTTCTTTCCACTACAGGAATAAATATATTACTTTGGCCTTTTTCAGTTTCTTAATCCTTATGCCAATTCAGGGCTGGGTTTCAGCCTAAACTGTTGTTTGCCATATATGTGTGAATTTGGAGTCATTGCTAGTAATGTAAAGAAAGAAGCCACCTAACCCATCTATGGTTCATTTTCCCATATCCTAATATTCCCAAATAGTAGTGCTGATACTTAAGCAGATCTGTAAATTACTTTGCAATCTACACACAAAAAGATACGTTAAAAAGTACAATAATATTTTTGCATCTCAGTAATAGCTCCAGAGGGCCCATTATGTTCTACTGAGCAAACATGTTGACATTGCTTCTTATTTTTGAATATGTATTTAGGAATTTATTTAAAAATGGATTATTGATCAATGGTCTATAGTGGAATCTCTAGGAGAACCATTAGTGTCCATTGCATAAATCTTGCATAGCTTGTCATTTATTGACCCTGTGGAGGTAACCATTCCAGTCTGTCAGGTCAGTTTGTCCATGCACCAGCTCAATAAACTCATTCTGCTTTTGTGTGGGAAAAGTTTCCTTTTAAGATTTTTTTGATGTACTGATTTTTAAAAACTATCATGTAGAAAGAAAAAAGTTTGGTTTACAAATGACAGTACTGAAAATTAAAATAAAAGCTGCTATGGGTTCTGAAAGTATCTTACAGTAGAAATAATATTTCACACAAAATTATAAACATGTCTTTTTTTTCCCCTCGTAATCTAAACAACGTTGTGGTAGCAAACTTGTATGGCACATTCATACTGTAGTAAATCCATATGCTTCTTTCCTGATCCCCCTAAAACCAGGGGATTTATACTGGCCAGAGCCAATCCATGGACTTTACTACACAGATGTAAATTAGAGTGCTGTAATACACCTAATGCCAGAGACAATTATGTAAAAGGTGGTGAATATTTTGAAACTTCTCTTGTAATGAATTAAATTTTGTTAAACCAAGTGTGTTGTTTGGCTTAAGATTTTGTAGACAAGTTTAAACAGCAAGTCTAAATGGTTATGCTGTCAATAAAAACAAACTTTCCTGTAATGTATGTGAAAGCTTAACGTAAATTACGTTGTTACAGCTTTTATCATAAGTGTAATGTGTTACTAGCAGTGGGCAAAGAAAGCCTAAAAGTAAGATTTCATATTGACTCATAAATCAATAACTAGAGAATCACATGCAAGGTAGAAATAATAAAATAACAACATACTCCTGAATTTCTGATGTGAATTACATTGTAATGCAGCTGTGAAAATGTTATTTGGGTTTTCATGGCATAGTTGTATGTAAGTTCTGCCATAAAAACATGAGAATTTATCAGAGAATCTTACCTGCATGAGGCAGGCGTACACAATATATTTTCACCATTTCATAGCTGTAGAGCTTTAGTATTTTTCTCTCAAATTTAATATTTTTAAAATATTCTTACAGAATGAGATTGCTTTTTATATATTGAAGCTGCAGTCTTTTCTGATCTGTTAGAATATGAAGTTTCTGTGTGTATGCGTGTGTGGTTTAGCATTCTGTAAGTCAGTGATCTCTCCAGGGCATCTTGAAATAAAAGTGTCTCTTCTGGCTAAGGATGTACTTATTATAAACCATTTTTCAGCAGTGATTTTAATTTTCTAGAGCATGCTCTGTGTCAGTTTAAAGACTGAGCAGCTGAATAAGTGCTGCTGCACAATGTAGCATAGCTTGGGGATTGAATGTCATTGCTCAGTGTGGT
Source organism: Dryoscopus gambensis (assembly GCA_013389985.1). Classification (NCBI taxonomy): domain Eukaryota; kingdom Metazoa; phylum Chordata; class Aves; order Passeriformes; family Malaconotidae; genus Dryoscopus; species Dryoscopus gambensis. Next base: position 33,613 of record WEIT01014262.1, read on the forward strand.
TTTTCCCTGGCTATAAACTATGTGTATGATATTAGTTATGAACACGTTCTGCGATATCTGCAAGCTGAGGAGCAGGTAAGTGAATCTATGTCCATAAGTTTCAGTGAAATATGTTGTTACTATGTTGGTAAGATTTTGATTTGCAGTAGGAAGTGTGCTAAACGGAGAAGAAAGTGGAAAAATTACGAAACTGTGGCACAGGCAGGTCTGAAAGCCTTATCACCCCTTCATGGTTCAGGAATCTCAATGTGTTTCCAAATGTTCTCAGCCCCAGTGTTGCCTGTGCTTCTGCCTGCACTTAACTCGGATGTGAGCCGTCCTCTGGCTGCACTTAACTGGGATGTGTGTTGTCCTCTGGCTGTTGGAATGTCAGATATATAACAATACACACACGTGTATAAATGTATAGCTATCCATAAATATGGAAATACCAGGCAATGTTTAGTGAAGAACTCAAATGAATGTGGTTGTGTTGAGAGGAGAGATGTTGCCATGTGGGCTTTGAACCTGCCTTAGTGTTAGGTATTTTCCTGTTACTTTAGACATGCATTCAGGTCAGTGAGAGATCTTATGTATGTTTAAAGTCCCTTACTTATGTTTGGGTTTTTTTTAAAGAACCAGTTTTGCTCCCCCTTATGTTACACTATGAAGGTATTTTTGAATGTTTATATTTTTGCATGCCNGAGCATGATGTACATAATGTCAATGCAAAGCCCTGTGATAGCAGAAGGCCACCTCTCCTTGGGGTGGCAAGGGCACACTGGGATTTTGTTCCCAAGGGTCTGTGCAGTACCACTAAGGTCTGTGAGCTGACTTTTGCTGCAACAAACAACACAGTACTTGAAAATGCAGTTTATAACCATTGAGGAATGAGAATAATCATTTGCTCCTATTTTTACTATGAACTGAAAGACTTTATATCTCTCATTTCCATTCTTAACGGGATCCTGGCAAGCCCTGCTCCCCTTTTGCCATCTGATTCCCTCCATTTTCTTGCTGCTTCTCCTTCCTCCCTCCAGATATGACTGCCTTGCTCTCCACATAGTAAAGCCCTCTCCTCCCTTCCACTGCTCTTGGAGCCAGGCCTTTCTTACAACCTGTTCTCACTTAAATAATCCATTCTGTCTCCTGGTTTTCCTCAGTGTCTGCTTTCATCTCTTGCTTAATTTGTTCAATGACTTCCTTTCCTTTAGCTTTTTCATGGTGTAAGAAGGCTTTACTCTTTCCTCTTCTGTGCCTACCTGTCCTTGACCTGCCTACTTCACCAGCTGCACCCAGCTGGTGTGATATCTGAAGTATTGCTTTGTTTACAGTGTCCTCCATTGCATTTCCATCCCAGAATCCTCCCTGGTCCTGTTGCTATTCCTTACACTCTACAGAACAGTCTTTTACTAATCATTGAAAAAACTCTTCTAAACGAGAGCTAAGAAGCACCTCTTGTTCATGTTTGACTGACAAAGGGCAAAAAGGAGCCACAGTCAGGGGGTGAGCTAGTGTTGGAAGCAACAGACATTCTCAACTTCTTCCATTGATTTTATTCTCTTGAGGGATTGATGCTGTGCTATACCTAGGGTCAAAGCATATATGAGAAAATGTAACTTTAAATGGAATATTCTTCAGTATTAAGCTGCATCTAGACCTGCCTCAATATCTGTTTGTCCAAACTGCACTTTCATCTTGCCTTTCAGAGACCTCTTCCTGTGTATTTAGCCATGAATTCAATTTCAGTGGGAATCAAACAGCTGCTTAATCTTTCCTGTCAAATTCTTTCTCCCATTGCTTTTGATGGCTGAAGCAAATATCACTTGTCTTCCTGCTGCTCATATAATTTTTAGCATTGCTTTCAACAGGAATGTGTTTCTAAGTATTCATGTTCTGGCTATCTTTGTGCTTTACAGATTCTTTTTAAGATAGACAGCTCTTTCCCACTCTGTGTCACCTAGAAGTCTGGACTGGGCTAATCTAATTTTGCATTTTCATTTACTGAAATATCCTTCTCCTGTTCTTGGTAAAGAAGACATTTGGCTATATCCACTAGACCTCTTGCAAAAACAATTTTCCTTGGGTTTTTTTTTTTTTTGAACATCACTCTTTCCTTTGCATCAGATTCTTGTATCCTTACTTTTGTAAGCTTTTTGTTTTCACTGTGAAGATTTTTCCCAGTTTCCAGTACCCTTCTTGTTCTTTCCTGAAGTTTTCTTTAAAGTTCTGATTCTGAGCTGTGTCCAGTGCACAACAAATGTGTTCATAAATCTGTCAAACCAGCAAGGAAGTACCAAAACAAGACACTTAATAAAAAATGTAATCTCATTATCTTCCCCAAAGTTCTGCCTTTACAAATCATCTTTGCTATAATGTTTGCCAGAAGTTCACAATGATAATATGTTTTATTTAATGTTTATTGGCTCTTGTGTAGTCTGANTCAGCAAATCCCCGAATTTGTAAGTGTTATCTAATAGAATTAGCTCAGTTTAATTTTTTAAAAATTGTTGTGTTCTCTGCTATCCCTGCAGCAATTGGTGTATTATAATTGTGTAATAGATCAAATTGTATGTGTTACAATTACATAACTGATGGTAATCAAGCACTAGTCTTGTTTAGACTAGATAATTGTGTTGATAACTGTATTTAACAAAAGGTTATTGAGCATCCCCGTGTGGTTCTGTCTCAGTTCAGTGGCTCTTACTGGATTTGGTGCTGCTCTGTGGTGGTTCTCAGAGTCTGTCAGATCTTTCTGTTAAACAGCTTCTCACATGACTGCAGAGAGTCCTGGGAATGAGTGTGCATTTACTATTTGAGATAAATTTACAAGATCAGGACTTGGTTAGCTTCCATACTGTTCTGTTTTGGGGGACTTGGGGGACGGTTCTTGCAATGCAAGCTACAGTTTTTAGAGAGGACTCTTAACAGCTGTCTGGTTTGGGTTAGAGAAGACCTGATAGCTATACTGGAGACAAGAAAGGCTTTGAAATGCTGTGCCCAGGTCCTGAGCAGAAATTGTGAAGCAGACTATAACTGAGTAGATGGCAAGTGAAATATTTGGTATTTATGTCATTAAATACTAGCTTTTAGCACATGAAAGAAACCTAGAGATGGAGGAAGGCTAATAATACCAGTGTATTAACATGCTGCATTAATGCATAAACATGCATTAACATGCATTAATGCTGCATTAACTTGCATTATTAAGAGATGACTCCTGCTGCAGTCTGTGTATCTGCACTGAAGGGAATCATGGAAATGTTTTGGCTTGTGTTTTGAACTTGGTGTTCACTGTAGCTGGAAGAGCTTCTCGGCCTATGAAACTGTTTCACTGTTTTGCTGCCAGTGAAGAACCTCTTAGGAAAACAAAACAGTATCAAACCAAGCACAGAACTGGCACTTTTCATTATGTTAATCTGAACTGGGATATTACTCTAAGAGAATATGCTGTGAAAAACTGATCTTGGCAGTAGTATACCTACATTTCTTTATTGCTGAGTGACTAGTAATCAAAGAAAGAAACCCCCCCTACACATTTAATTTAAAAAACAAGCAAGCACAAATAAACCACCTCAAAAAACCTATGGCTTGCATCAGATTTCTTCTGTTTAAGGTAGTAAACTACTGTTGTTAAACTCCTCCTTCACTGAAAGTGATCTGTGCCTGATATTAAATATTATCGTGTTTCATTATTCTGTTGTATGGATAGTGTAGCCTGGCTGCCAGTCTATGCATGCTGCGCTTTTCTCTTGCATCAGTTTGTCTCACTTTAGACTCTAACCTCCGTTTAAGCTGCTTTAAATTTTGTTTATAAGGGAAGCTGTCAGTAGATGGCAGCAGCAATCTCCTCAGATAATAGTTTTAGGTTACCAGCCAAATGAACATCTTACATTAATGTTAACTAATCCTAAGGAAAAACACTGTACTGAAGT
>WEIT01014263.1:1891-81263 GCA_013389985.1 Dryoscopus gambensis
ATAAACTGTACTAAGGCACGAGGACTTCTTCTCAACCTCCATATTAAGGATGTCACCCTGATGAACAATGACCTTCTTTCTTTCATGTTTTATTAGCCTTTACTGCAGCCAGTACAGTGTGATAAATCAGGTCATAATCCAGGCCTTTTTCAGCCTTTATGATCGCTTCATCATTTCACTGCCTGTCCCTATGGTATAGCTGGGAAGTGGTGAAAACATTTGGACCACATACATGCAAAACAGCTGAGAAGAACTTGCTAGGTGAAGGGTACCCTGTCCAATCCAGAAACAAGTGGGCATAAAGTACTTATCAGATATTTTCATCTCAGAACAGAGCATACAATTACACAATTAGCATCTTTCAGTTCATGTCAGATGCTGGACAGATCCAGAGCTTTCCCACATGCAAAACTTCCTGTATCCAAGATACGGGTCCAGGTTACAGCACAGAATTAATACTGCATTTAACTGACCAGTTTAAATAGCAGAAAATTAAGTTTCATAGAACTACACTTGAACTCCCCGCTAAAGCATTGCTCTGGCTCTGGCCCCCCCACTGGCATTTGCATTTGGAAACTTTTCTTTGCTTAGAAGATGACTAGAGGGAAACCTGCATTACACTGACACTAGAGCTTATTTTAACTACAATTTACAGGCAAATTATATTCTTCTGTGATGACATGGATCATAAAGCATACAACAAAGTTAACATGGATGTGCATTATTGGTTAAATGTAGAACAGTGGGTTGACAGAGAGAATATAAAATGTAGTATAACTCTCTATTAGAAGAATGCTAATGTCCAGGATGCAACAGGAAATTAAGAAGGCCATGAGAACCACTGAACTGTCAAAAGGTATGCGACACAGATTGTGAAGAAAGGTTGTGAATAAAGCTAGCTGAAAGGGAATTATCAACACAGAGGAATTAAGAGATTCACCATAACCTCAGAGTCTCTCAGAGCAGTGCAGCTTTTCCTTTCCACCGAGTTCATCCTTTCCAGTCTATTTTTCTTCAGGTTGTATTAGTTCACATCCCCTCCTCCCAAATAAGATTTCACATTAAACATCAACTAGCATGAGCTTCAATCACAGTGTTCAGAACTGTTATGCCCAGAAGCCAGTTCTCTTACAACAGTCTAACCTGATTGTCTCTGTCAGCCTGCCTCGAAGGTTTTGTCTTCAAAGACAACTAGGCCAAGGACTATATGCAGAGGTAAACTTTCTTCTTCTGTTTTGAAGTTATGCCTTTTCAAAGACAACTCAAGATTACTTTTTCGGGTTTTTGCACCATATGATATTTACATTACTCAGTCCTGTCAGGAATAGTTTTGAGGAGCTGCCTTCCAGGTTCCTCTTTTACAGGAAAGCATGTATTTCTGCATGCTTTGCTATTTCTAGTCAACTTCACTCTTTTAGATTAATATATTTGATTGTAATTTATGATAAATCAGTCTAAGCTCCATATATTTCCATACATACATTTGCTTTATGGCATTTCCCAGTCAGTTCATCTGTGAACTTGATAAATACATAATCTTGTATTTCATGTGTTCAGTTTCTTCACCTGTCAAGAAGAAAGTGAAAGATGAAACTTGCACTGGAAATTATAGTCTCACTCTATGCACGAACCCTGCCTCATAACTACAGTCCTTAATTTAGGACCAGAATACCAGGAAGAAAAAAACACCCCCACTAAAAAACCTCAACTACAAAACCTATCTAATGAGCATGTTGATAAACTTAACATGAAGCATACAGAAAAACAAAACAACGACAAATTACATTTCAATTGCTGTCAGAGTTATTTTAATATCTTATTTCAAAAAGCTTGGGAACTATTATCGAATCCAGTAAGATGAATTTTTCCTGTAACTTCATGCAATAGAGAATTATCGCTTTCTCTTTCAGTCTTTAACATGATATCACTTCATATACAGCTAATGATGAATTTTTCATTTCTCGTTTTTCATAATAATGAAAAATGATTGTGATTTTGCCAGTTGAATATTACAAAGTGCTATCCAACTACTGAATTTTACAACAAAGCCCTTTCACTATTTTCAAATACTGATAATACTGAAGTATTAGATCTTTCCAGAAAATGAAGACCATCATCAATATCTCAGTCTTGTGAAACCTAGCATTAGAAGCCAAAACCTTCATATTTATAGGGTGGTAGTAGTACTTCTCACAAAATTATCTGTTTTGCTACAGTTATAAGAATATACTCTTTAGCAGGAAGAGGTTTCTTGGGCCAGATCAAGTGGATGAAAATTTGCCAGTCTCACTGTGATGATTCTTATTAATAAAATACCGTATTCTTTGTAGAAATTGATGTAAATAGAAAAAAAATTGGGGCTTGTTTCAATCTGTAACAACTATGTCAAACTGGGAAAATCAAGGAGTTTAAATAATTTGAGGACAATTTAAATGGTCTTCAGGTCCATCAGCTGCATCACAGCTATACCGCTGTTGGAACTCAAAGATTCCACTGTATACCTGCCTGTTTGGAGTCACCTCTTGCCATTTCTGTATGTGCTTGGGACTGCACATTTCATCTTGTCTAGCACACCAATGCCTGCGTGAAGGTAGCTTTCAATTAATATACATTTAACTTGGTTGACTATTTTTAAAGATTTTGTGCTTGAAATATGTTGTTTATTTAAATTTTGTGCCATGATGAATATGGCAGAAGATTTACTCATAATTAATCTCAGTTGCTCCAGAAATATGGCCTCTTAGCACCATCATAATCATTACTGCATCTTACCTTCTTCTCAGATTTTCATCTATTTTTCTAAAATATTTCTCATTTGACAAATCTGACTGCAAAGGGTCAAGAATTACATAGAAATAAAAGATGAAAAACAAGCACTAAAATATTTTGGGGATATGATATCATTTGTCATTTGAGTAATGATAAAATTTTATTCATTCTATTTAGGCCTATGTTACCTTAGGCACAAAATATATTATATCTTGGACTCAGGAAGTTATCCAATTTCCTTGCCCTCCGAAAGGATCACAGAATTTATAGTGGAAAAACCTATTATATTATCAGGCTCTAGATGGTTGAAGGTACATTCTGACAATACAGAAAACATTAAATGTAATACTGATATTACTTGCATTCAGCCAAAGAAATGCATTGAATTTATGAATGAAAATAATACAAGATTGGAAAAATTTTAACTCTACTTCTTGATTGCCTATAATTAATTATATACAAAAAGATGAATCTACAAATTCTGAACAATAATGAAATTATTCAACATAAAAATTCCATTAAATTGATTTTTTCACTACTTTAGTTTTATTTATCTTCTGTTTTGTTGGTTTTTTTTTTTTTTGTCTGTCTCTACACAGTGTAGAAGATGATTCAGAGAAGATAAGGGATAATGAAGGATCTAAGTAAAAAGTGACCATTTGGGTTTATCTTGTCTCCTCTAAGATGCAGTGACCTAGCTATAGCTATAACTGGTGCACTGCCCAGCACTTCCTTTGTTTGTTGAATGCAAGAGACTGTATGCAGGTTCTGCAAAGGACAGCTAGCCCACTCACTGTGCTTTGGGGTGAGGATTATTTTGTTCTGCAGTGAAGTTAGCACCGTTGGAAAGGTGTCAGCCCTGGAAAGCAGCACTCTCTGGGAACATGCATTGCCTGGGGAGCTCCATGTTGGGACTCTGCACTCCAAACTTCACTGTGGGTTGCATGTGGTCAGGGAGGAGTGCTCACAACTGCCAGTTTGAAACACAGTCTTTTGGTCCCCAAAGTACAATTTATGAATTTGCAGCATAGCAGTTTCATATGTTTGAGCCAGTTTCATATGCTGGGATGACATTTGTCTGTGCATTTGGCTGGCAAATCTGTGATGTCCCAGAAAGAAGAAAGTCAGTGAGGCTGCTTTTGCCGCTTAAGTGTTACAGGTAATCCTGTGCTGTTGAAACACATGCTTTCCCTCACATTCCTCTCTGGCATGCATGGACGAGTGTGACTCATTGTGGGTGGGAAGACTTCATTTCTAATCCATCCTGCTGCTGTCAGTGGCCCAGCATAGGATATTCAGCAGTTCAAGATGCGGAAGCATGAGAGTGATCAAATGTAACCAGTGATCCCTAGTTTCACAGGCTCAAACTCCTGTGCACCTAAAAAGGGGCTGAAATCCCAAATTTGTTCCACACAGCCTGATGAACACAAATTAGGTGCTAAGAGGAGATTTCATTTGCTTCTGTACCTGCACTGCTGCCACCACCCAGCCCCTGACAGAGAGAGAGCCTGAGCCCTGACTGCCACCGAAGCCAGAGTCAGCACCCTCGCGCACAAGTCATTCGGACAAACTAGTTTTCCAGGTTTTGGTTTGTCCCTGTTTTCCATTGTTTCCAGGCCTGAGTGGGAGGAGATCCAGCCACGGGAGCCTCTCCAGCATGCTGCCTGTGTGCTCGTGGGTAACGTGGGAAGAACTGCATAGTCAAGCATAGGCCAAGTCAGCTTTTTGCCTTTTTCTGGGAAATCACTCTGGGTGCTGTCTTCGGGAAGCATTTTTCTTCATTCTATTGTGAATAACCTTTTGCGGGTAAAACACTCGCTCTTTTGTACACTCTTTTATTAATATTGTTGTGGTTATTGTAAATTTTCAGTAAATTGTCATTCCACTTATAGTCTCTCCTAGTGTTTTCCTCCATTGGGAGGGGATGGGGAAAGGGAGCAGCTTGAGTGGGTTTAATTTTCCTGCCAGGTTTTAAACCAGAACAATGGCAAATATTAGCATTGTAGTTAAAAAGTGAAAATTAAATCTTTGTATTTTTGCTATGTGCAAAACATATTTTTTTTTATTATATGTTGTGCTTCATCCAATTACTTTGATTATGTTTGTTCTTGGTGGCAATGATCGGTATGAACAGAAGGAAATATTACTGAAAGCCATTAGAAAAGGTAAGTATCAGTTTAACTCCACTGATATCAGTGAGTTCACACTGGTCTGTGAAGCTCAGCAGCGCAGAGCATTGTCCATAAAGACCATGTGTGTAGTAATTTGGTAATATCAACAAGAGCAAAAGCAGGAATTATTCCATTACTAGCAACTGGAAGTTTGCGATTCTTGTCATTACTCCTGTGGGGAAAAAATATCTGTGATAAGACATAAAACTCAAAGTAAGCAGATATCTGTATTAACGCTTTCATAAAAGTGCTCCTGGGAAAATATGTGTTCTGTTTTCTGAAAATTTTTCAGAACTCGTAATTTGTTTTCAATCCATCACGTAACAACACTAAGGCTTTTCAAAGTTTTTAATAAGCATATAAAAAAAAGACAAAAGAATATGAGTCAATCTCCTTCTTATCTAACAGTGCCTAGAAAACATTCCTGGAAGGAAGAAATTCTAGCGGAAGTGTGGTCTTCCATTAGAATTTCTTCCTTCCAGGAGTGTTTCACATGTCACAAGAGCAGATGCCAGGACTCATGTCCCTCCAAGAGATGTGCTCAGCTGGCTCTGGGACACAGCTTTGAGCAAAGGCTTAGTACCTACATGTTACCAGAGCTTGGGCACCGTGACACACAAGCTCTGCTAACTTCTGTGCAGGGATCCTTTTTCCACTTTGAGACAGGTAAAAGCCATCTATGACCAGTCATGAAAAATGATCAAACCCCACAAAATTCTGCCAGTGACACTAGGCTCAGAGGTATCTGATGGTTCTTCCTGTTTCTTCCTTCACCATCCCTGCAACTGGAAGGATAGAGGAGAACACCACTTTTGCTCCTGATCCCCTAACCAGTCATCCCAAGGCCCTTGAAGTCTCTCCTGGTTGTTCCGGGACTTCTTGTTGCAACTTAATTGCTGCCCTTCTGAAAAATCCATAACAGCTGATAACCTGAGCACCCTTTCAGAGTAGGACCTTTCCCTTAACATCTTTAACCCGGGTCCCAAGGAGGCACAAGACTTCCCAGAGAAATGGGTTCCAGATTTGCCTGGAACTCAAGAAGTAAAATGAGTCTATGACCTTTGGAAGAAGGGGCAGGCAATTCAGGAGGACTATATGGATATTGTGAAGCTATGCACATGAAAATTAGGAGGCCCAAAGCCCAACTAGAACTTAATCTGGTGATGCCTTCTCCAGCTACCTAGAAACAGAGACTAGACAAGAGTAAGGGAATAAATGTAGGTATTTATTTCAAAGGCCTTCAAAGGTACACCCTGGGGAGCCAGAGGCTACTTCCAAAATGGACCCCAAGATGGAGGACAGGTCACGAGTTCTTCACGCTTTTATAGGTTTGGACTATTTGCATATCAGCATAAATTCACCAATTAAAACTTTAGCTTTCTTCAATTTATCCACCTCTTTTGTGGCCCTGGTTTACACCTTTGGGCCTAGGACAGTCTGAGTGTCCTTGAATAGCAAGCCCAGAGAAGCTTTGTTGTGTCTATCTGGCCTAAGAGAGCAGCTAACAAGCTACAAGAGACTTCAGAGTTACACACTAGGCAATACAGAATTTGAAAAGTATAAAAGTTAAAGTCTAAGGCATCACTGGCTGCTGTTGTAAAAGACAAAATAGTACAAGAAATTCAATAAATACATCAGCAACAAAATGTGGGCTAAGGAGAGTCTTCATTCATTATTAGGTGTGGGGGGAAACATAGTGACAAAGGATGAGCAAAAGAGGTCCTTAATGCCTTCCTTGGCTCAGTCTGTAACAGTAGGACCAGCTGCACTCTGGGTACCCAACCCTCTGAGCTGAAAGACAGGGATGAGAAGCCGGAAATAAAGCCAAATAAACCAAGGGGAATGGCTGGTGACCTGCTACTCCTCTTAGACACAATCTGTGAGGCCAGATGGGATCCACCCAAGGGTACTGAGGGAGTTGGAGGAAGAGCTTGCTTCAGTAATTTATCAGCAACCCAGGCTAACTGGGGATGTCCCAGCTGACTGGTTGTTAACTAATGTGATGCACTGCCACACAAAGGGCAGGAAGGATCTGGGAAACTGCAGGCCTGTCAGTGTGACCTCAGTGACAGGGGAGGTCATGGAGCAGATCATCTTGAGTGCCATCATACAGCACGTACATAACACTGCCACCAATTCCTCAATTTTAGGTGGTTCTGGAATGGGAAAGGCACGTCCGTTTTTCTATGATTCTGCCCCATGTGGAGAAAACATACGAGACAGGGAAAAGAAAGAAAAAAGAAAAGAAAAAAGAACAAAAAAGGAAAAAGAAAGAAGAAAGAAAAGAAAAGAAAAAAGAAAAAAAGAAAAAAAGGATAGAAGTAATTTCAGAAAATTTTAAACTTTTTTGAATGGTGACCCCAAGGTTCAGTGCTTCAAGTGCGCTCAGTGGACCAGCACCTCAGTGGGTGTGGAACAGAAGGTGCTGTTGACTACAGGGTGCCCTGGCTGCTCTACAGGGCAGCAGGATCTGCTCCAACCTGAGACACTCAGTATGAAATGCCTTAACAAATAATTGGCATTCATGGAAGGACACATAAATTTTCATCTGTGTGGTGCTGTGTATGTTTGTTCTCAATGTCTTGCTGGAAACTCTGTAAAAGTGACTGACTTTTTAGTCTGAAAGACCTGACAGACGTCCTAGTAGAAGTGTTTCAGTAGTATGGCATTGGCTAAGCATATGCATATTCTGTACTAAAGCTGAGAATAACTTTTAGAAAAATAAGAGACCAAACTGATAATCAAAACTTGAGACTGTCCATTCTTGTTTAGAATAAGAGAAGCATTGTAATAACTTCCTGTGATGTAATGGGAAAATATTCGTTTGAATTTATCCACCTCTTTTCCACTGCAGAGGAAGATACTCTAGAAATTCAAATTCTGCACAGTGCCATACGGGTAAATGGTTAACGTACAGACACATCTACAATGAAGAATTATTACTGAGAAAATAATCTTTAAAATGTCACAGTTAATAATCTAGGAAAGAATTTTAAAAACCTATCAACATTAGTCATTGCTACCATTGAAATTATACAACTACTACTGCAACAGAATAAATAGCAGTAAAGCTGCTCTAATACTGAGAGGTTTTAAGACCCTCAACCTGCATGTAATAAAGATAGCACTACTGACTTTATCCTGAACCATACCCTCGCGTTCTTGTAGCCCACAAATTCCATCCGGGGAAACAGTGCTGGAGGGCAGAGCAGCTGCTCAGCTCACCTCTGCAGGGGGCCATACTTTCAGTGGAAAGCAGCAAATGTAACAAATCCTACAGCCATCAGTGAACCTTGACCTCTCTGAGAGGAATAGTGTCAACTTTGTACCAGGCAAGTTGTAGGCTAAGAGAGGTGATCCAGGAGCACAGTGAGCTCTCTGAGAATCCTCTAAGCACCACAAATGTACTGTCAAAAGACCATTATCTGAACTCATCTCATAATCTGAATTTGTGGGATCTGTTCTGCCTTCAGAGGACTTTACAAAACTATTCATAGCAAAGGGATGCAGTGCACTGCACAACTGGAAGGAGTTGGCAAAATGTTCTATGTATGCAACTCTTGGTCTCCTAAGATATGAAATATTTAAGAATAGTCTGGAAATTAAATCAGTTTTGTGGCCATGGTGAATGAATTATTTACAGAATAAGTAAAACGCTCTGCCCTCACAGACATACTCTTTACCAGCTTCAGGTCCAACAGCATGAGTGGTGTCTTTAAAGAACAGTCTCTGGAATATCTATCTGTAAGTATATTTCATGTTGGCATGTGTGTCATCAGCCTGCTATTAAGATTTTAGTTCTGACCAAAACAATCCATACAGGAAGGAGCTGAGCTATGATACAGCCTGATGAAGTGCATTTCATAAGCCAGTATTATTGAAGACTCCCATGGCCATTAATCTCTTCAAATGGATCTTGGTATAGGCTGACATTTGCAGACAAATAAGTTGTGTCAGAAACAGGGTTGGTGATGTCACGTTTCTTTGCCATCAATACTCTTAAAGTACACTATGTTCTTTAGAGGCTCAGCAAAGCATCCTGGCAAGAAAATAGCTGAATGCAGATGTTCACATTACTTTCATTGGTACAGACTCACATTTAGGTATAGCTACAAAAAGAATAGTGCTATGCCAAGACATTAATGGTAGTGTTGAATATACTATCAGAAGTTGGTGTTACTGAAAGGAATGTCATTCAAACATGGATAATTAGTGTTGCTTACAGAAAAGTTTATTAACTTCGGTAATGTGCTGTGATGATAAGGCTACTCCACCAGAATTTGGAAGGTTCTGGTGCTGCCTTGCCTTTTGTGGAGTACCCTAGACAGTTATATGCTCTAGATAAGTGAAACTTTGTGAATAAAGCAAAACAATAAAAAATTTGCTTCAGTAATAACTAGATCAAATTAATGCTGCATCCTAACCCAAAGATAAATGTAAGCTGTATTTAGGTTCATTGAAGATACACAAGTAAATATATACTATACAAAGTTTCAAGTGCCAAAACACATCTGAAACTCCTCAAACTATTGAAAACTGATTGCAAGAACAGTTCTGTTTGACCTTCTACAGACTTGCACTGTCTGAATGTACAGTTTCAAAGTGCAATCAATTTAAGAGATTACTGCCTTCAGTAAAACAAAATTAGCACACTGAACGTTATTTAAAATAAATTCTCTTCCTACATTCTGGAAATTGTTACCCTAAGGTATTGATGGAAGATTCCCCAAGGCCAGAGGGTTGGGGGTGCACAAGATGTTGGGAAGGGACATACAACTGGCAGGCACTTGCCACTTAACCTCTGGAATGACATCAAGATATTGAAAACATGTGATCATGATGTTCATGGCAGAAGTGCAGTCTGGACTATCATCAAGGATGTCATCAATATATCAGCAATGCACATCCATGAAGGGTTACAAAAGCTTGATAACATGGCATGTGCACTTACAGGCCTAGGAATAAATCCCTGAGGAAGGTGAGTAAATGTATATTAAATGGATTTGCAGTGAACACAAACTACTTGCAGTCTTTGGGCTGCAAAGGAATCATGAAAGACACACCCTTAACATCAGTGGCTCCCAGCCAAGGATGGGAATCACACTCAGTGGGAAAATTTAGGTTCAAGATAGATGGGACTGCCACAGGAATGGATTGTTGATGCCTTGTTGACAGCACAGTCATCCACTGTCAGCTGCCAGTCACCATTTGGTTTCTGAAGCGGCCAAAAGGGTGTATTAAAAGAGGAGCTGGTGGTGACAATAATCCCTCTTGCCTAAAGGTCTTTGAGGAGGGGAGCTGCCACCTTAGTGGCCATGAGATCGACGTGGTACTGTCTTGTATGTTCTAATGAAGTGGGGGGCAGAGGGGGTACCATTTGAAGGAGTTGCAGCAAAGCATTTAGAGTGACTGAGATCCACTGGCCCCACTGGCCTCCTACAGCACGGGTTTGGAGAAGGTCCACATCTGAAAAATTGATAGGTCCCAGTGCCATGGCTATAGAGGCATCAAGGCCAGAGGGAGAAGCTTGACCTTACTAATGGGGTATTGCACAGGATCTTGGGAGCTTTTCACCATGTTAGCTGAAGGGATGAACAATAAATTCAACATCAAGATTTGGGCCCTGGTGTCCGTAACAAAGTTGAGCAGGGGCCAGTCATTCACGACAACTAATAATCAGGGTTAGGACATGAGGTAAGCAAAAATGTCTGCTGGAAACAGAACTAGGAGGCGATCTCCATCAGCAGTGGACTCCCACCCATGAATTCTGCAGCATGAGGTTCATGGGGGCAGCCTGCCTACGGCCATCCAAAAGGCATAACAAAACATTGTTCTGCAGTCTCCCAGCTTGCTAACATCCTTTTCCAGCAGGAGATGCCAAAGGTGGCTTAACTCTGTCTGGGCAGCGGAGGTGCCCCCCCTCTGTCCAGGTGAACGTTTCTCCACATCTCACCTTCAGGCACAGAAGCCATTGCCACAGATGCACCTGGGAACTGTGGACCTTGTCAAAAATTGAACAACCCTGTCTGACAATTTCTGTCTGTGTGTGGGATCTGCATTATTAGGCTGTAGCTGCAAGAGTGCTACACCCATGGGTATCAGCTGAAGGCTCATCCTCCATTAGAAGCCTGGACACAGGGGATTTCCTTCGATGTCAGCTTGACTGAGTAAACTGAATATGTCTAAGTGCTCCATTGTAGTTTCATATTGCTCAACCACTGTGGTGGTTTTGGCTGGAATAAAATTTTCTTCATAGTAGCTAATATGGCTAGTAGCCATATATTACTAGCCATAATATGGCTAGTAGCTTTCAATTTGTGCTGGAAACAGTATTGATAATTCAGGGATATTTTACTAAAACAGGCAGCTTAACTCAAGCAAGTGCTCAAGGCAGGTAAGGTAGGGGCTACTGCTTCTGCGCTATGACTATGCCAAGGTGAGGGAGTGTGATTAGGAATTTCTTCCTTAAGCATAAGATACAATGAGACTGGAGGTCAGTGTGTAGGGTCTGTTGGGCAAAGGTGGCCAACTTATACTCCAGCACTGACGCCTGGGTTTAAGAGGCCAGGCAGTTGGGTAGCTGTTATGAGTGGATGATATAAGTTTAAATCAGCTTTTGCCTTTGCCCAGGCCTCTGGCAGCAGGCAGTAGCTGTACTGAGGTGGCCAGCACCCCAAGGATCCACTCCTATTTGCAAGTTCTTTAATAATGGTTGATCCGGTCTATTATAAAATGAATTATTTATTAATGGACACAAAACTAACAGACATAAGACTTAAAACAGACTACTACTACACAGGGATAAAAACAAAAGAAGATACTAGTATAGACACATGGAATTAAAGGTACCATTAAAATTACAGCCCGCTAAGAAATAGTATTACTTAAGATTTGATGTTTCTTATCATCCAATTCTTGATGGGGTACACATCGAAGTCTTTTCCCTCAATTTCCAGAAAAGTAACCTCAAAACTGCGTCCAGTTTTGGTGAGAATTCTTCTCGCACATTCCAGAGGAGGGAATCTGTTCTATGATCATTTGTGTGGGCTTTTATAGACATAAGAACCGCGTCTTTTGGTCACCTACGTTTCTTTTCCTTTATCTCTTTCCACATCTGCTCTCATACCAAGATGTGTATTCCGGGCTTGATCTCAGACTCTCAGGAGCCTGGAGCTGACCTCCTGCTGAGCTCTCTGACTTCTTGCTGAGTGCTCTGGCTCCTCACTGGGCTATTAGTCTGGCCTGAGTTACCTCTTTCAAATGCCCCATCTGTGAGAGAGGGGGGACGTCCTGCCACAGTAGCTATGCTCTTCTTGGCCCCTTGCTTACCTTCTCCCACCCATCCAAGGGTGTCACACTGCACAGCAGTTTTGACTCAGCTTGTGTCTAGAGCAACTCAGGCGGCTGATCAAGGCACATTGGCTCTTACCCTGTTTGCAATGGCTGGTCTTACACTGCTATTCAAATTAATCTCCGATGGCTTGCAGGTTGATCTGGTTATCTCAGACAAAATCTGCTGCCCACTGAAACAAACTCTAACCTTGCTCCTTTCCTAAGCCTTCCAGCAAGTGCTGGTAAGACTCCATCCTGTCCTTGATGCTAATTAATGTTGTCTGAACAGTAGTGGATCTGACAACTTGTTATAAACAAAACTTTGCAAAGGCAGTAAGAAACATGATCAGCAACATGCCCACATGGCTACTTATCCTATCCCAGATAGTAAATAAGGGGTCATCCTGGATGCCATGGCTCTCATAGACTGTAGAGACAAATACCTGGGTCATCTGACAGCAACAGCCCAAACGCCTTTGGAATGCAGCTAAGAGCCAAACTACCTCTTTGCTCTACCAAGAGTAGTTTGATCTGGGAGAACCATATTTTAAATAGCAGCAGTGTGCCATCTCTGGTGCTGTAGGCCGCATCCAGCCCATGCACCAATATTGGTCGAGGGCCACTAACACCTCATCTGAATTTTAATGAACAACCAGACAGTGTCTGGCTCACAGGCCACTGGTATATTTAATACTTCCCTTTATCTACATGTGCTGAAAGAAAAAACAGCTGTTTCAACTTACCATGAACATTGCATGAAAAGTTGAGAGGCAGATATGAGAAGCAGGTGATCCTATCTATTTTTTTACTACAGACTATCCTGGTCTGTTTTTTACACAGTGACTGACATGGAATTTGGATTCACTTCATAACATGGTGACTCCAGCACAGCAGTTATGAATTCAGTCTCTTCACTGAACAGAAAAATGCGACCTGTTGTTTGGATTGTTGCAGTTTATGTTGCTGCTGGCTTTTGGTTCCCTCAAACACTTAAATAGCAAAAACAATGCTCACCATAAGAATGAAAGAAGCATCCCCAGTATGTTCCTATCCTTTATAGTTGAGGTTCTCACTCTTTTCTATATTGTAATCAAATACTGTCCCAGAACTCCTCTGCCATGATGAGTCTGGGAAGGGCAGGATGGCGAGTGTTCCTTGCTTAGGGCACAAGCTCATTTCTCCCTCTGACATTACTACCTGCCCTGCTTCTTAGGACAGAGGCATAACTTGCTGTCCTGTGCCATCTGCCAGTATGAAGAGGCTCTGGGCAAGAGATTGACACCAGAGTGCAGGAGCTGACCGGCTTCAGCATGTCCCTGGGTGTTAAAGCTCAATCACAGCATTTCCCACATATTGTTTGCCAAGGTTAATCTCTTTCTATTTAATACTGATGTTTTCTATTGGATTAAATTCATCCTTGAGATTTCTTTTTTCTTTTGCTGCATTACAGGAATAGTGCAGTGACCTCAAAACTTCACATATGGAAGAAAAAAAAGGAGTGGTTTAGTTGTTTTTTAACTTTGTGAAGACCAATTGGTCATTCTATAAAAATGACAGGAGCAAGTGACTCCGTTTTCCCTTCTGATCCTTAACAAAGAAGCAACTAAAAAAGCTGTATCCTTTCCTCATAGCAGTAGCATTGCTTTATTGTAGGGTCCACAATGAAGAGCTTTAATCTAGATGAGATTTGGCTAGAAAGGAATCTTTTGTTATAAACTGAAAGGTTCAATTTTATATTTAAAAATTGCTATTAGGCTTCCCCTTGCTGATGTGTTAGATACTGACAGTGGTCTATTGTATTCTACTGTCCTTCACTAAGATATTTTTATGAAGGTTTTGTTAACTGCAATTAAGGCCCATCTATACTTGTCAAAAAAATTCATCAACTGTGCAACATGATATATGCAACCTCTCTGACATTCCTGACTCCAGCTCTCTGCTACTTTTTCTTTGCCATTTTTCCAACCTCACTGCTAGGTTCAACCAAAGGATAGCAGCACCATCTTGTGGGTATCTGAAAAAGTTACAGCAACAAAATTATCAGTAAAACTTCTAGCAGGTGAGTTCCTCATTCTGAGCAGCAGCTGGCACTGCCGGCTCAGGGCAGGGATCTCATAGCAGAGCTCAGCAGGGTACAGCTGCCTGCTGAAGTGAAGCTTTGGAGATAGGCCCCACAAACTATCCAAAACTCAATTTAGCAACTAAAAAGTCCAGAGATTAGACTTGGTTTAACATTGGCCATAAAAAATATTGCTTAGGGTTATGGATGAACATCTGGATGCCACAGTCAGGAATGGAAAAGATTGTGGGGAGTTAAAAATGGTAAGCTAAAATGAATGGGTTTACTTCAGGGCACATGAACACGAAAAATATTTTTCCTATATTGTTATTCATCAAATAATTTTTCTTTTTGCTATTGCCTTCTGACTGTGTTTATACTGTAAGTGTAGTAGTCAAGCCAAGTGACTTGATGTCAAGCCTGCATTCAGGAGTGACTTTTGAGCACTTTTCCCAAAAACCTGGGGGGGAAAAAAAGCCTGAATTCTTGTATTTTTTTAGCACAGGCTTACTGCATGCAGTCAGCACCTTGCATGACACAGATACAGCCAGGCCCAAATTTGTGTGGCCCATAATTCATGGTGACCATGAGCCATGGAGATATAGATGGAAATATACATCTTGTGTGTGTCCTTCCCTAGGCAGCCTGAGCTCATTTGCACCAAGGCAGTGGGAAATAGGGAGGGTTTCTGTGCTGAAGGAGCAGCGAGAAGATGAGGGTAGCTTGTCTGAGCTACAGGTGGGGAGGCCAGGAAGTGCACCATGCCCTTGCCTCTGCTTCTGCCAGTGGGGCAAGGACAGCCATTGTCTAATGGATGCTGAACAAGTTCCTGTTTTGGGCTTTGCAATAGGGCTGCATTTCCAACACTTGCTTCATGAAAGCTTGTTTTCCCTTCAGTCCTTACTAAAAAGCTCCTTTTCACATGGTTGGGGTTTTTTGCTTCCTTAAAATTAATTTAATTACAATTAAGACTATAATGAAGTCATGTATCTCTTAATTTTGTTGCTGAAGACATTCTTTTATTCACTTTGTTGTTTTATTAAATTGCTACTTATTTAAATAGTATTTGTAATAGAGTATATAGTAAGAAAGCAAATATTTAAACATAGATGTAAGTTAAACCACGTCCTTCACCAAACAACGTAGGAATAATTGCAATAAATTAATGGCAGTGTTAAAAGTACCCTGACAAAGCACCTCCTCAGTACTGCATGTCTGCCTGCTACATATGATTTTTACCAAGAAATGGAAGAAACAGATTTTGTAAGGTTGCTATAAACCTATATATAACTTGAGAGAAACTTGAAAAAACCTCTTTCATCTGCAACTTGTCTAAAAATTATTTTATGCTGCACTTGGAGCACCTCATCACAGTTACATACACTGCAGGAGAGGAAGGAATAAGACCAGTTATTGTGGCTGGTATTTGTTCAATATAACTCTTTTTTTTTTCTTCCTGTTCTTTTCATCACATTTTACAGCAGAGGCTGAAGTTTCGGCATGGTGTGTTCAACGGCTGCCCTCCTGTGGCTGCAGTTTCCCTTCATCTGAAGCTGAGACTTGCCAGGAGTATGTGGCTTGTTACAGAAGCCAACAGAGAGGTCACCAATGTACAGGTATTTTACAAACTTAAAAAGAATGCATTAATTAAGTACAAAGCAGAATCCACAGTCACTTTGGAGGATGTCTAGAAGAGAAGGCTCCAGGGACACCTTATAGCAGCATTCCAGTGCCTAAAAGGGGGCCTAGAAGAAAGCTGGAGAGCGACTATTTACAAGGGCCTGATAAGACAAAGGGTAAAGAGTTGAAACTGAAAGAGGGTAGGTTTAGATTAGATATTAGGAAGAAATTCTTTACTGTGAGGATGCTGAGGCACTGGCACAGGTTGCCCAGAGAAGTTGTGGATGCCACATCCCTGAAAGTGTTCAAGGCCAGGTAGGACGGGCTCTGAGCAACCTGGTCTAATGGAAGGTATCCTTGCCCACAGCATGGGGGCTGGAACAAGATGATCTTTAATGTCCCTTTGGTTGTCACGCTTTCCCAGCCAAACCATTCTATGATTCCACGATTCTGTGAATCTGTGCTAAGGTGTTTTCTTGACCAGGTGATTTGACATGCATCACCTGAGAGTAGGAGATATGATGGAAGACTCTGTCATTAAAAACTGAAACTGTGCTTTTATAAAGTGATAGATTGTCAGTCTATGTCCCCAGGCCATCTGTGTCAGCTCAGAATCATTAAATAATTTATAATAGTGTCACATTTTGGTTCCTTCAGGTACTTTATCAGGTTTGCCACACCTCCACCTCACTATAAAGATGAGTCATGCTGGTTTCAGCATTCCTAAACATCAAAAGCAGCATGACATTCCTCTCTCCATTCACTACTGATAGCTTTGCAAACAGGGTATTGTTTGAGTTGTTGTACCACGACTCCAGGCAGAGCATCTTGCTACAGTGGTGTTCAGAAAGTCCCAACAGCCAGCAGTCGGGTCTGGGATATTTAAATAATGAACAACAGTGATGGGGACGATGCTGTATGAATCAATCACCAAAGGTGTGACAATATGGATTGTTTCATATCAGAGCACACACCAGAAATTCAAATACAAACAGCTCTACCTTGGCTTCAAGATCCTTTGGGCATATATTTATTCTCTAATTCCTTCTTGGCTGAGTTCTCCCAGCTTTTAACAACTGGAGCATTTATTGTCTTTCCTCTATGAGCCAAATCTGAACTTAGCTTGGCAGACCTTCGTCAGCAATGAATGTTGACAGGTAGGGTTTTGAACCCATAGCCCTGCTCCCGAAGCCATCCATTTTCAGAGCTATCCGTATTCACTGGGGAACACTCAGCAAGAGAGGTTGCTGAGTCCCCTGCCCAGCCTACCGAGAGTTATGGGTGCCCTGCATCGGCAGTAACCTCACGGCTGTCTCTTTATTTTCTGCACAAGCAAGGACCTTAAGCAACGAATTGCATTTCACTGAAATGTTATTGTAAAAAGCAAGGTTTTTTTAAAATTTCCAAGATGGAAAAATTCAAATAAAAATTTTAAATAGTCCACCCACCTTATGAACATAAATCATTTTATTATATTAAAGTACAATGTTAAAGAGATGGAGTAGGATAAAGAAAATGTCCCTAATTTTTTAAACATGAGGTTTTATTATTTTCATTGAAAGTAATTAATTGTCATAAGTGTATCAGATTAGTAAAAAAGATTTCTTTCCAAAAAAATTATTTTAAAATGCTCATGTGCATATTCTAGCTTTAATTTTTGTCATTCAAAAAAATCTGACAAATCTTTGCAGAATTTTTTTTTTCATCAACATTTCCATCTCAAAGTAAAACATTATAACTGTTGAACAGTATTTTGTCTGGTTCTTGTAACAGTAGTCTCATATTCAGGGAATAGGAAGATGCATGAAAGACAAACGGAATGTTTCTATTAGTGGTCTGCTTTTCAAATGCAAATAGAAGGAAATTTTTTTACTGTAGTTTTCATCTGAAAAGTGGATAGCAGCAGGTCTAGCAAGAGTCTAGCCATAAACCTGGCTAAAATACTGGTTGTGCACAGTGCAAGGTGTGAATTTCCTTCAAAAACTGTATTCCCTATTCATTGTGTCTCTCCAGCTCTTGCTGAGGTAATCCTGGAGAACCTGCCCTTAGGAATTAACAAATGGGACCAGAGCTAGGCACAGCTGTACATAAACACAGAGTGGAAATCACTAGTTTAATGGTAGCTCATAAAAGGGTTAGGCTGTACAGTGCATCAAAATGTAGCTCAACGGAGCCTTGCTGTTATAGAAAAGGCAACCTGTAAGCCTTGCATTTACAAACAGGAGGGTGGACTACAAGGTCATGGGGCCAACATTTTCAATCTTCCCAATACTCGTACAACCTCAGATGGTTTACTCTGCATAATTTAATGCAGACCTTTAAAAAAGATTAGAGGAAATGGGGAGAATCCAAGTGGAAGGAAAAGAGACTATCAAAAATTTTAAAAGGTTTGTTTCATCAAACATTGAATCACCAGGTTTACTTAGTCTTCAAAGAGAAGAATGATGGGAACAGGTTAACAAGTACACAAAGGTTGCTTTAGTATGGAAGGCAGTAAATTTGTCCTACATGCCCATGGTAAATAAGATGGAAAGAAAATGGCATGAATTGCACCAAGAATTGCTAAATATTAAAAAAAAAACTTTCTAATGTTGAAGACACTGGACTAGATTGGCAATAAATGTCCCAGTGTTTTGAGCACTGATATCTTGAAAGATCTCTTAGATAAGCTTCTCTTAGGGATGGGATGGAAGGTGGATCTATTCTGGGACAGCAAGGATGGATGAGACAAGCTCCAGTGAGGTCAGCTATCCCCACAATTCTGCACTTCAATGGGAAACTTGTTGTTGGGGCAGGAACCCTCTCCCATTCTGTCTGGGGCTGCACCTCCCACATACACCACAAGTCATTCCTCTCCAGGTAGCCTGCTGGGAACCTTATAACATGCTGAATCTGGAGGCAAAAAAAAGGAACAGTTCTGTTTAAAACCAGTGCTTCAAATCAAAAATAACTCGCAGGAATTCTCTGTCATCTTTCTCCCAAAATAACCAAAGCCAAATTTATGAAGTCGTTTTGGAAAGCAACATCAAAGGCCATTGGTAACTTTGACTAAACCTGCCAGAGAACACACTTGTGCAATTTCCATACCACGTCTATGCCTTTGAAACTCGAAGGAAGAGAATCAGGAAATCAGTAAGTCCAAACTAGAAAAGACCTATATTGGCACAACCTCTTTTAACACAAATGTGAGGCTTGAAGCAGAGAATTAAAATCAGGCAATAGGTTTTTTTCGGTTCAGAAAACTACTCACAACATCTCACATAGAGGTTATCTGCAAAGCTGCAGTAAGATATATTAGTGCTATGACATAATGTTTGAATTTTGGCAGGATTTGTCAGACATTTAGTCAACTCACAAGTTCATACGGTGCTGGGAAGACAGCCCATGTAGGGTTCATGGCAGTAGTCACACAGCTCTTCTGCCTGCACCTCCATCATGTCCAGTTCCCAGCTCCAAAGGCACTTATAACATTTTCATAACCAGAAAACATTTCTTCCTTGAAGAGAAAAAAAAAAATCACACAAAATCACATAAAATCTTCTACCTAATACTTTTCCACTTACAAAATACTTCCAACTTTGCTATACGTAACTGGAAAAAAATCCAACCCTCATTTTTCTAAGGATATACAAATCCAGGCCTGAATTTGCTACTATCAAGATGAAAACAAGAAAAAGATAAATAAGAAGCGAAAATACATTGTCATACTCACACAGATCATTCTCCAATCAATCTTTCTTCAGGTCAACATTTTTCCCTAGGACCAAGTGCTCTTTCTTATTCTCTCATTTTCCAAGTCAGTTAGGCACACTAAGTGATTACAAAATACATCTAATAAGATAATGCAAATACTAACTCCATTAAGACCCTTTTTTCTGCCTAGTATTTTCCTCTTACTGTAGACCTCTTCAGTTTCCTGAAAAACATCCACAACTTTATTTCCTCGGTATTCGTTCAGCTGACACAAGTGCCACTGAAAACCGGGAAATAAACTCTCCAACAAATTTGCTGCATTGGAAAGCCAACACTACTTTATTAATGGTGCTGGATGCATGGGGATTTCTTTTCAAAACATGCTTGAGCAGCAACCTAACTTTCATGAAACTAATACATAACCATCACATTTCTATTCATTACATGTCCTGAACACATGCATGTGAACTTATTTGAATATAAGTAGGGGTCTTTTGAGGGTGGTTAGTGGTCATTTGGTGGTCAAAATTCCCTATTATGGCTGCAGATCTTCTGATTCATCTTCTTTTTTCTGAGAGTGTCTCAAATATGTGGTCAGGCTATGATGCACTTCTCTTATCATTCTTTACTCCAACACTTTATCTTTGTTCTCAAAATTAAGACATCTACTAGTACATATTAATCACTAATGTAAGTAAATAAGGAACCATTAGTTGGCACAAGACTTATTAGTCCCAGACGTAGGGAGTTAACACAAGGCCAAATTAACCTCTGGCATGTGTACTAAGATCTGTATAGTACAAAACTAAACATTAACCACGAATACAGGGATCAAGCACTATTGTGCTAAAGTTAAAAGATTTTCCTGACATCTTCCCTCACCACTGCATAGGCTTCTTAAAGAAATACAGCTTGTTTGGTTACATAAGTGTTAGAACCATTATCAATTTCTTTAATTTTTCTAAGCACATGTGAAAGTGATTAAAATGGTTCATACCATACCTGCATTTCTCAGTGTCAAATGCACACCATGCAGTCTAGGAGGGCTTTGGAAACTTACTTTATCTTAAGTGAAGTGGGTTAGGGAGCACTCAAGACAATCAGATCCGCTAGCAGGTCTGAAGGGAGCATAACTTCAATACTATGTCTGACAACGAACACCTAGCAGAGCTGGGCTGGTTACTAGTTCCATCAGCTAAATCCAGGAGAAGACACATTTTTGAGCCTGAAATACTACATCAATTAATAATTCCTTTTTTTTAGATTCATCTAGAATTTAGAGAAAACATAAATCCCTTCTACAGAGAATGCTAATCCAAGAAACTATTAAATCACTCTGGCAGTGGATCAAATTACTTTCTTTTCCATTATGCTTCCTTCTCCATAACATGTAAATGGAGAAGAGATATCAACATTAAATTTCTTGATAGGCTTCTCTAGACCGTGAACTGTAGCTGGTTTTGTTTCTTCTTTATGTACTTGCACTGAACTAAATAACTTTTCAAGCAGTCAGTAAAGAAATGGAGATATAGATACAATGTAGTAATATATGATTATTACTGTTCCCCAGAAAGAACAGGAAGAAACTTGGACAAAAACAGTTTTCCATGGGATCCCTATACTAAAAAAGCTCAATATTCTTAGGTGTAATTCTGATAAGGTTGACTGTTGTCAAGTCATAGTGAATGTGCTGCCCAAAGAAATGCTAATGTAAGTTGTCTTCATCCAATTGAAAATACTTTGCAACAGCTTTTGCTCATGAGTTGTCTTTAGTGAATGGGCAACAAATGTATTTCTTGGCTAGCAATAGCAAGTTATTATGCTATGGACTTTGACATCTTTCCCATTAAGTCTGATTATTCCTCATCCTTTTTCCCAACTTAGGTCAAAAGTATTTCTCAGTAAGAAAGCCCCACTGTGAAATACTCCCTTAACCCCTCTTTCAGACGCTCTCTTTCCTTAAGCATACATTGTACACATACAGGAAAAAAACACAATCATTTTTTGTTGCTTTCTGGTTCTAAACAATTAATTGAATTTACATTCAGATAACTTCAAAGCTTCAAAAGTACATGCACAGAAGGCAGAACAGGCAAAGCTAAGATCCTGAAGGGAGGACTTACAAGAACAGAAACTGTAGATGTTTGGTTTGAACACTCAAGTATTTCAGTGTTCTAAATTGAGAGAAATTCATTCTGCATTCAGTGTTTGACAAGAGGGGGAGTGAGAAATAAGAGGGAAAGTGTGCCTGTGAATGCCTTTAATAGAAGTTTATTGGTAAGGTCTGTTCAACACAATTGTTTCAAAATCCGCACTGCACTACAAACGTGTCAGATTCTCCTCTGTCTGGGGATTAATTCGTGATTCCCATGAACTTTTGTTTTTGTATTTTCTAGCTTTGCTATCTGTAGCAACTCCATTATTTTATTTCTGTGTTTATTAAAACAGTGCAAGGAAGTGATTAATTTCAGGTTTATTGGGCATTTTTGCTGGTTTTCTTTTTCTTTCCCAGGGTGTATTTCAAAATTTGCAAAACCTCATGTAGAAGCAAAGCAAGATATCTAGATAGGTGGCTAGGGCGTTTTAAAAGGATGGCAATCAGAATGTGATTGAGAAGGATAAGGCATTGTGTCATATGAGGCAACAGTCTCAACATGCACTTTTTCTGGTATGTTTCTATTCTAGTCACAGTGGGGCATCTGTTCAGAATCCCTTTCTCACAGGTTTGCAACTTGGACTGAAAAATGACATTTTTTTCCCCAAATGTTGGTAAAAAGTTTCCCAGTATCACAGCAAGTAAATTTAAAAGGGCCCTATTGATAATGTCCCCTCAATAGAAGCGGGCAGGTGAATATGGTGCACTTTAATCCAAGCAGTTTTATTAACACAATTTTTCCAAGTCTTAGTCCTTTTGCTGAAGTCATATTATAGTAAAGCTCTGAGGCATATGCTTAACTTAAGCATATGACCAGTGATTATTTTCCTGGACTCACTTAAGTACTGTTGAACCTCTATTTTATTTCTGAGGGGTGAAAGATGCTTGAAATTTGTACTGATTAGACAGAGCTGTTGTAAAAATATGCAGCTCCCACAGTGCTCATCCCGGCAGTCTGAGAGGACTGGGAGCTTCGTGCTGACCCTCAGTCTTTTCCACACAGGGGAAAACATTGCTTTTCCCTGGTTGCAGTGCTGGGGATTTCATGGCAAGAAGAGCCTTGCAGGCTATGTGTGTATTAGCAGACCTGAGATAGCTTCCCAATTCCCAAGACTGTTCTTTCTCACAGCCTGCATATATATTGCTGTATGTATTCGCATACCCACTGTACCTCCCAGGCAAGAGCTAAGGCTTATCCCAAGCAGAAATCAGTCTGAACTAGACAAGCTAGAAGACGTGGGATTTGAAAAGGCAAATTTAGGTGCAGCAGGTTTCTTCTCCATTGGCATTTTCCATTTTTTTCTCAAAAATTGATGACTATGTGCACTTATTCTGTAGAGATAATAAACCTACATGAGTTGCATTGAAAGGAAATCTCCCAAACCTTACAAACTACTTATCTAGTTTCTGTAGTTCCCAATGGAAAAAGCTGTTCTTGAAGATAGGTGGTTTTTTCCACCTTTACATCTATTCTGTGTAAAGGAATAATGTAGTCATTAGTGGAAAGGAATGAGAAACAGAAATTAGTAAAAATGGCAACAGCAGTCTAGAAAGCAGCCTAGACTGGATAATCAGATTTTCATACACATACCTTGTACATCCGATGAGAGCCATGTTTTGCCATCCTGTCACTGATCTATGTACCTCCCTGCGTTTTCAGGCAGTGTGTCAGGTCAGCACATCAGCCTCCAGTGGGGTGAGAGCCCATCACCCGGGCACTCCTGGGGTGTTTGCAGCAGCCAGGCAGCACCCCTGAGCTTGTCACTCCTCAACCCTGGTCTCCCACAGAAGCACAGGCTTTGCTGCCAGCAGGCTGCAAGGCCAGCAATAGTCAGATTTTTCATTTAAATTTTGGCACCATCTGAAGTCATTTCTGTTACTTCCAAGGACTGCTGCCATTGTATTAAAAAGAGTAAATTTGCTGCTGAGTTACTTACTGCCCAGAAAATCCAGCTGAAACCTACTACTGCCAAATCTGAGGATTCGATATTGGGCCAGGGACTTTAAATAGCTTCTGCTACTGAGGATTTTCTGCTGTCTATGCTGTCTAAAAAAAAAAAAAAGCCTTTAAAAAAATAAGGATTGATAAAACCTCTGTTGGAGGGATTGGACATGGACTGTTAGAAACTGAAAATTGCCACTTCTGTTGTGGTTACTACCTATCCAGGTTTTTTGACTGGGAATCATCTGGGATTTTTTAAGTTAGGTTTGGTTGCCCACGGTCCAAGATAAAAAGAATAAAACCAAACCAACCCCCTAATGCTGATATTTTAAATGAACCAGAGAAAAAGCCCTGTTTATGCAGGTTGTCTGCCTTTTGTACACACCACAACTACTAAAGGTGCTCCTCATCTCTATCCTTACTCTGCTCCTGCATCTATTTATTACCTTTAATTGCAGCACAAAGTCTTTAATTACAGGATCCAATTCTGGCATGCTACATTTCCTGTAGGACAACTCAAGTTGCCAGAAGAAAACCTGCCACTATCCCTCTCTCTCTTATCTTTCTTCCATGTCTGTCCCATACACCTATGTAAAGAGATAGTGCAGGAGGTACCCAAGGTGAAAGGTAGCCTTTATTTCTACAAAGTTTTTTCTTTTTTCTTTTTTTAGTCTCATCTGCCATGTAGATAGGCACAGTGACTGCAACAGTGCACTGGAATCTGTGAGCCAGCCAGGAAACCGCTCGCTGTGATCAGGCTCAAACACCGCGGATGCACTGGCAGATACTCAACGTGAATTCTCCTGCACGCCACAGTTTGTGAATTTATGATGCACTCTGCTGTGTAGCTATAACCTTAGCAACAGCAACCACTGTACAATGAGCAGGAGTTAGTTGCTGCTGACTGTTTGAAGGAGCCCTCCCCTATGGGCAATTTGAGCAGAAAATGACAAGAACGGTAATGATTTAATCTGAAACCATAGCAAAGACTGCAGTATTTTCTCATCAAACTCAGTAATTCTAGCGATGCAATGAACTGTCAAATCAAGTGCTACCCAGCTTTATAATCAGATGTCTCCCTTCCCTTCTGTTCCCTTCCCTGAAACTTCCCTTCCCTTCCCTGAAACTTCCTTTCCCTGAAACTTCCCGTCCCTGAAACTTTCTTCCTTAAATAGATTTTTACTTTAAATACTTTGTGTGCTGAAACGCTAAATTCCAAAATAGTAAAATCTAAAATAAATTTTTATATATTCAATGGGGAGGCTAACAAATGATAAACAGAATTCATGACCTGCTAACACGGTGTGTGCGGTCAGTGGAAAGGCTGCCGTGTTATTCCTAAAAGCATCCCTAGCAAGGAATTGCTCTGGTGGTGCTACTTGGCACACTCGCAGGCTGGCTTTCACACCCGTGCAGATGTAAGCACAAAAACACACGCTCACACTAAGCTGAATAGCTCAGGCGTCACTAGAGGCAAAGAGTCAGGAGGCGGCTCTTCATATAGAGTTCCGAAGGGTTTATTGCCAAACCATAACCCAGGTTTCCATGCATGAAAGAGGCCAAACTGAGGACCCTGACCTAACTTATAAAGGATACAGAAAGGAGGCGGGCAGAGCACCAGTAACCAATGGTTTGAGGGTACAGGGGAGGAGTGAAGGCGGGGTAATACAACAACAACCAATGAGAAGAAGGAAGGGGCGGAGTGGGGGCTGGATTACAACCCTTTAAGGGATAAGAGGGGCATGTGGCCAGCTGGGCAAGGAGACAGACTGGATCTACATAAGACGCACAAGGCCTGATGGGAGCGGCTTTTCTCACCCTGAGTTGGAGGGTGATCTTAGAGTTCGGAGCTAGCCCACCAGCGAGCCTCTGCTGTACTTGAGCTCTTTGGCCCCTTGGCCATCACAGCTGCTGGGTCAGCCGCCGCAACAACCTGCTATGTAGGAAGATATGGCTGTCAGTGTAGAAGGAAAGGAGGTTATCATGGCCTCACTGACTTTGCAAGTTAAATTATATCATGTAAATGACAGAAAACACATTGAGGTTATTTGTAGTAATTAATTTTAGATTTGATTGGCTACTGATCTGATCAATTTTTCTTTAATAAACAGCTACCATAAAAAATAAATAACAATGTTAAACAATTTAAAAAATTAATCTCTTTTTTTTATAAGGTTTTTCTTACTATCTGTAATGGACAAAAAATCCTTTTATCTGCTGTTTCTAGATGTTATTGGGTTGTTTCTTAAACTGTATTCAGCAACAGCATTCCGTGTCCCAATGGCATTAGTTAAAAACAATGCAAACTTTGCATTTTAATTGCTATGTGCATCCTATTGACTTCCTGTCTACTTTATGCCAGCTTCATTAATAACTGATGCCCAAGTTGCTCATCAAATTCAGCTGTTTTAGTTTTCATTTAGAAATGAAATTAGGGGGGTTTTCTATGTTTTTGGTGCAAAAACTGTTTCAAATGCATGAGAGAAAGTGAATTGGAAGAATGTGTCTTCAGGAAGAAGAAATTTACTTGTCGGGGTGTGACTATGTGTAAATTGGGCCACTGTAGTCTATGTTTGCCATATAAATTTTGATCTACTCACATTGACTTTTACATTTGGGATTATGTGTCACCAGAAGTGAAACTTCAACCTGGAGACTAAGCCTTATGCTTGGCTAGTGCCAGGGCCCAGAATCTTTATTGCTACATTTGTACCTGCCAAACTGGTGTCAGTTTCTCCTCTGCAAAGCTGTCATGAAGTCGAAGAACTCCTTTCAGATGTGTATCTATCAGCTTGCTCCTGGAGTCACCTGAACCCAGTGCTGCTCCAGAGGCTGGACACACTTTGTAGCCATCCTGTGTTCAGTCTCAGCCCAGGCTGCTGGCACAAATCTTTTGTGCCCCTTGGCACAAAATTCAAGTGCTCCAAGGAGAGGACCTCCTTTGCTTTGTCTGTATAATGCTACCTTTGAAAGGGATCCTGGGATACCCAAGGGCCAAGATGATTCTGAGACCAGAGGGAAAGCCTGGAGCAAAGTAGATTTACCTTTGGTGAACAAAGATCGGGTCAGGGAACATTGAAACAAACTGGACATGCGTAAGTCCATGTGACCTAACGGAATGCACCCATGGCTGATGAGGGAGATGGCTGCTGCATCCCACTCTTGATGTTCTGTGAAAGTTCCTGGGCCTGAGGGAAAGAGAAGGCAAATGTCACTCCCATCTTAAGCGTGCCGGTTTCGGCCAAATTTAAGGAAAATGTCCAAAAGGAACATCTCTTCAAAAGAAGGCAGGTTATAGTTGCCCCTCCCCCACCAGGTTTGGGAAAGAAATATTCCTCGAAGGAATGTGAAAGAGAAAATAAAAACTATTTATTTAACAAACACACAGGTAAAGAATAATAATGCTAAATAATAAAACCTCTTGCTGTAGAGAGAGAACCTAAAAGATTTTAGAGTCCTTTTGTGGGTGTGGTCTCTTTCCTCCTCCTTGGAGTTGGGTCAGCATGAGGGCCCCCCTCCAAGCCGGTGGAAGGTTCCCCCGGTGGGTTTCTGATGTTCTGGTGTTCTGAACAAGTCCAGAAGAGAAGAAAAAGAAACCAAAGTCCCAGAAAAACCTCTCTCCTTCCAAAGAAGCAGAGCCGAAAGAAAAAACCTGAAAAGTAGGAAGGGTGCTTCCTTTGCTCCTCAGCAGCAGCAGCTAATCTCTGTGTCCTTGAAGCACAAACTACTTTGAAAAGTTCACTCAGTTTTTTCTGTCTTTTGCACCCAGTTTTAAAGGCACAGAAAGGCACAGGAGTCGTGTCTGGGCATAGAGCGGTGAGAGGGGATACAACAGCGTAAAGTCACCCCAAGACATTAAGGAAGAGCAAGACAAGGGTACAGCAAACTATAGGCTAGTCAGCTTCACATTGTTTCTCTGGAAGGTGATGCGGCCGGTAATCCTAGGAAACATTTTCAAACATATAACGGATAAGAAGGGGAATGTGAGTAGTGAATGGGAATTTACAAAAGGGAAATCATGGCTGAACAATCTAAAAGTCTTTTATAATGAGATAACTGCCTCAGTGGACAAGAGGAGAGGAGCAGATATTTTTTTCTTGACCGTAGCAAGGCTTTCAACACTGTCTCCCTTAATATCCTCATAGACCTATTGGTGGAGCACAAGCTAGATAAATGGACAGGGAGGTGGGTTGAAAACTGGCCAAACTGCGGGGCTGTAAGGGCAGCATCAGCAGCATGGAGTCCAGCTCCAGGCCAGTCCTAGTGTTGTCCTCAGTACTGGAACAAGCACTGTTTATTGCCTTCATCAATGACCTGGATGCTGGCACATCATGCATCTTCCACAAGAGAATTTGTCATAAATCTGGGCAGCTAGTGAAAAAAAGCACCTTGTTTATGAACCACTGAACTACAAAAACAAGAGGTATTAACCTTATTAAGAAGGTAGGAGAAAAATATATGAGCTGATGGTAGCTGGAGTGAAGAAATAATCCCCCAGCCAGTTAATCGGTTCGCTTTTGGCAACAGGCTGGAAACCAGTTATATCAAGGTGTTTGAGGACACAAAAGTATTTATTGCAACAGACTGGGGAGGTGTGCCATTACAGTTTTAATTCATAAAGGATGTAATGAATATGCAACCACCTAGAGATGTTAACATAGAGGACCAGAGAGAACTGAAGTTAAAAATATCTTCCTTCTCCAAGGATTGTCACAATCACAAGCATAGCTGTTTTATTTGTCTGCAACTTAAAAAAGATTAGTTGTCAAAACATAAGGATTTGAATATCAGATTATGTGTGCCTTACATTTTTTCTGCTGGAGTAAAAGTTCTTAAAATATAAAAATAACCATTGTATCTTTTGCAACACAAAAATTACATGAGGCTTTATATCTCTGCCTCAGAAGGTTTCTAGGAATGTTTTTATTTGGATTTCTAGATGTCTTATTTTAGGATCCATTAGGACGCTGAGCTGTTCAGGAGGCTGAGCATTCTAGTTGCTCAGTAAATGCCACAAAGATCAAATTATGCTCAAGTTTGCCTGGGAGAAAGCAAGTTAACATGGGCTAAGATTGCCAGGAAACATGCTGGTAGCTGAACAGAATGGGCAGGTATGGGACATGGCTCGACCTTAAACTGGTTCTGCTTAGTTTAGAAGTAGAAGTAAAGCTGTGGTGTACTTTTTACATATATTTAGAATGATTAATGTTTGAAGTGGAATGTATATTTAGTATACAAATTACTTTAGTCACACAATGCGTACAGACCTACTTACAAGGTCATGCTCTTTAGAAAAAACCCACAGATACATAGAATTTTATGTTATTAAATATAAATGCACAAAAACTATTCTAGAAATAGTTCTTAACACTCTTTTAAATGAGAGTCATTAGCAAATAAAGTAGAAATGCATCTGGAACAATTGAAAATATCAGTAGTGTATGATAATATTTTTTTTGAGATTTAAAACACATTTTATCTTTTCAGTTTGTAACCTCAACTATCCAAGTTTCTGCTTTGGTGATGTGTTAATGCTTAGTTGTACTGTAAATGATCAAGCTTTTCAATTCAGCTCTGAACTCAGCCTTGACAGAACAATTTATCAGTAGAGTAAATATCCACTAATATGGATACTATTAATGGACATGTCTTTTTAATACTTTAAAAGCTGTAATATGAATTTAAACCTTTATTTGCCTTTCTGCAACATTTTATTGAGGTATTTTCCAACCTAAATAATTCTCTGATAATTTAGTTGCCTTTAAATTAAAGCTGGGGATGGCTAATGGGAAGAAGAGTTCCATCCTCCTCTGCAATTCTGCTACAAATAAGACACAAAGTGCTAGGAAGTTGATTTTCCTTTAGCTTAAGTCCATGTAACTCACAGAGGTGATCAAAATACATAAAAAAACCAATGGTATCATTTTATTGTGATTTTTCTGGTGATGTTAGGTGTTTTCATCTTCTCTTTATTAAGCCACATCAGTTAAATGTATCAAAATTTTTCATCAGGAAATCTATAGGTTTAATACTTAGAGGTGAAATGGATAAAAACAATCAGCAGACAGGTTTTAGTTTTTATTGTATTTTTGAGGCATTTAGATTCCCTTGAAGATAGTAATTCCTGAGAAAATAAAAATGTTTTCCGGTGGCAGCAGAGAAGTGACTATTGACTACAGAGTCTCTACTTCGCTTTCCAGATCCTATCAGATGTACTGTACTTAGAGTAATCATGTGGAAGATATTATGGCAGTTGTAATAGGTCAGGTGTGATTCCAGTTACAATGCCTGCACAGGATAAAAATTTTTAAAGCTTCAATTTGAGACAGCAAGAGAATGACATGAAAACTGAAGACATGAAGATGATGATCGATAGACATGATACAACTTAAAATGACAAGAGCAGAAAAACTCATAAGGCAACAAGAAAGGAATGGATGACCTTGTAAAAAGGCACAGATAATAATCTATAATCTAAAATGCCAGCTGCAACTGGGAGTCTGGGTCTGCAATGTGCAAGCACAAGTATCATATATTTTCTCTGTAGGGGAGTAAGAAAGTGATTTAAACTGTAATTTCAAATTTCACACAGGGAGTGAGTTATTGTAAATAATTTTAGGGCCCAATTCTTGAATGAACTTGAGAGAGAGGTTAAAATAGTTTTGAGAGGTGAAGAATAAAACAGTCCTAAATGTAACTGAGGATGTTTTCACTGAGAGCTCTTACCAACATCGTGCTAGCTTAAAAAATGTAAAAGATATGTAATTACTTGACAATCCAGAGAGGAAAAATTCTGATCTGGTTTACATTTTTGATCTCTTTAATCAGTGTAACAGGAGAGTAACCAGAATACTGAGGTTCAACTGCTGCTGAGCTTTGACCAGAATATAATGTCAAAAATCCATGAGAAGATGATACTTGCATTTCTCCTTTTATCTTCCCTTGGGCACTTCTGCATAAGGCAGTTTAGGAACTTCCTTTGTCGCTTGAATGTTCATTGCCCTTTCCTGCACATTCCAAAAGATATATTTGGATCTCTTGCACTGTCAAAGTATTGTTCAAATTTCTGGAGCTAAAGTAATGCTGTCTATTAGTAACCAAGTTAAGTGGAGGCAGTTAAAGTCTGTTTTAGAAGCCAGCCAACATCTGTGAACACTTCTAAGAATGGCTTGTTTTTTTTAGTGACAGAACTGGTTGTGAAAGACTAGTTGCTTGTAATAATATTATGAATACCAATGCTTGACTGTGTTATCATATCACTCACTATTCTCTTGATCTAGGTCAATAGCAACACTGTCAGGAAATACATCCCAAAGAGGAACAAGTGTTTGCAATCTTTTCTTTGCTTCTTGCTAGGCCTGGAATGCCAGGTTTTTCCAAAAGTACCTGAATGAGATAAGGAGGCAAGGAGGATTATGGATGACAAGGGAACAGTCTGAGGTAATCCACGTTTGGATTGGGCAGGACTGGGCTCAGGAAGATCCAAAGGAAAAACACAATTGCATAATGCCCAGTTTTAAATTTTTTCAGTTATTAAGCTGACTTCTTCAGGTTAGAGGTGTGCATTGGCCACACATCTGCCTTGATGGACAAAATCCTTTGCTAAGATAAACACAGAAATTTCCAACTAAATCTTGGCTTTTAGCCTCTAGAGGGCATCGCTCCATGGAAACAAAACTCAGTCCATAAACTGAGGAGGAGGAGGTATTAGGGAGGCAGCGAAGTATCAAGGACCTCAGCACGGAAGGCAAAAGCACATTTAATGCTGAATTAGACCTGAAGTCTATTGGTTCTTAAGCAGATTGTGTTTGAGAAATCAAAATGCTTCTTTTCAACAGTTTGAAAATCAAATGAATATTTGAGTTGGAGAGGTTCACAAGCAGACTCAGTTGGCTAGCACAATAAGAGGTACAGACCTGTTGTAAAAATACATCATAATTCAGGGGTTTTATATGAACAATAAATCATATATAATAATGAATATTAACTGCAAGCGTTCTGTCCAATGGCAAAATACACATATTTTCTTTTGAACGGTATGAATGTTTTACAGAATGCTTTATTTTCCTCAAGTGACCTTGCAACACATTGCCACTCCAGCTCTTTAATATTTTAGCTCAACTGCTGAACCATAGCAGCAAAGGTTTTCAAAGTGGATTGGTACACTGTTTATGTTTGGTTACAAAAAAACAATAGGATCCAGCTGCAGTCTGCCAACACATAGCTTGGCCACCTGAATGTTGGCTATGCATGCTTAACAGGCACACATGGACACTGGGAGTCATAAAAGAGAGCAGAAAATACAAGGAAAGAACATTTGCTGCATAAACCCCGTCAAAATCTGCCTTTGTAAAAGACCGAATGCAAGCTGCTGTTATCCTGTTGAATTATTAAAATTAGAGTACCTACAAAACTGAAGATGTTTTACTTCTGATTTTAGCTAGTTGC
Organism: Dryoscopus gambensis; assembly: GCA_013389985.1. Lineage (NCBI taxonomy): Eukaryota > Metazoa > Chordata > Aves > Passeriformes > Malaconotidae > Dryoscopus > Dryoscopus gambensis. Next base: position 34,081 of record WEIT01014263.1, read on the forward strand.
AAAAATAAGGATTTACTTCCATCTGTCAGGAAGTTCATATTGATCAGATTGAATCACTTCAGAGACATAAAGTCCTTGTGGGACATCCCAGTGCAGCCTTTTGCAAGCACTTCCACAGCAGATTGCAAATCACAGAGTGAGTAAATTCTCACAATGTACTGGTTGGCCAACTTGGATCTAATCCTAAAGAAATATGCCCAAATTCACAGAAATACTGGGCACCTGTTTATCCACCCTGAGCATGCCTGCCACTGCTTGCAGATCCCATAACCCTTGCCTTGCTTTCCTGTATTGCATCAGTAAATTAGTGACAGAGTTGTCCATGGATAGCAAAACACGGGCTGAACCCTGCCAGGCTCCTAATGGAAAGATGCTCAATTCCATTTTGGCCATAAATATAAATCACAGAGAAAAATTCATTTAAAAAGAAAAAAAAGAGTAACTGCCAAGCAACTCTTGGAAGCTACTCAATGGCCCTTTCTTTTACAGCAAACATGTTCCCAAATATCATTTATAAATATCTCTCAAACTGTGTCACATTTTAGCATTCATCTCACTGTTTTGCAAGCTTTTGGGGGGGATACACAGCTTGTAGTTTCAAACCATGTGAGAATTATTGAGAGAGCTTTGCAATGTCTGAGTAGTAACAACTTTTTTGCAGCCCTCTTTGGAGACACTACAGTTGCTGCACGAGTGGGCTTGCTCACACATCTGGTTTTACCACGGTAAAGCTGATCAGAACTGATGCCTGCAAAAAGAGCCTAGAAAGCCAGCAGCACTCCTACTGCAGCCAGAAACAGAGGAGCAGCTCTTTTCACGTCTTTATGCAGTAAATTACTCTTAGTTTCCATCACAAAATCTGTAGCTTTTCATAGTTTTCCTCTAAAGAGATCTGCTTACCTAAGTTATCTAAAATATTTTCAATACTATAAAAGGAAAAAAAAGCAGAATCCTTTCTACATAACCCATATGAAAGTAGCAGAAAACTTATATCTACTCTGTAGATATAAATTGATATGTCTAAACCTATTTTAAAACTTTACAGATTTTCATTTATATATTTGCTTAAGAATATGAACCCAGTCCTTGCTTTCCCATGGCAACAAAAATGAAATAATGAAATCCAAGCCTAATGGCACTATAGATTTTCACTCCAGTAAACCTGAAGCTGCATGATTTGTCACTCATGCATTTATCTATATATGGTAAAGTGAGTAAACACCGCATAAAATATATTTTGTGCTTCCTCGGTCTTGGACAGATTAGCACAAATTAAATTTCACACTAATCTGCCCATGGTCAGGAGTGCTACATTAGGAATGAGGGGATTCAGCTAATTGTGAAGAATATTTTTCTCTAATAAAATGATCTGTGAATATAGCAAATATATTCTGGAGAGCTACCTTTACCAATATGGTCTATCAATATGAATCAATGAAGGATAAAGAAGAATGTCTGTATGCAGAAATATGTCATGTTTGTCAGTATTACTTTATTTGTTCAACAAATTTGAGATGTTTTCTTTTCACTTAATATTTTCGGATGGAGTGTTCAATATACATCATTTAGGTTACACTGCTTAGTTATCTTTGACCACCCAAGTCACATGGCATTTGAGTCACATAAGTCTGAAGAATACACTGAACTGCCAGAAGAGGGAAGTCCAGGATCAGAAGTTTGTTCCTCTGAGCAAATGTGAAACCTGACATCAGAATATGAAAACCCTACATAATACTACCTTTTTTTTCCAAGCAAAATTGATGAAACAGGATCATTCCAGGCATTGAGGAGAAAGTGGCATGAATATAATACTTATGAGATAACTTCTGCAATTCCAGTGTTTATACTGATTGAATTAAAAATCTGGGTAGTTGTCTAAAGAAAATGTTATATTTCTTCAAAATAACCAACCTCTTCTAGTCAGCCCTACTTTTGGCTGAAGGACAAATAAAATCCATGTGCATTAGCACTGGCCATGCAGGAGGCAGTGCTCTTTCTTTTGACTGAGTAAAAACCCATGGGCAGCAAGGCTGTGTATGCCCAGGTGAATTGTAATGCCCAGTTACCTGACTCTGGTAAAGATGTGTGGATACGTCAAAGGTGGCAGCAGCTAGACTTCTTGCCACAGGAAGCAATGGAGACAAATATCCTGAATCTCACCACAGGGATGAAGGCCTGACTGATGTAAAAATCAGTATTTAAAACATGCCAAATACACTCGAGACTAAATACTTGGAAATATTTGTGCTACATAGTAGGGAAACTGAGATAATATTATACTTTGCTTTGTAGACCTAACTTTCCCGTAACAAAACTTCTTGTTCATTTATAAGTCCAGTTTCTTTTTGACTTTTGAGAAAGCATTACACAGTTAAAAATCAGGAATGATGGTATGTAAAACACCGATAAATAAATGTTAACAACTCCCCATTATCTTCAAACAGAGAATTCTATACAGTTTCTGAGTAAGCAAACACTACATACCCACAGAAAACATTGTAAACAATATAAAACATTATGAAATGTATTTACAATACTCTGAATAGCTTAAAACAAAAGCTGTTAAGACTTTAAATATCCAGTCTTTCCTCATACAGACTCCTCTGCAACTGTAGCTGTTGAAGATTTAAATTTAAATGCAATGCTTCAGTATAACATTTACACTTCTACTTTAACACATTGGTTGTAACACATTCTCCTCTCATCTTTGCTGTGAGATGCTTTCTCCCCAGAGCAGTGGCAGGATGCAGCTGGTGGGTTGTCTCCAGGCCGAGGGCATTGATCCCGGGACAGCCGTGCTGGCGCTGGGTCCTGCCAGCTCCCGGCGGGAAACATCCGCGCACCCACCGCGGGATCCGGGCTGGCTAGGAAAGGTCGAGGGCAGAGTGGAAGCTTCAGACAAAGTTTATTAGAGAAGATGTCCCACTGAGTCACTAGGTACAGAAAGGCACTCCCCCTTGCTTTCCAAACTCCTCAGAGAGGAGTCTGGGCGTGGCTGAATCCAATCGTAGCCCCAGACTTTGTCAACGATTTATGTGTAAAGGATGGTAGAAGTGTAATTGAATCTTTGTACAACCTTGTTCTGCAGGGTAAAGGATGATAAACCAAACATATCTATATAAAAATAAAGGATTTATTATGAAAATGATTAGACTAAAAAACTTAGAATTATTTATTACATGGTATATGTAGCTATAACTGCTAGTATAGTATAGTGCATAATTTTTGAAGCAATATTGAAGCAATTATATTAAAACTAGCAAAACCGAGTGCTGTTACTCATCCCATACCCATATGTGGGCAAATCTCTTTTGCTCTGCCTCGAGAAGTAACCTTCAGGGGCATTCCCACTCAAGAGAGAAATCACGAAACACACTCCAAGAAGGGATATATTGGAAGTTAGAAATTGGGACTGGGCTTTTATAGACACTGTCATTCATATGTCTCCAAGCCAGCTGTGTCAGATCAGCATCTTTAAATAATTTCTCGGTAGTATCACTTTTTGGTTCCTTTATCAGTTATTTTATCAGGAACATTGTTCTTCCTCAAAATGATTAACTTTGGAATTGATGAGGTAGGATGGTTTCAGCATTCTTCAACACTAAAAGCATCATGATACCCCCTTCTCTATTCACAATAGCTAGCTTTGTAAATAGGGTATTGTTGGAGCTGTTTTGCCCCCACTTCAGGCAAACCATCCTGCTACAGATTATCAGACAAATCTCAGCTAGAAAGCATTCACAGGCCTCTTTTAACACATACATTGGTGATTCTTCTGCATTGTACAGTGGCTTGTCTTGCAGAGGATGACTGGAAGTGAACTGCTGGGAAACATCACACTGGAAACCCTTCTCCTCACCTTCAGGAACAGCCACTGGTTAGCAAAACTATTACCACTTCAGTTTGGTGCATAGATCCTTCTCCATGATTTCCCCAGCTCCATATTTTCTTCAGAAATATGGGGTGTCACTAATGAAAACAGTGTCTCCTCATTGATTTTGATCCTTCCTTTGCATCCAAGATAGAACAATAATTCAACATAGGGTATACTCACACTTGTTTTCCTTTTCATGCAGAGGGGGTGCTCCTTGTACCACTTCAGTCAGCATTCCAGCTCTGTTCCAGGAAATAAAACACCAGTCTAAAATAGCAGTCACTTGGCTTAATTGATTATCAACATTTGCAGAAATCTGATTGCCTTCCAGTTGAATGGATCAGATCATAAATCTCCCTGGGGAATGTCCCCTTTCAACCAGCAAAGAAACTATGTTATTGCTCATCTTCTGGTCCACAGAAGAGCATCCAAGATCCATTCACTGAAGTTTTCTCTCTCCCTCTTCATGAATGTACACCAGTGCTTACGAATGTTCAGTATTTATCCTTAAAACTTTGTCCCTTCCCTTTTAAGGACAATACAGTATTATACTAGTGTGTTAGACAAAGAGAATGCATGAGTTGGTCACATTTTTCAGCAGCAAGTCCTACTGAATTCACTAGATCATGACGAGATGTAGCCTGGAATGCACATTAAGGTATTAATGGAGTGTGTATGCTTGATATCAAGTTTTCATGCTGAGCTGCACTGGTGTTAATCTAGTTTGATTACAAAGCCTAATGTAAAGTCTTAGACAGATATTCTATTTTAGCTGAGAAACGAATGCTGACAGTTTACTGCAAGATGACAAATGAATGCTGACATTTTATTCTTACATGTTTATAAATCAGTTTAAAGGTTAAGAGTCATTAATGCGGGCAATCTGAAGAATCTATATACATAAACAAAATATTCATTTTTTGATAACTATGTATGTCCAATGTCATTCACGAAAGATAGAAGTCAGATTAAAGAATGAGGGGGAAATTGCAAATTTATCAGTATTAGTTTATCTTTTAACTGGAAACTAAATTACCTGATTGATAGGCCTTCTGATCAAACTACAATGTACAATGTGGGTTTGGTTTTTTATCATTTACTTTAAAAATAAAATATCTACATGACTATTTGTAAAGAATAAAGATTAACCCCTCCCTTCCCATATGACCCGCAGTGATTAGAAGTATTTGCCAGTAACTGTACCAATCTTCCAGGCACTCTGGAAAACAGATAATCAGATAATGGTCTGTGCTAGGACACATCATGGGAATAATTTACATTCTTATTTTTATTACAAATTTTCCTGATATTATCAGACCTAAGAAATAGTAATGAATTCCTCATCTATTTCCAAGAAAAGGTCTAAACAGTGCTCTGAGAGGAGCACAAATTCCAGTGGCAGTTTTTAATGGCCAGTGAAGGCTGCCATTGGATGAGAAAAGGAGCTTGGCAAGTAAAAATTATTTATGGAATTTACTAAAACTCTGATGAAGACAGGCAGTCTAGATGGGCATGCCCTATTACCATGTTAGATGTATGCACCATGGAGGATATGAGCACCTTCTTCATCATATTCTGACATTTTTTAAGCAATGTAAAGAGGTTTCTCTGTAAAGGGGAATTCAGGTCAATACCAACTATTAAAAATGTGAAGCGAAATGAGCTTTGTAAAATATAAGACCAAAATCCTGGAACAATTTCTGGACATGAAAGTACAACAAACTTCAAGGCATTCATCATTGTTATTCCAGGGTGGGTGACCTACATGGCACACTTTGTCACATACGGTCTAAGATCCCAGTTGTTTTCCAGATATTTGTGAGATTTTCCCAATAAAAGATGGTATTTTGTATATTTTTTTAACCATGAATCAGACTTACAGAGCTAAAATATATGTCTAGAATAATTTGACTTAATATATGAACATATATATGTATGTATTTTTTATTGTGTATATGTATATAAAGCATTACACAGACTACTCATAGCTATGGTCAAGGAAAGCTGAGAGCTGAGAGCAGAACTTTGGGTATTCTTTGACTGATTTGTTCAAATAATTTGCTTTTATTTCTCAACATTCTTGAATCACCTGAATCAAAATTGCTCAGAACTGGTTTTCTGAACATTTTCTTCTTGTTTTGTTTTATAAATAACCAACTAGAGAAATGAATACCATTCAAACTCAGAAATCTATTTTATGTTAAGTAGGAGACAGGCTTCTTGTTGTTTGTCAGAAAAATATTTCCTGAGCAAGTAGTGCAGGACCAGCTTCCCTTCCTCAGAGGAAAGTCAGGAAATGGAATCCGCAGCTCAGGTCTAGGAAGTGTTCAGACTGCACATCACTGTTACACGAAAGCTTCCACTGTAAAACATTCAAAGGTCTAACAATGACAAAAAAAATCCAGAGCATTGCTAAACTGAAATTCACTTTCAAATTCAAGACATTTCTCACTGCCTTCTTCACAGCTCTTTTATACTTCTTCTCAAGACGCCAGCTGACATTGAGACCATTGTTAGGAATAGGGGATGAGCTATTGACAGTCAGTCAGTCTTGGTAAGTAAGGCTTTTCATTTCACCTCTGCAAGGATGTAGTGCTTTTTCTCAGGCACTTACATGCAAGCAATTCAAATGTAAGCCTTTTCCTGAACCCCAACAATAAAGTATATATTCTACTCTATGCTGAGCTTCACTTTGTCTGGCCACTACATAGGCACCTGCCAAACATAATAAACACTTGCAGTGCAGGTATATCATTACATTTGTTTGCCACGACAGCTTGATCAAATTGACCTCTTGTTATTCAAAAGGCTGAACAGACATCTGGGACTGCATGGTGGTATGGCAGAGTTGTGCTTTTTATATTGAAAATATTTCAACCTTCTGAAAATTGTTACATGGAAGATAGAACTGTCATCTGGATATGTTTGAAGTTTGTGTGTTGAATTTTAATGATTATATTTAAAACTCTGCACCAAAATAAAATATCATTCATCAAAGAGAAATAACTTTTACATTTCATGTTTAAACTAGATTATTTGTTCAGAGAGAAAACTTTCACCACCATTAAATTTGGAAAATAGTAATACTTTGCATTCACGTAGTACTTTATGTCTGAGGAATAATCTTTTTTTAAATGGGTCCACTGCTCAGGATATGAACTGCTCATGGCTGAACCAGTGAGATCTCATTGGTGTATCAGTCATTATATCCCCTAAAGCCAAACTTCTCTATTTTCTATGTCTTACATCTACATCTGCACAGCACATCACATCACGTAGCTAGACTGCCCTACTGAATCTGAACTTGAATTTCCTGAATGAACTGCAATTGAGGAGCACTGAATGGGTCTTAGAAAGCTTTGATAGTTTCAGTGTAGTGCAGAAAGAAAACATAAGTCTTGTGAGTTCCGACAATTTACATGGACATCATCTAGATGTTTTCAAGTTTGGCATTACTTCTTAGGCCTTCTTCTAAACAGAGACCAGGATAAGTGTCCCATCTCACTTTTGCTTCTTGAGAAGCATCACTGATGCTTCTGAAATTAAGTTTAAAAAATATTTTAATATAGCTCTGAAGGAAGAAAATGTTTCCAATGGTGCTTCCAGAGAACTGGAGATCAGCTGATGACAAAAATTGTACGAGTGTTCATATAACCAGTAAAGTAAAAAGAAGTTCCATACTTTCTTAAAGAACAATTTTTGCTGAGAAGAAAACAGCTATGGGTGTATAAAAATTGCTTCGTCCACCATTAAAATTGGGAAGGCAATGGTCTTGGAACTTGAGGAAGCTTTTACTGTGTCTTAGGAGCTGGATTTTGAAGTCGTTGTCAGGGAAGATATGAAGGGGCACATTTTATATGGCCTGAGGGGGATTTAAACTGCTGGAGTCACAGACTGTGTTGAAGCCATGGTGGTGAGATGACATTTTTTCTATGCCTGCTTTCTTCTTATCTGAGAGTCTATTAGATGGAGAGGACTTCAGCAGCTGGGGAATCAGGCCTGAGCAGACACTGAGATGTACCTTGCTTCCCAAAGAACTGAATTCTTAAGATGCACCATTAAGAGTGCTATCATGTATGTGATTGCTAGTGTCAAGTTCCACAGGCACACATGCTCTCCTTGCTGTGGATAACCCTGCAGTAGTCCAGGGAAAAATTAAATCTTATGTAATTCAAACACTGGTTATGCTCTTGTTAGAGTTAACAAAATCATCCTCTTGGTCATGAACTGTCATCTAGATGGGATTTGAGCTGTCATATATATTTCAGAGAAGAACGGAGTCAGAGAACATGACTCCTTTAATGGTAGCAATTCTATAAGTAATTGGCCTTCCAACATGTTGCAGGTTATTTATTCCAAAACTAGATGGTTATACAATGGCAAATGAGCTTCCCCCAAAATGCCTGTAAAAGCAAGCTCTTTCCTTGTTTTAAAATTATTTTAATAAATGAGTTCTTATGAAGATGGTAATATGAGGTATGAATTAGATAAGCTAACTGCAGTTTCTGAGGCATATTCTGTTCTCAGTGGCATCAGAAAAAATATGGAGTAACTTCAGCTGCAATTTAGATTAAATTACTTACTTTGTTCTGGTGAAACTGAAACGAGAATCTAGTCTGATTAATGCTGGATGAAAAACAGCATGACTACTTACTGCAGCAATGAAAAATTACTAGATCCATAGTCATTCATTTGTAATAGAAATGTAGGTGGACAGATCTTCAGTTTGGATTTTGTTTTCACTGCATTCCTGTTAGGTGAGCACAACTCTAGAATAACTGTTCCAGATGGAATTTATATATGTTAAAAATCAAATTTCCTTCCTGATGAACAGGTAATACAAAAACCAAAGCAAACTAATAAATTGATCAGAGCCTGAATGAAAATCAACAAATCCAACACTTGGAGAAAAATCACTTCGTCCTCACTGAGCCAAAACTGCCCTTCTCCCAAAAAGAACTTCTATATTTTGCCAGATGGGGCTTGGGATATGATGGCAAAGATAGGCTGAGGTCCTAGTGTGAATTTAAATTAAAACTTTTCCAAGTTTAGCAGCGTTGAGATCTGAAAGTTTTGCTCACCTCACTGCAAATTATTTTGTATTTTTCTTATGTGCACATTTTTGGCCAAGCTGAAACTGGAACTCAGGGGAAAGAGGGAAAGGAAAACTGCGGAGAAGAAGGTGGTGTCACCAAGAATATTGGAGGAGGAGAAGTGAAAATTAACTTGACAGCTTAGTGGGAAACAGTGCTACAGGCAACTATAGGCTTTGGCTCTGGAACTCACTGTTTTTAAACACGACAATTTTGAAGGCTCTGAAACCATTATTATACACACTGTAGGCCTGTAGGCCTGCTGCTGCTTTCAGTTATGCTTCTGATAGCCCAGAAAGTCTTGCTGATCCCTGAAAAAACTCTTCTGGATTTTCATTATTGTAACTGACAACACACTCATGGTGAAAAAAGTACAGTCAGTCTATGAAGATGCCCAAGAGCATGAAGACCTGCCAAACAAAAATGAAATGTAGGCAATTTAATAAGGTTATGGACAAGGTTCAACTGAAGTTCATAGAATCATAGAATGGCTTGGGTTGGAAGAGACCTTAAAGATCATCTAGTTCCAACCCTCCTGACATGGGCAGAGGCACCTCCCACTAGACCAGGTTGCTCAAAGTCCCATCCAATCTGTCCTTGAACACTTCCAGGGACTGAGCATCCACAACTTCCCTGGTCAACCTGCGCCAGTGCCCCACACAATTCACAGTAAACAATTTCTTCCTAATATCTTATCTAAACCTACTTTCATTCAGTTTACCCCTTGTCCTGTTACTGGAGGCAACAGGAAGGCCTTGGTAAAAAGTCTCTCTTTCCTTCAACCCTTTTTAAGTACTGAAATACCACAACAAGGTCTCCCTGGAGCCTTCTCCTCTCCCCTCTGAACAGCCTGAACTCTCTCAGCCTGTCTTTGTAGGAGAGGTGCTCCATCCCTCTGATCATCTTGGTGGCCAGGTAGGGTCTCACCAGAGCGGAGCAGAGGCGAAATCCCCTCTTTTGCCCTGCTGGCCACACTGCTTTTGATGCAGTCCAGAACACAATTCAGGCCTTCAGGACTGAAAGTGTGCATTGTCAGACCGTAGTGTTGAATGTGGTGAGGGCTGTGAAAGGCAACAAGCAGGGCTTCTGCAGATCTATCAGCAGCAAATGCTAGGAAAAAAGTGTGCCAGCTGCTGAACAGGGAAGGGGATAATGAACTTGGTGATGATGTGAAAAGAGCAGAGGTACTCAACTCCTTCTTTGCCTCCATCTTTGCTAGAAAGCCATGAATCATAGGGCCCTGAAGCAAGAAATTGTTAGTTCAAGTGGGCAAGGATCAGGACAGGGACCATTGAAATAAACTGGACATATTTAAGTCCATGTGACCTACAGGGATGCACCAGCGAGGGCTGAGGGAGCTGCTGGTATCTCCGTGAGTCCATTCTTGATTAACTATGAAAGGTCATAGTGACCAGGAGAGATTCCAAGAGAAAGCAAATGTCACTACCATCCTCAAAAAGACATGAAGGAAGATTCAGGGAACTACAGGTTAGAGCCCCACCTTGATCTTTGGAAGGTGATAAGCAAATAATCCTGAGAACCATTTCCAAGCAAATAAAAGACAAGAAGGTTACTGGGAGTAGTCAGCATAAATTATGAAGATGAAATCATGCCTGACCTGAGAGGCTTCTACAATGGAGTGAATGGGGGAAAGCGGTGAATTCTATTTATTGGACTTCAGCACAGATTTTGACAGTCTCTCTTAACGTCCTTGTAGACATTCTGATGGAATATGGGCTAGCTAAATGGACAGTGAAGTTGATTCGAAACTGGCTGAACTGCTGGGCTCATCAGGTTGTGATCATCAGCATGAAGTCCAGCTGCTGACCAGCCACTAGTGGTGTTCTAAAGAGATAAATACTAGAGCCCATTCTGCTGACCATGTTCATCAATGACCTGGATGCTGGCACATCATGCCCCTTCCTCAAGTTTGCAGATGACACAAAACTGGGAGGAATGTTTGACAGACTAGGCAGCTGTGCTGCCATTCAGAAGGATCTGGACAGGCTGGAGAAATGGACAGAAATGGACCAAGAGACATCTCATAGAGTTGAACAAAGGAAAGTGCAGAGTCCTGCTCCTGGAGAGGAACAACCCCAGGCACAGGAACAAGTTGCCCAGAAAGGCCCTAGAGTCTCTGTCCTGGGAGATATTCAAAAACTGAACTGGCCACATTCTTGAACAAGCTGTCATAGCTGACCCTGCTTGGGCAGGGCTGGGTTGGAGTGGGTGATTTCCACAGGTGCCTGCCAGCCTCACCCATTCTGTGGCACTGGGGTTGCTGGGGCACAGCTCTACCCCTCTAAAATTTTGAGGTAGTTGTTCCTACTCCAATAGCACATACAAAATAAGCTGTTTGTATAATATATAAATGCAGCAGAACCTGTATAAAGGTCACAAAGACATATTCTCTTTTATCTACTTGTAGGCACTGCAATTGGAGCGAGCAATTCCATAATTCATTTCAATGGGAGTTTTGCAAGCATTAGATGTAGGTTCCAAATGCCTGACCTGCATTTTTATGGGTGATTTGTTAGCAGCAGTGGGTAATCCTGTGGAGAGAAGAGGTTTTGAAACTCAGCTGAATACTAACTTTAACTCATCTCCATCTCTAAGAGAAATTCAGATAGCAGGGTAATTCATGTTTTCAGAATGCTGCTTTTTGATTCAAACTATTTACTGTAATGAAACAAGTAATTTGTTTTTATCTGAGTCTGCATCACATCTCTCACTTCACTGTTGGTTCTGAACATCAGTAGAAGGTTCTTGAACTGTGCTTGTCTACACCAGTGATGCATCCCCAGCATGATCTTCCACAGAGTAATGGTTCATAAATGTCACTGGACAAAGTTGTACAGCATTTCATTTTTTCTTTTTAATCTTATCTGGTGATAAGAAAGTTTTGGAATTTGTTGTTTGGCAAAGAAAACTGGAATTTTTAGCACCTAAGAATGAATCCCACTTTCACATTGCTGGTTATTGGTATTAATTATGCTTGTCATGAACTTAGAGCAAATGCACAAAGTAGTATTATTACTTAACTTTAATATGTGGTTGGCAAGTATACACAACAGTTTTGTGTCAAGAAGGTATAACAATTATCTTCAGGCTGAATACTTTATAGAAATATTATTTTTGTATTGTGAATGTCATTATCAAATCTAATATAAAAGACATAAACTATGATATATTTTGATGTTACAAGAATAAGAAATGCAGAATGTTATTGATGAAGAAAGTTCTTGCAGAGCAGAGACAGATTTTCCTTGAAGCGGGTATCACAAAGTGACACTGAATCCCGCTAGCACAGTAAAGTTCAAATAAGTGAAATCATGTCCACGTCTTTTATATAATTATTACTTTTAGCTCCATAAATTGCATGAAAGCTTTGAATGTATTTTAGTGATACTACAGATTTCAGTAACATTATAGTATGTTAAAAACTTCTGCGAACCATCCCAACTTCTTTTTTCCTAATATAAAAATTACCTACCTAAAATAACACTTCTCATAAAAGGAAAGTGATTTCAAGTCCTTCTTGTCCTTTCCTCTGTGTTTCAATGGCTTTCTCTCTGTTTTGCGGAATAACTCACATGGGAGGAGAAAAACAGCGAATGCTGACTTCCCTCTTTCCCTGTAGCTGCCTGTGTGTAAGGCTTGGAATTCTCCTGACATCTTCAAGAAATATCTAGACCTTGACTACTGAGGAGCACAGCCCCACTTTGGGGATGAATATTAGGTTATTATACTAACAGTGAGTATTGAAATTATCAATAGTGCCTTTCAAAGTGCACGTCCAACACATTTTCTCATGGAGTTTTCCTATAGGGAAATATTTCTAAGCCAAAGCAGACAACCGACTGAGTCTCTGGGTATGCTGCTTAGCACTTAGAGAGGAGGGAGTTTCAAGATGTGGTAAGGGGTATAAAAGTCCTGATAAGGAGTCTCAGCTGGAGGAGATGAGAACAACTGTAAACCTCCTCTTTAGGAGTTCTCAAGTGACTCCATGTCTCCAGTGATGGAGATTACCACATTCTCCAATACATCAGCTCAGGTGAATCCTTTCACCTACCTCTACCCTGAATAATTCAAGGTGGGTAAAGAGTTAAAAAAACTCCCACAATAGACAATAAAACAAGACAGTTATAAAACCAACTAAGCTAACAGGTGGGGAAAAAAAAGAGTGTGAGGGCCATTGAGTTGGTAGGTACGAACAAATTCCTTGGCTTGGGACCTGCACAAAGCAGCTGAGAGGTTGGGGCCTGCGCAAAGCAGCTGAGAGAAGAAAGGGGAAAGAGCAATTTGGACAGGACATTTACATTTGGATATGAATGAATGTATCATCACTCCCCATGCACCAAACCGTGCCAATTTCCCTATGCAAAGGATTTGTCCAATAACCTTATTCAGGTGCTTGATCTAATCTCTTAATCTAGTTTAGATTGTGCCCCTGTTTTGGACATTCGCATCTCTCTGTGCATGTTTTATACATAAGTGTCTGTGTATATAGTAAAAAACTCCATGTATTTAAAGGTTGAATTGCGATTGTCAGAATCACGATTTTCTGTTCACCCCAGCATAAAAGCCTTGTCTCACCCTTCCAGTCACAATTCATTCATCTCACGCCGCTATATTAGGCAGAAGCTTTAAATGTGTGACTGCAGATTTCCTGCCCGCCTCCCTTCCCCGTGCTCTTTTACTCCACACATAAGTGCCACAAATGTTATTTTAGTTCATTTTGCTGTGGCTCTAAGTGGTCTGGATTCGAAGCACTGTCAGTGACCGCAGTGGAGGGACCAGGTGTGCTCACAGGCCAACACAGCTGAAGCCTGGGTATCTGACTTGACTCTAATTTACAATAGGGTCACACACATCTGTTCTGTGGATGTCTGTCCTACACAGCTCATGGCAACACAACGCACCAGCTGTGAAGGTGACCTGGAAGGTCAAGAGTGTTGTGGTTCTCTTCCCGATTGTCAGCCTTGGGGAAAAGGAGACCACCAGAAGCCGGAACCTTTGCACTGGCAATATTTAGAATTTGGGAGTGATCTTTCAAGGATTTTGTCCCATCAGTATTTTAACTTCTCTCAACAGGCCTCCTGGGACATGTAGCATTTTTATAGTGCTGATGCTTTGTAACTGCTGCCTTCTGCAGCCATCAGTGTACCCATGCTACACTCTTGGGATTAACAAAGTGCTGCTTCCCTTCTTCCTTATCTTCTCTGCCCCCCAATAAGATTATCCCACACCACCCTTTTTCCATTATACTCACCATGGAATTTTCTTTAAGCCATGTTTTCCAGGCTGCTCAGAGATCCATCGTAGTTCCACTGTTTTAGAGTGGCTTCTAGTTCATAGGTTATGTATGTCCATTCAGTGAAGTGAATTAGGCCACCTTCCCCTCATCTTGATGGTGGAATTGATTTAATTTTTAAATTTCTACATCAGGGTTTTCAGTTGTTATTTTCTTCCTTCTGCATTTGCCAGTGGTGCAGTGTTTATTGTACAAGGGAGAAATCACCTTACACATACTCTCAATTATGTTTAGGATATGACTACTACATTCCTGCAGACAGTGTAGGGAATGAACATAGTCAATAGTTATCTAGTAGAAATGAGAGACTGAGGAAGTTAGGAGTGTGGATCCACAGCAAATATCTATGATGTAGTTTTATGATTACTTGTAATAAAGAGAAGATGACACTAGAATCCAAACATTATTACAATTACTTCAAGACAAGCAGACGTCAGCTTGTAGCAATACGCTTAGCTGCTTTTTGTCTACCAAAAAAAAAAAAACCAACACCACCGTTCTGTGGCAAATGTGAGGATTGTGGTATGAAGGTGGTATGAATGAGGACTCACAACTGCCTTTCAGTCTGAATTTTGGGATACAAACAAATAAATGAGGCAGACAGGGATGTGGCCAAACATTAGTTCTGAGCACTGCCTGTGGATGGGATGTTTTGTGAATAAGGAAATCTTCCTTAAAAAGCCCAAAAGTTGAATGCAAAACTGCCAGGCAATCAGTACAGAGAAAGCTAGGCAGGGATCAGCTCTTCTAAACATTAAACCTTAATGTGGAGGAATTTTATTTTTTGTAACATAAACGAAGGAAATATTTTAATGCCTTTTGCTGAGCTGTTCACCCCATAGCCCCAAAGACTTATTTCCTGACACCAGCTGACAGGGATTAAGGGATCCAAACCATTTAACTGAGGTGCTCTGTTTCCTGCTGAATTTCAGGTGTCAAAGACTAACTAAGGATGGACTCCTTTTGCAAAGGCAATTTGATAAATAATTAATAAACCTACAAAAATCTAAAAGAAGGACTTGGGAAAAGAAGCTTTTAGCAATAGGCAGTTTTTCACCTTGGACAAACATGTAGATATAATCTAAAGAGAACACGAATAACCCCGTTGTTAAAAAACAGATTTAAGTAGTTTATTCCTGTAAACTATACTTATGACTTAAATGTAGATGTACTTCAAGTCCCCAGCTGGGATTAGGCCAGTATTCTGCAAACTGGTTTAAGAGACAGAAGAGCGATTCCTGGTTAGCCAAAGTGCTTATGTTCTTATTTCACGTGAGCAAATTAAAAAATGAGTGCAATAGAGAAAGTGAAACAATTGAAAAGAGTTTATAAAGTTATGGGAGAACAGGGTTCCTGAACCCAGCTATGTGAGCAGCTTTTTTTAAAATGCTTTCTATTTTTAACAAATGTATAAAAAAATCAAAATATAGTATCTGGTACCAACATAGCTTGTGTACATTTACTTTCAGAAAGTGTGATGATATAACTAAGTGGTTTAGCACATGTCAGAGTTGCCAGCTGTTCCTGGGAAGCGAGTAAAATATATAAAATGTGTTCACAATTGAGTAACTCTGTACCCACAAATGAAGAGGTTGTGCTTGTTTTGAACTTGTAACATGGAAGCAGTCAACCAAATAGATGATTTATAAAGAAAAAATGCTAGTGGAATTATTCTGTTGTGTGAAAGAAAATTGGACTGGCCAGTGGGAAGAATATAACGCCACATGGCAGGCTTTAATTTACCTCTGGAATATATCAGGAACCTTCAGCATTTCTGGATCAGAAATTGTTTGTGATAAGGCTTTTGCCTTTCAGCATCACTTTTCAACTAGGTATTTACTTTAACCCTGGTATTTTCCTTTACTTTCTCACTGTCTAAACACACCCCTAGGGCTCAGCAATTGTAAATTACACAACCTATGGCCTTCTGACCAGCTTCACCTAAAAAGTTTTCATCTATTCATGTGGATCTTTCAATCCAAATGTATTCACCTAGTTCTTTAACCCGTTATTGCATGATGGATAATCTTCAAAATAATGTTTGCCACCAAAAAGGCCAAAATGTACTATCTATTTCAAATATTGTGAAGTCTTTGATATCCTGCTGTATTTTCTAATGAATGTTTAATTGTTAACCATGAACATTTTGCCTGTTTTATTCTCCCTGTGATTGTAATGCTTTTTCTCCTTCACAAGTGTTATTATCCAAAGTTTTTGCTATAGGACCAACTTTAGGCCTACTGAAATGAATGTATGCCTTTGCTATCTTTGTTGCAAGTGAGAATTAGTACAATTTTAAGCACTCTTGACCTGTATTTAAAGCCCAGCTAATCAGCAGAGTTAACTACAGTTTTGAAGTGTTCTTTATTTTTGCTACTGGATTACATGGAGCTACCCTTACAAACAAAAAAAAAAAGGAACAGTTTCAGTTCCAAACAACACAGAAATGGGCTTGCTGAAAGCCAGTGGCATTGTACGCTCTTATGCTAGACTCCAACTGGCTGCTCAGCTGAAATACCATCCTTTCATGTAGCTTGTTATGAGTTGCTTCTTTGGCTGATATAGGAACTAAAATACAACTGTTTATGCAACTATTCAGATCATGGTTTTGCTTTCAAATTTTCAGGATGAAAGTGCAACAATAGATCATTTTTATAATATCAATTTTTTAATTAAAACGGTGTACAGGAGGCTAAACAATTGCAAGCAAAGGGTATTAATTGTGCATTAGTTCAGATTTTAATATAACATAAATTATTGACTAATATTTCTATACTGAAATAGCGGAGCAAACTGCTGTTCTCTTAAATGAATGCTCTTGTTTTTCATGTAACACTGAACATGCTAAGAGTCATACCAGAGGTATTAGGAAGGAGATTGTTCCACTGATTTTGACATATGGAGATACTGCAGGAAAGTATGTGTGCCTTGGCACCAGTAAAGAGAACATCCTTCCTGGTTTCAGACCCTCACATTTTAAGTTTTAGTTCACTAGGCAGTCTTAGACCCAGTTGCACAAGTGACCTGTCAGTAGGGACTCCCTGGAAGGAGAGGCATTGTACTCATTGTCTCTTAGACCACTTTGCTTCCACTGAAGAGAAGGCAATGTTAGATTGTTCCTAAGAGCTTCCTTACAGTTTGTGAGCTCTAAATCCACCTTGAAAAACAAAACAAAACAAAAAATTAAAGAAATTACTGCCAAACTTCTCCAATGATCTGGAATTTTATTCCATCCATATACATGCATAGTAACAACATTTGTTGAGAAATTATTTCTATCAGAAGTAGAACATTATCTTTGTGATCACCAGTTGCAGTATTGCTACTCTTATATTTAAATATATCTTATATATGAATTAGATTCATAATTGCAGCATTGAGTTTAGGGTTTTGATTTAGACTGTGCCTTTCAAAAGATAAAACTGATTGATATGACCTCATTTCTTACAATACTGCTTCCAGTAATTTTGTTCATTCTTTATAAAGTATTGCATTTAACAGCAAAGGTTTAAAAATTGAGACAGAGATGCATCAGCGAAAGAAAATACAAGTACTATACAAGAAAGAAAATGCCATCTTCATTTAACGTACGTTTCAGATTAAGAAAATGGACAGAAACATACTGCTACATACAAATGCAAAGCCTAATGACTAAGGTACTGTATCTGCTAAAATATAAAGTGCAAACTGAGCCCAATTGTTCAAAAAAATTGAAATTTTAAGGCGAACTTTACAGCATAGTTGAAACTTCTTTGCAAGTTATATTTTAGCATATACATATATCTGCAACAGCATATAAGAAAAAAAATCAGGATACACAAGTGCTTTTGAAGCTATTTCTAAAATGCTTTTCTGTATTGTTTGCGACTATTTTCTTTAAAATCTACTATACAGTGCAAACCATATGTGCTACACAATAACTATACAATAACATTACAAATGACTTTAATATAAAGTTTTTAAATAAAAAATAACATAACTACAGCTATGAATACTGCTGGTAAAATAAATTAATATTTTTGAAAATGGCACCAATAATACACTTTACTAATGGACTGTAATGAAATTACACCTTTAAGTCTTCAACTCAGCAATAGTGAAATCTCCTGATTGTCCAGATGTAATTCAAACAGCTTTCTTTAAACTGTATGGAACAATATGCTAAACACAGGTACCAAAGGTGACTGATTGTTTCATTTGACATGTTCTGCTGCATGTGAAGAGCAATAAAACTTCTTATGAGTTATAAAGTTTGAAAGATTATTGAACTGGATGTCACACAGTCGGCAATACTTTCCACTGGTTGGAGCCTGGGTAGAGCCATTCACACCTTTAGCTATACTAGACAACTGTTCCTCTGCTGTAGGAATTGCTGGAGAGACATTTTCATTTGTAGTTAAGGGATTCTCAGAGATCCAAGAAGGAGACTTGTGCCCGTCTTCATGTGGAGGATTCTGGGAAATGTTCTCTTGCTGTGGGTTAGCAGCAGGTCTTTCCTCCTGTTTTAGTCCCCCATTAACTATTACCATGCCTCGGTTTTTCGGCAGTAGTGGAAGAGATTCTTTCTTCTGCACAGCACATCCATTTGAAGGCGCCTGGCCTTTCGGAGATTCACTTTCTGTATTTGTGCTTTGATCTAAATCAGTATTATGAATGACGAGAGAACCAGAAATGTAATCACTTGGCTTTATTCCATAATATGGAGAAAGCTGATCTGCTCCTTTAGCTTTCTTTATTGCTCCAGGATAAAGGCATTGTGGAAGAAACAAATGTTTGTTTTCTTCTTTTGTAGCAATAAGCTGGGCTGCTTCACTGAAGACTTTCAGTCCTTGAAGTGTTGCTAAGTGTGTGGAAAATAAGTTTCCATTAGGAGAGGACTGTTTTGAGTTTCCGTTTTTCTCACATTTGATTATGCTTCTCTCATAACTGACATCCGGGCTGTTTCTTTCACTTTCTGGGTTTTGAAACACCTTACTGTCGAGCTGTCCCAGGTCATTTCGCTGATGAGCAGTGACAGGACAAAAATTCTGCTTGTGAGCCAGGTAGTTCTCTACCTTGTTAAAACTGATCTTGCATACTGTGCACTCATGGTAGTCCAGCAGCCTTTTGGGAGAAGCGGATGTCCTCTCTGATGGGGGTAAGCATTTTTTACTGAGATCTATTGGCACATCCATCTCCAAGCAAGACACGGTGGAGTGGGCAGTATCACACTTTGAAACTGGAACGCACTTGTTAATAGACAGCGATGTTTCCAGATGCTTTGAGACTATTCCTGGAAAGATATCACATCGTGGATGGTAACATTCTCCAAGGCCCTCTGTTGACTCTTGAGTAGATGTACAAGGATTGCCAAGATTAGCAACTTCTAGAAATCGCTGTTGAACTAGTGGTGGCCTCTGCTCTTGCTCTGGTAAGCACATCTCATACATCTTCCTTCGCTTCCGAGTACGCATTGTTCTCTGCATGGCAGGCACTTTGTTGGAAGCGGACCTCTTCAGCGGGGGATCGTGGCGAGTGGCACAGTAATACTGCTTGTGGACCATGTAGGTCTCATGTCTGCTGAAAGTAATATTACAAGCTTCACACGTGGTCTTGTTAGGGTCACTCTCCCCATCTACTAAGGGAGCATTGGGATTCTTCACATCAGAAGGTTTTCCATTTATCTTCTCATCACCGCTGCTTGCAGTTGACAACTTCTTAGGCTGTGCAGGAAAGTCTTTTTCATGACTTTTATTGTTTGGCCCAATCAAATCTAAAACATTGGAAGAGTTTAAGCAAGATGTCTGCAGAAGTTGATTTTCTGGATCTGATGTGTGAGGAGCTGCATTCAGGATGTTTATAGAGCTTTGACCATTACTGGGACTTACGGCTTCAGGCATTTTTTCTGGAACACTGGAAAAATCTGGTGACTTTGCCATCTGCTGCCATCGGCTGCTGCAGTAATGCTTTTTGTGCACCAAATAGTTGTCCAAATTATTGAATGTTATATTGCATTCGAAACATGTAGCCCCTTTAGGCATCAAAGGACTGTAAATTACAGGCGGATAATTGCTACTTCCATGTCTCAGCCTTCGATGGACAAGTTCCGACATTTTGGCTAATATCTCTGAAGCCTGGGGAACCACAGTGATGTCTTGTGGAAAAGCAAACTGGGAAAGAAAAGGTCCCATTGGGAAAGAAGGACCAATATTAGGCTGAACTGGCGATGAAGCAAGTCTTGGACTGGATGGTTCAGATTTTATTTTGGTATATGAAAAACTCTGCTTGTTTGCTGCAGGCTGGGTTTCTGGCCTCTGGTTTGGAAGGAAAAGTGGAGCCTTTTTTTCACATTTATCAAGCTCTGTATCAGAACTTGCATCTTTAGTCTGCATGGTCTTTTGGCTCTGGGGAACATCATTTCTGTTCAACAGGTCCGTTGCTGGCTGTAAACCTTCTTCATTTCCACTTGGAGAGTGTTCAATGTCACTTTCTCTCTGAATTTTGTTGCCAGAGACATGTAACTCTTGATGCTGCAGTAGCTCCCTCTGAGTTTGGAAGCCAAAATGGCAGTGATTGCATCTAAAGGCAGCTTGAGTAAGATGTGTGAACAGGTGCTGATGAAAGTTAATCACTGAGTCTGCAGTGTAAGTACAAACTGTGCATTTCAGACTAGCACCAGGTGGGAGAAATTCTTCCATTTTCACTCCTACAGAAAAGACAAGCAAAATACAAAATAAAGTGACCATTTTGCCCCACATGAAGTATACTGGGAAATCAGTTGCACAGAAGGTACAAATACAGTGAGAATGACTAATTTTCTTCTAATGAGATGGTATTATTCACCCTGAAAATACTTGAATTGGTTTTTCATCAAACTCCTAGGTTATTCCCAGACTTCTGCTCTGCTTTGGAGTGCCCTAGTATTTGCATGCATCAAAGGTGAAGGGAGAGAAAGAATAAGGGAAAGGATAAAAATAGACTGGACTTATTCTAAATGAAAAGGTCTCAGAAATTACAGTTACAACTAAAGGGAGACATAATGTTCCCCATGCACAATCCCTGGAAATTTTGAATGCACAGAGAGCACACCAAGGTGAAGAGGTTCAAGGTTATGATGTAGCTTGAGGCACAGACCTCAGTGTGCTTGAAAGCCACAGACAAATCAGAAGTAGCATTTTGAGCATTATTGATGCTCAGCTCTTTGCTTGCATGGGTTGTCTGTAGTGTGGGAAGAGGTCACAGATTTATCCTCATCAGAAAGGACTGATGAGCTGTGATCCTTGTGAAGGGAGGAGGAGCAGTAAAACACTGACATTTTATCTTTCGCATATAATGGCCGTTGGCAACTACTGCTATAATACAACACCTTTTCCTCATGAAATCACTACCACTTTATCAAGAACAGTACATTCAAAGACATCTCATAATCACTGATTAAACAAAAAACTCCATGTTTCATGGCATTTTGAAATTGAAAATGCTTTAAAAATAGATAAGACCAAATTCCTCTACTGCAACAACATGGATTCTAGTTACCTTTTAGACAATAAAAACTGAAAAAATATTGATAGGGATGATATTCAGAATTTAAAATGAGTATTTGTTCTGCCTACACATACACACATATACCACATCTCAGTCAGGTGAAGGAGGTGTGTGGCAGTTGGACAATGCAAAACTGTAAGAATATTGTAGCTCATTCTGTGGGTAGTCACGCTGTAGTACCTGGAGGTCCTCCCTTCTTCCCTAGCATCAGTGACCCCCCAAGTTGTGACTGACATTTGAAATTTGACGTGCTCTTGGCCTCAGAGGCCAGAAGGGAACCAAGGAGATACGCAGCACTTTAATCAGCACTTGCTTCCCATTGGGCACTTTTTCCCCAGGAGGCCACATGAGGCTTTAACTCCTCCACTGACATGAGGTGGTGCTGCACATGCTTTCTCATCTTGTGGTACAGTGACAGCAGTCTCTACGGGACTTTGCATTTCAGCCGGGGCTCTGCATTCCAGTGGTGTGGGTCTGCTAGAGCCTCCAGTGGGAACAGTAACAGAAGTTGAAGCAAACACAGGGCTTCCAAAGATTACAAGACATTTGGAAAAGGAATGTTTCATTCCTACTGCAGAAGATGTTATAACTTCTGATAATCTGTATAGAAAAGTAAAGACTGACAGGATCTGAAAGAGAGCAAGAATGATTGAATAGACTGGTTTATGACTAAAAAGAAAGGGAAAGGCCTGAGGTTTATCCTCTGTTCTAGGAAATATTTAAAGATTTTTACTGGAAATTCACCACAATCTCAGATCTATGTCTTTCAAGGAACACAGATGCTTATCTGTAGATTTCATGCAGACATGGTCACTCACAGGTCATGGCTCAAAACCCTCAACACCTAAGCCACTGGTATGTCACTAAATGCAAATACTTGAAGCAAATCTTTTGCACAATGCTAATATTTCAGAGTTTTCCTCTGTTTGGGGAGAAATTTATCTGTAATCTTCCCAGAGTATCTGGTTATAATTACGAGGCTGTAAGACACACTGGGCTGCATTCACCTATCTCATTGAAGCTGTTGTAGCCTATGGTTCTGGTGGTTTACTGAACAGTGAAATATTTGCTAGAACAAACAGAAGACGGCAATAGCCTGATATTCAAAGTTAAGATCTTGAAGCACAAAAGATCTGACTTCTAAATGAATTGTTACGGGTTTTCTGTGTCGTCTACATAAAGAAGTTTTCACTCAGCACTCTTCTAGTCCTTTTCTGGGAAGTACCAAACTCCTCCAAGGAAATATGTTGCCTTTTGGATTTGTAATTGCTGCCCAAGTATCAGAGGAACATTTTTTACTTCACCAGATCCGCAGAGCAGACTACACATGCCGCATGAGTTTTTACACTGCAGCCAAATAAGGCTTTCTTCTGTGACTAAAGCACCCAATAATGTCCTTTAGACTCCATTCATTTAACAGGAGGATCAGGAATACCTGTAGAGCCCTTGCCTCTTTCCAGAAACATCTCTGTACACCAGACAGCAAACAGACCACACACTGACACTGCAGTCTTTCTTATTTGTGGGTTTTCTCTGCTACTGAGAACTCCAATGCAAAATTTCCTGCAAATTCTTAACTTGTGTTTCCAGCCCTAATTCAATTCAAAATTGATCATCTACACCATGCTGATGTGGTGCTTAGGGACATGGTTTAGTGGTGGACTTGATGATCTCAAAGGTCTTTTCCAACCTAGACAAACCTATGATTCTTTGTTTTTGTGATTCTAAAACACTATCCTCATTTTATATTTATAAGAAGGGAAAAAAGAATATTTCTATCAAACAAGAATTTTTATGAAACAAGTGTCCTCATAAAAGCCCAGAGTTCTGGACCATGATATTTAAAGCCTTCTGCCTAAGAAGCCTCCTCTAGGGCACTAAGATATTACTTCAGAAGGACATGTCCTCTCATTGTGTGTATGTTTGGTAGCTGGAATCCTGAAGTAATTGATTTTGTCTGGATACCTGATTATACCTTCACCATAAAGAAATGCTGCCTGTATGTGTGTATACACACATTAAGAGAGACAACATTCAAATGAGGATTAGTAGATAAGAAAGATGACACTGGTTACCTAGGGGAGAGGTTCTGGGTGTAGAACAGGTCAGAAAATGTTGACATTTTGGTATTATCTACATGCAATGCTTGCATACATTTGGAGAGACATTGATCCACTGAATGTCTATAGTGAACAATTCTTCAAATAGCTAACTCTAGAAGATGATACTCAAAAATACATGGTACTTACCACTGTGAGAATTTAGGTGCATTTCCAGAGCTCTTGCATTCGAAAAGCTTTTGGTGCACTGTGGAAAGGGGCAGACACTGGATATGTGCTGAGCACTGTCCTCATTCTCCTCTGACAGCTGCGGCCCCTCTCTTTGCCTCCCACTGCAGTAATACATGAGATGGGCTTGCAGGTTCCGCTCACTTCGGTACCAAATGCCACAGGATTTGCAAGGGAATATGTCCTCTACAAGCAAGTATAAGCAGACGCAGGTTAGCCACAGTTCATGTGGTGCCAACCAATTAACACAGCTAGATTAATTCCCCTTCCTTCCCCATTAAAAAATACTTATGCAATAAAATATTGAAAGCAGAGATATGGCTTTATTAAAATGTCACTTGCAGATGAGAGACTAACATGGGAGACATTTGTTTCTTTCAAAAGGATATTTTAAAAAAAGTTGCATGAAGAAAACAGCTAGAAGTTTTTGGTATATAATTATTTTAAAAAATTAAATTAAATGTTTGTTGGGAACATGCAATACTAATTCAGGAACTATGCTGTGTTTCCAATACATCGCTACTCATTAGGTGACATCTTTCAATTTTTTTTCTGTATGTACAAGACTTTCCAGCTCTGGGCCTTGGAATTTTTGAGTGGTAACTGCAGATCATTATGAAGAATGTGTATTTTCAGAATGCTTATGCAGTTATTACTGTAAAATCCTGTTGCTCTGATATCCAGGAAGCCAGACTAGACTACTTTTCCTTAAGATCCTACCATTTTGAATGTGATATTATACTAAGCAGCATGTTTATTTCCTTGGTTCCTTCTCTTATCAATTATAGAAACTGAAATTTCTTATGTATTTTTTGTCCTCTTGTTTTCAGTAAATTGTTGGTTTTTGACTTTTCACTATGCACAGAGGATATCTACTAAGAAGAAGGCCATTTTTCATTGTCTGCTATCCCAAAGTGTCAGCAGCTGCTCTGAGGAGAGACCATGCAGAGGTTGCACCGAGTGTTTTCAGCAGCAGAAGTCTGATCATGCATTAGAGGCTACATACTTTACTAATGTGAAGAGTAATAATGCATATGGTATATTTACACAAAGTGGACAGATATTTGTGTGTTAATATCCAGTCAATGGACACCTACACAGTACCTTTTGTGTATACATTTCAGAAAGACAAAAGATCCATTTGACCTTTCTGAAAGCTGAACCTTCCATCCTATCAGTAAGAACAAAAAGAAAACCCTGATCTTTTGGGGCACATCTACACTAGTAAATTAAGCTATGACAGGATCCACACTTGAGCACTGGAATTTGTTTCTACTGTTAAATCATGAGAACAGTCCCTTCTATACCTTTGGCTTAAGTCAGTGAACACTATTCCCATTCATGCATAGATTTCAGGAGTTGTCATAGGCCTAGGACCATTCTCTACCTCTGGTCTGGACACTTCTCTGCTGTTTTTGAGACTAAGAGAGGATAAAATTATGAGTGACCGCAGACTGTGACAGCTGCTCTCAGGATCAGGTAATTCCAGTCAACGTCAAAACACATCTTGATCAACATCAAAACTCCCCCTGACTTCAGAATGCAAGCTGTTAGAGACTGTAATTAACTTAGTCTTGAAGAATGGCTGGCTGCTCTGAAAACATGGCATGTGTAGCTGATGATGTAATTCATTATCATTCATGACAATTTATGTTTAATTTCAAATATTGATGTGTATAGGACAACTGCTCTGTTTCAATTCCTTTGGGTGAAAAAAGTTGAAGACTCCAACCTGTTGACATGCATGAGCCTTTTATTTGCTAAATATTTACAAATGCAGCCAAAATTTACACTGCTTAGTTTGCTTCTCTGATTGCAATGCTAATGCTTATCTATTTTTCTGCTCATGAATTTGCAAAAAAAAATTTATACCACTACCAGTTTCTATTTTTCCCTTTGCCACTGAATAATTGTGCATGGATTTAAGATACAAACATTTAATGGAGCAGTTAGTATTCAAACATACACCACTATTAAAACATTACTGGTACAGTTTGCATCATTTGAAATGTCCACCTTGCTTTAAAGCTGACATTTCAACATTTGGTTTTGGCCTCAATGGTTTAAAAATGTTGAACTGTTGAGGTTTACACAGAAAAGAAAGTCCAAAAGTACTAATAGGAAATTCAGATATGGGCAACATGTCCTATTTGAATTCATTTGACTGCATTCCATCACAGAATTGAACTTTCTGATTATCTTAATGAATTTGACTTCCAGCCATCTTTATTTCCTATGGGTTAGATGGCATGGACAGTCTGTAGCTGCAGTTACACATGGTGAATATGTGACTCCTATTACAAGCCAAGCAGAGGAAATGCATTTGAGGAGTTTTGCATGGTGAGAGGATGGAATTTCAGGGAGAACAGTATACAGGGATGGCATCTGAAACTATTATTACTCTAAGGTGATGCAAAACAGATAAAGGCTACTTGAAGCTAATGTTTTAATTACTTAAAACCAAAATATGGCAATTTATTTCAGTGGATAATTTCCAAATATTTCAATGGATCAATTCAGGAAATGAAACATTCAAGCTCAAGATGAATGAGCCAAGAGTGATATTCTAATTTTGTTTTTTTCAACTAGCTAATATTAGGAAACATAAAAAAAACCCCCAAACAACCTACATAATCAACTTTTTTTTTCCTATAAATGGATTTTTTTTCAGAGATCTAGAAAAAGAATGCTTAAGAGGTGGTTCATTACAAATCTAGAGGTTCATTCGGCTTGTTGATGGACTACTAGTTCAAGACTTTAATGAAGAAACTGAATTTTACCAGCTCAACAATGAAATGTGAAAATAGCCTCATATAATCAGAGGCAGAGTTAGAACTGATGTGGAAAG
Organism: Dryoscopus gambensis; assembly: GCA_013389985.1. Classification (NCBI taxonomy): domain Eukaryota; kingdom Metazoa; phylum Chordata; class Aves; order Passeriformes; family Malaconotidae; genus Dryoscopus; species Dryoscopus gambensis. Next base: position 61,022 of record WEIT01014263.1, read on the forward strand.
TTTTGAGCAGTGAGACTTGCTATTTTAGCATCTTCCCAGAGTCAAGAACACAGAGGTTACTCTGAGTTGCTGCTAAACCTGTATAGCAAGAGCTGATGCACCATAAACTTAGACTCCTCTTAGCAATGTTCAGTGGAGCTTTCCAGGGCTCTGCAAAAAGTCAGTGCTGGCAGCAAAGATATTTTCAGAAATGTGATGTAGAAAGGTGACTACTTTGCCAAAGCCCAGAGTTGGCCTCATAGGTTTACAGAAGCATATGATCTCAGCTGAAACAAGCTGTGCCCTTTAGGCAAGGTAACCCACTGTAGCAGCTCCCTTTCAGCTGTTGGCTATAAACACAGGTCTCCCCTAACAGTGGTAACCTCGTGATGTTTCAAGTGCTTCTGACACCTTTGTTTGGAAAGTTCCTGTGCAATGATAATTGCTGGATCTGTGAGCACATATGTCAGCTCACAGCTGCCCCACTGGCGGGGTAGAAATGAATGTGCTTAGCTTAAGGTCATGAGGCTGCTCCAATTCACTCCTGGAAGAGAGGACTCGGATGATTTGGACATTTGAAGGTTTAACTTTTAAAATAGGCTAACAATAAATATGTAGCTATCAAAATTGTTTACCCAGAAAATAAGCAATTAAAAAGAAAAAAGAAACTGAAAGGAAAATAAATGGAATGGAATGAAATGTGGAATGATATGTGTTCCCAGGGATATTTTAACTAGTCCTGTGTGAAGAGCTTGAAGATGTTGTGACTGTTCAAAACTCAGTGTTATTAGGTGTGAGTCTGAGTGGCTGATCATGTGCTTGCTTGTGCATTTGTACCTGAAATACTGTGTTCATTAGTTCATTATAACTAATTATAATACTTAGAAACCACAGGAAGCACAAGGAAGTGCTCCAGAATGGGGTCTAAATGGACAGACTTGCAAAGTGCTGAGAGCTAAGAATGTGCAGTAAGTCTAAATGATGACTGGTGAGGATCATGGTAATGGCCAATATATTTGAAAAGTACTTAGAACGGAGGATGAAGAACTAGGGCTGTAAAAAGGTAAAAAGCAGTAAAAAGAAAAAGTTAAAAGATATAAAATTTAATTCGCACTGAATTGTCCCAGTTCAGGAACATTCATGTCCCTCCTCTCCAAGTACAGCACTTGAATGCATGCTGCATTTTGTCCATGATGGAGCCTATTGGTGACCAGAGGATGTAAAAACAATCTTGGTTAAGCACACTGAGTGGAGATACTACAATAAATCAGGGCTGCTATAAGGCATGATTTCTACTGCATTTTGAAATAGTCACTGAATAGATGTGTTTCTTTTCTTTTTCTGAGTGTCGTGAATTATTACCAGAAACTGCAGCAGTAAGCAACAAGCTTACTTGAACAGCAGAGGCTGGACTTCGAGAGCTGGCCAACCTATCTCACCTACTTTTAAAATAATTTCTAATCCCATTGCCTCTGGGAACAGATCACAGAACCTCCACACGAGGGCAGGTCAGGTACTCTGGGTGACGCTCTCACCAGACTCCTATTCTGGCTCTTTTTATCTCTGAGATGATGGGGGAACAAAAGCCAGCTTTGAGCTGTGGTGTGGTTTCTGTGGTCATGAATTCACCATTGCTGCATTAGCTCTTCATGTGTGCCTTAAAGTACTGCTGTTTTAAAAAACCACCAGAGAATAGTATTCCTCACTTACTGTTCACAATAGCTGTAGGCAAAATAGATGCCATTGCAGCTTGCTGCGGGAGCAGCTGTATGGAGTCCAGCAGGCGAGCGGGGTACATGCCTTCTGTGAGAGTCATCTGACTGGCAGCCTGCAGCCGAGAGTCAAAATCCACAACAAAGGCAACCAGCTCTTCACCCTCTGAGATGGCCTTGGTCGTGGTACACCAAAGCTGCCCTCCTGCAGGAAGCATAAAGGCAGAAAGATTTAATTGGCAATATCAGATTCCAGCACTTAAAACGTCAGTGCTGTCTTCACACTTTTTATTTTTTTGAATTTCGATGGCTTACTCAAGGTAAAGAGGCATACAGTTTTTACTTTTACTGTCTTCCTTCTACCAATATAGGAATTTTCCTGTATAAGAAAAGCAATTTGGGGATAGTTTTCCTAACTATTTACAGCATGAATATTCATTTTAATTTTTGTCTCCTAAAAAGCCAGCATTATGAAAATGAAGATATAGGTGAAAATAACTTACGCCACACTTTTCTCATTATTATTTTTACCAAAGTGAAAATTTTTCTATAAATTTTTTCTTAACTCCATGTTTGTTTTATTTTGAATAGCAAACCACAGCTCAATAAAATCAAACAGCTGCAAGAAAGAAATCAGATTTCCTCTTAAGGGCTTTCTTCCCCTCCCTTATGTTTGTCACCCTCTTTCTCTAAAAAATCTTCCCTTATGTAATATTCTTCGTAACATGACTGCTTTATCTCTGCTTACACTGACTGAACTTCCTGAAAAGAAGATATGCCAAAGATCTGTTTCATAAAGGCTTATTCAAATAAAGGTTTGTTTAAAAGGGGGCGGGGGAGAGGGAAGTGGAAGAACTTTCATCAAACAGTAAGATACACTATAGCTCTGTGCTGCAAATGTCACGTGTAGTGCATTAAAAAGAAAATTAACTATGCGAGTACATCTACTAATGTATTTGAATGCGATAGTGAATGCTCATTTATTTAACATGTTTAGACAGGCAAAGCACTTATATTGTGTTATCTACACTCTCAGGCCTAGATACATATCCAATACAGTTATGCCTGAAATAATGTTACATACTTTATATGTTATAAAGCTTTTTTTTTTCCTCAGGTTTTGTATATATAGGGAAAGCTATATGTTGCATTCATTAGGCAAGCAAAAACTGTACTCGTTTTGATAAGTAATATTGCTGTGTTTATCTTTCGGCATAACTGCCTTTTCAACTGCACTTCATTTTTTTCCCTTCAACGAGATTATAGTTTTAAAACAACTTGTTGCAAAAATCTGGTAGAGGAGATAACAACAGTGCATGATATGCCACAGCTAAATGGAAGAATTAGGACATTGTTTTAGAGAAATCTTGGACAATTAATTAAACCAGTCTATTAGCTTTCAAAGACGAGCAAACAAAACAGCATCAGTGACAGTGTGTTTCAGTGGTAAAATACACTAAGCTTCCAGACCTCAAAGTGGTGTAGAAGTTTCAAAGCAGAAAAGTGTCTTTGCATTCACCCTTCAGTAATACAGCAGTTGAAGGTGCTACAAAATTTACAAACAATTTACTGTGAGGGGACCAAAGCATACCAAGATTTACAAGTCTCCAAGATTACAGCATTAAATGGTGCAAATCTGAGTAATTTCCTCTAGAGCATAAGAAGATGAAAAGTGAAGATAGTACCAAAAATTTCTACAAATGCAGAATCCTAATGCCTGAGCAGGATTTAAAAAAAATTGAAGCGCCCAATCTGACATATTGCCTGATATAATTAGTAAATATACAGAAGCCTTCAGAGCTAAACTGGTATAAAGCCTCTTCCAGAGAGAACCAGGCTAAATTCCTAAAGTGTACTTAACTACTCTTGTAGATGAAAATACATGGAACACACATTGCAATTTGAGAACCTGAAATTGGGTACTTTTGCTGCAAACATCCCACAGTTAATTTCCATTATTAACATGCATTTCTACCTAATTTATATACAGAAGGTGTAATAATCAACCAACACGTTTTAGTATATTTTAATACAGAATAAAAGCTCTTTCTAGACTTTATTATTTACCGGATCTCTTAATAAAAATGAGTCACTGCAGAAGAACCAACCGAGACTTTCTCTATCCCAGCAAACATCTTGACATGCTGTATGTACCCTTGGGGAAAAAAAAAAGTGATTACTGGGTCTCCAGCTGCAATCAGTCTGGATCAGCTAAAAGGCTGACTCAGACTCCTGGTGTTGGAGCTCCTCAGGGCGTTGACTCATGTCCAGCAGATTAAACTCGGACAGCTGAATCGAGCAGTGACCCCGGTTGCCTGCTCCACCCAGCTCCTGCAAACTGTCACACCTACGGTAGGCACAGCCTGGTGGGATGTGTGACAGCTTTGGAAGCACAACAGTTTCTAGTTTGGCTTAATAAAGGAAATCAGAACTGGGAAAGTTAAATCCATTCCTGCATATGAATACAAACCTTCAGCTCAGCAGGATTCAGATCCAAGAAGTGCATTGCTATTTTGTTTTCTCTCATCGCAGTCTATAGAAAATGAGGCATTTAAGTGATCATGACATACATGTCCATGTTTACATCAGAACACGATACTGTGTTAAGTTAGATCCCCAGATGAACTCCCAAATGATGCATTCTTCCAGCTACTGGAAATGCAGCTCAACACCTTTGCAGCAACAGTCACTCATTGGGACAGGACATGGTGCAGTCCCCACTTGTCCCCTTCTATGCTTGCCTGCACAGAGTAAGGCAAGAGCTGCTGTTTTGAAAGATGCAAACGACTTTCTTCCCCATAATGCAGTGAATGCAAACATGCTGACCTTCATGCACAATGGAAAGACTGTGGAAGAGAAGTCTTCTTGAGCATTCTACAGCACAGTCAAGCAAAGAGCACAAGTCAGTCATGAGTGACAGAAAGAGTACAGTCAAGTGCAGAGAACCTGATAGAGGCTTCCAAATTTAATAGGAAGTTCCAGTCGTGACTATCATATGAATTATTATGCTGTCTAGACACCTCTGTCAGGGATAAGGGCTTCCTTACAGCTGGCAGCTACAAAACGGGAAAAAATTCCTTCCCACAAACATTTCTACAGGCTAAGACACAACTGACATATATACAACAGTCTCTCAGGAGAACAACAGCTTTTCATTAAGCAAACAGCAGTGTTAACAACAGGTTTTCAAAGGGATAATACGGAAGCCATAGCCAAGGACCAGTGGCGATGAGAAGGAGATAGGAAGATGTTTGCATGAAATATTTGCAAAGACAAGAAGATTTCACAAAGAAATGTGAAGGACTATTATTTATATGAGATGAAGTTCTGATTAAGCTGGCTATATTTTTTTAACCACCTGTTCCTTCTGTCAGAAATAGCTTACAGGAGTGAAATTGTTCTACAAAGTTTTACCAGGCCAAGTTTCTCAGTCCTAAGGCATCAGAAGAAGAGAGAGGATGAACAGATGTTTTAACAGGGACGAGTGACTGACAGTGCCTCTGAAATAGTCATGGTTATATGATTTGGTCAGAAAGCAATTGTAGACTGGTGATTTTGGGCCTCTTCTTGTCCATAATGAGTACACTGGTCATCCACTCTACCACAGCAGAGAGAAGACTCTCAGGAGCAAGAAGTATGACACTGATTATGGGGATGACTATGATTATATTTATTGCTCATACAAGGATCTAAATATTGTCAATGCAGTATATAATACAAACAAGTCTAAAGAATTACAAAACAAATAGGTTCAGCTAGAAACATACAGATTTACAGTCCTTGGCCTTACAGAATGCAAAGCAGAAAAGCATCCCTTTTGCTACTATAGGATTTTATCTCCGTATACCGCTGGATCTTCGCACTTTTACTCACCCATTCTAAACTGAGTGTTCCCTATCTTCGGCTTGGACATACCCTGCAGACGTTCCTGCCGGGGGTCGGGAAAGGAGGCCAGGAACCCATTTGGAAGCTGCCTGCAGCCTTGGGAGAGCAGTTTGCCCAGTTGGCCCAGTCTCCTGCAGCATTTTATACCCTTTTGCAGGCCGATGTGTACTGAAGTCAATCGAAACCATCGCATCTCCCCCATCTCTGGAATGCATTCATTATGCGAGCAGTCCAGACAGTTCCTCCTGCAATTCCCACCTGATGTTCTTATCTTTGGACAAATCATATTGCCCATCAGAGACAATAGCAAGGGAAAGCATGTCTGTATTGTGCAGAGGAGGCAGGCAAAACTCGAATATGTTTCATCACCATCACAACCATTTACACCGAAGGGGATCTTACTGGTTTTATGTGATGTAGTAAGAAAAGTCTTACTCTTGTGCCAGAGCAGAAGGGAAGGTTTTAGATCAGCAGAAGGCTTTGTAACATTGGAAAGGTGTTTTCTCGAAAAGGGTAATTATGATTCTGTGAAATTGAAAATAAGCTTCTTGAGCCTGTAATGTATTGATTTATATCTATGGTTAAATCAAACAAATTTATGTGATATATAACACATACATGTCAAGCAGAAGAAAAGAATAAAAATGTCTGCAAACACTATGTATTTATTTGAACTCTTTTTCTCATTCGCATTCCACGAAATTAAAAGTGCTCATTTATTTAACCATCAAAAGACAGGAAAGCTAAAGAATATCACACTGAGCAAACTAGAGCAAAAAATTAAGCCCCAATTGCATTGGCATGAGTTCTTTACCAAAAGACATCAGGCACTGAAGCAATTAACTGATACTTTCAGAACTTCCACCAAATGGAAAGGTTATTTCAGGGTTGTCTTCTTTGTCTGCATCTTTCACTGCAAATATTTCTGCTGCTTGAAAAAACCACAAACACCCTTAAATAAAAACAAGAAAACCCAACCCAAACCTAAAACTTTCTATGAAAATGAAAGAGTAAGGTCCTGGTGTCCCTGAAAAACTGTGGACTTACTGTTCTTTGTAATGTTTATGATCAAGATTCTTGTGCAAACAGATCTGGTTCCTAACAGGAAGCTTATAAATCATACTCATAATTGCTGTCAAAACTGCAGTGGAGTGTACTGCAAGTTTCGATAATAAAGAATAGAGTCACAGTTCAAACTTGATTACATTTTGGAAATTCATGCTGCTCTTACAAGAATCAGTGGTCTTAAATATCTTCTTCTCCTGCCAAATTTTTCACTTGCACTTTTTATTATTTATGAAATCAGTGTCTGCACAATGTCATGCAGACCTCTGCTGATAAACTCTAATTAAGATTAAGACAAGCCTTTTGGAAAGGATCCCATCATTAGCAAACATGATAAACACAAAAATACTCCCTACTTGTCAACCAGGAGCAATTCAGTAACCTAACAGTATTATCTGTTGCTAGGCTACAGGGCTGACAAAGCTTCAATTATATTGTATGGCCATACCTATAGAAAACTGTATAGGAAAATGTATCTAATATAAAAGCATTTAACTTCATCTGTGCTATCTGTAATTCATGGCTTCCCTCAATGGCAAAAAATCAGGTTAATAATTACATAGCACGCTGAAAAAATCTTAGCGATGTGTCATGTTTGCACAATTTTTTCTAATTTATCTCTATGATTGATAGAAATTTGCTTTGTAAAAATACTAAAATGCAAGCGATGGGATGCTCTAAACCAGAAGCGTAACTACATCTGCATTCACCAAGATATGGAATCACACTAGTGTAAAAAAAAATATATAGTAAATTGAACCAATTAAATCATACTTAGATGCAGTAATACACTATCTTCTGTATTCAGAATAAGGAGTAACATGGTGATAGATATGCATGCTAATACGAAACTTTATTTTATGTAGGACAGACACCTAAAATAGAAGAAAAAAACTTTTTTTAACAGCCCTTCCTTTTTTCTTCTACCTTTGATTTTTTTTTTTTAAACAAAGGGACCTCTATTATCCTATTTGAAAAAAGGAATTTGCTCTGAAAATTTGACTAAATGGCCCTTCACCCATTTTACTCCTCAGAACCCTAGAACCCTATACTACTTCCAGGGAAAACACAGAATCCTGCACAGTGAGCCTTGTGATGGTGGGCTGCTGCTTCCCCCCCCCTTATGTTTTGCAGGCTTTAAGGAATGATAATTTGGAATCTGTGGATCACAGTCTGAAGAAAGGTTATTTAGAGGGTCAGACTCACCTAACTCCACTGGGAAAAAGAGCTTCAAAATGGATGAAACCATTAAGCCTCTTGATTCATATTGTTGCTTTTAGGAAAAGTGTCTTAAGAAAGCAAGTAGCTAAAACCAGCATTTCCTTTGAGTACAGATGTTTCACGGATTGAGAAGCATAATGACATATAAACATATATTCAAGAGCAAATCCCAGTTTTCCTGGTTTTAGTATCAGTTGATTTTCCTCGCTAAACTATCTGAGTCTCATTTTCTTGACCCAGAAATGCCACACACCTTTCATAGAAGTTTAGGAAATCAATGGCAATTTCTATTAAAACCCGTTTTCATTGCCAGTTAATTCAGAAGTATTACTTTTGTGTAGTAAAATTTGAGCTTACTGGGCTTGATTGCATTGCTGCAACAACATAATAGCCCATTTCCTGTACACACATCTTTTTGCAAGAAGGGTCAAAAGACTATCAGAATTTATTTAAACAACAGACTGTTGCTCTTAGCAACTTCCAGGCACCATCAACTGAATTAAACCTTCCTCTCCCAATAAAATATTCCAACTTGCAAAAAATTGTCCTTTTTAGTAATGATAATGGGGGTTGGAGTTAATTTATTTTCTTCTCTCCTTTATTGCACAGGTTAAGCATTTAGGGAAAATTTGCACATCACAATAGGATGGGATGGATCTTCATATTTGGGTTCCTCCTGCTTCTCACCCATGGGGTTGTGACGACTCAGCATATTGAATGCCATTTCAGAGCAGCACAAGTTACTGGGCAGATCTCTAATTTTTGACATGAACAAAGTACATATGGACATATGTGGACACATTGTTTAATAAAAAAATTATAATTCATTCAAATCCAATACTGTTGAAATTTTTGACAGTAGAGTGGTACAAGGAACAGAACTTATAAATTATGTGTGCCCCTTCTTTGAAAAATGCTTTGGAGGTTTCTTTGTGCATTGGCAAATACAGTAGGAATATGAGTTATTGTGTGAATCCTCCTGCACAGCACCTGATAAAAGAATAAAGAGCTGTGACATATTCTTAAAACAATAGAGGAATTAAAGAGAAACAATGGGCCAGCTGCTTCATTAATACAATCAAAAGACAGCCCAGCACAGAGGAGTCCAGATAATTAAGCACTACTCTTTTAGACCTCTTTTCTGTAATAAAATTGCTAAAAATTTATTAACTACTTCATAGTTGCTAGATAGATCTATGTACTTGTTTATTTGGGTTGATTAATGCCTTTTCAGTATTCTACAACATGCCAACTCATGGTTCATACAAGTTTTTGAATAAAATAATGTAAGAATATGTGATATGGATCTGTGGTATATACAGCAATAAATCAAAGGCATTTGTGAATAGTCTTTCCAGTTGCTAAATAATTCTTAGCATTTTTCACATGTGCACACAAAATATGTACTTTGCACAGCATTTTTGCTATTAATGCACTTTAATGTTGGGGTTCCAGCCATTTCTCTGTGAAGTGTCTCAAAAATCACCCCTGCAAATTCAGACTGCTCAAACTCTCACAAAAACCAGCTTTAGTGCTACATTAATGAGATGATTTCTTAGCTTCCTCTATAATTTTTCCTTGTTTACCAATCAAAGGAGATTGCCAAAAGATAGTTGACCTTTAATTTTTACTACCCACTGCATAATATAAGCCTGCAAAAAATGGAAGATCTATTATACTGTATAAAATTAGACCAATATAGTGGACAAATCAGTTCTGTTGCCACTTTTACTATTACCTTTGTGTTCAGCATAGAATATGGAACCTTCTAATTTTTTGACTCACTGAACAAAAAGTAAAAATAAAGAAACTGCAATGATATTTTCCAGAACCAAAACAACAGAAAAATACTCAGCTTAATGGCACTAGCCAAATTAACCCCCTGTATTTAGAGATATAAGATCTCTGACCAGAAACAGGGAAGAAAATGCCACTTAGGAATATAGCTCTTACTCCTGCATGTGAGTCAACCTGAGCTTTGGGTCCGACTTCAGCTTAGTCATATGCTGACAGCTGACAGTGTATTCATCTGAATAGATAATTTTATGGTTAAAACTGTCAGGCATTATACAGCTGATAAAGAGGAAAAGAAAAGTATGAAAGGAACTCGCCAGTCCTAGGGGACAGAACTCCTAAACCTGGCATCTCGGTGTGAGTGTCAGGGGTAGGTCTTTCCCTTGCTGCAGTACAACTATCGCTAACATCACCATCTTACGGCAGCGCCTCTCAAATTCACACTGCAAAAACCTTCCTCAGCTGAACCCCAAATAAAGCACAGTGTATCTGAGGAGCAAGGAGTGTAAGGAACAGATTTTGACATCTTGTTTTTAACACTGTTGTATGCTTGCATTTTGTTACTTTGAGGATTTCTCTGTGTTTCCTCCAATTAAATGTCTGCATGTAACACTCAACAGAGTTCTAATAGGTAAAGAGGCGAAATAGATTAGTGCTCTGAAAATATTCACAGGAAAATAATGTGGTAATTTTATTTGCCATTTTCCCCCCTGATAGAGCTGTCACAGCTTATTTACCACAGGGGGAGACAGTTAAACCCATATCCTTAGAAGTTCTATGCATTTAAGAGGCTTATATATCTCTTCTGGGACCCTCGTTCAAATCCTGGGCTAATCAGAATGAATACATATCTTTCTATTAGATGGCTCTAAAAAGTCTTAGGTGATATCAGCTCCTGGTGGACGACAGTCCACAGCGTAAAACTATTAAATGTTTGGCACAAATGGCAATACTTACGAAATGAAGTTGAAAACTGTAATATCCTCCCACATCACGAGAAGTTAAGTCTGCTGCTCAGAGGTTGAAATTAAAGCCTGCCATAAATGCTAAACCTGTTATATTTCCTTAATTCAGCATAAACTCAAACAAGGAAGTTGAAGGAGTTTTTTTCCCCAAGTTTAGCAATTTCTTCCTTTTTTTCCCCCCTCCTCTTTTCTTTGTGTATTCCTCTGTTTTGAATTGAGTGCTATACCTTTTTTACCTTTGAATTAGGTGTCACTTGAGTGTTATTTTAGAATTTACTAAGCCTTCAGAAAGAAAATGATAAACAGCTTGAAAAAAACGGATAAACCCTTGCTGACATTGCCCACGTAGCATTCCCACCACCACTGCAAAGGAGCTAGGACTTAGTGTCGCAGCACACTCATCTCCCTTTTTACTTTTTACAGGACCACTGAATGGGCACTCTCCATAGAGCTTCCCAGGAGACATTCCCAGGTGACGCCCACTGCTCCCCCCCAGCTTTTGTGGATGCACCAGGTTTCACAGAGAGAGAAAATGCACCACTGAAACCAACTACTCTGAAGCAGGGCTTTGGATACACACATTCCTACAATCCCTGCTTCCATAACAGCACAGCTGTAAAGTGACCTTTAAGTAGCCTTACAAACACAATCATGCTTGTGGATTGTCTTTTCAGAGTTATTTTGTGAGGCTGGAGTGTATGAAAAAAGGAGGTGATTAAATGAGACAATAGATATGCTTTAATGGCACCTCTTTCTCACAGGGAAGGCAGAGTACACTGTGTCTTATCAATGGATTTTCTACTGTCTTGCACCTGCTATTGTAGGGCTCATTTCTTGCCCCTGGGCAAATGCAGAGTGAATGGCAAAGGCACCTGAGCGGAAGGAAGGATTATGTAGAAGGAGCTGTAGTGATAGGTTGTATTTGTAAAGGAAATCATCACAATAAATTTAAGAGAAATAGGGAAGTTATAGGAAGGTAAAGTCAAAGTAAGAAACATTGGTTATGAGACCTGCCTGCTTATTCAATACAGGGGCCATGCTCCAGAAAAAGCTTATGGCTTTGTGAGAAACAAAAGCCAGCTTTTATAATGAATAGAAGCTGAAGCATTTAGCTGTGTGCACTGTAACCCTGAGAAAACAGTTGCTATTATTGTGAGTTATCTCGGACCTTTACCCATGTTAACATTCAGCTCACAGGTTGAAGTTCAGGAACTAGTTCACCTCAGCTGTAACAACCATTGGAGCAAAGTAGCACTTCCTGATTCCAAAAAGTCTTGCTCCTACTTAAGCCATTAGAACGTTTTACACTGGTTGCAGTGGAAACAACTCTGTGACAAATCAGTGTCTCTCTTACTAAACAAGCAACTAAGTAAAAGTAGATTTGCATATTTAGTATGTTCTGAAATGTAAACACTATAGAAGCTATAATAAGCATCTAACCCAGTCTTCTCTATTTAAAAATACCTAATTAAAAAAAAAAACAAACACACACACACAAAACCCCACACCAATACCCCAGATTTCCTTGAAATGAGTTAAATCCTGAGGTATTATAGTTCTGCCTTTTAAAGTAGAAGCTAGAAGTAAATTGACTGAAAACTCTCAGTGACCAAAGCATTTCCACTTTCCAAGCTATACATAGTGTCCAAGGTAAACAAGTATTGTGAGCCACTGCCAGTACCCCGGTTAGTTCATCTAGTAAGAGACTGTTAACAGCAGAAAGCAAAGACAGAGCTACTTCTGGTCACAATGGAATTAAAAAAAAAAAATATGAATGAGCAAATAGTTACGATTCTGGCTGTACACACTAACAAAGATTAACATTTGAGGAGGCTTCTGCACTTGATAGCTTCTTCCAAAACAGGCTTAATACGAAATGCCAGTTTACTGAGCATCATACAGGTGCATAGGAGCTACCCTTGTGCTTGCTTGGTCAGCATGATTTCTAAATGGCCAGGAAGAAAGTGACTGTATACCCAAAGGCAAGCTGTCAAAATTCAGTTTGCAGCTGATAAACTGATTACAAAGCTGCTTAAGACTTTGCTTGTAAACAAAAGCATTTATCAACTAATAATTTGCAATAAACTGATGTAACTCCCAGCTGAGCCCCAAACTGTAATTGTCTTTACCATCTGCCTATTAAAATACCATTCTTCATCACCAAGCAGGAGCAGAAGGGAGAGAATCTCCAACAACTACATAACTTGCATGCTTATAAATAATCTGTCAGCATTTCACACATTCATTATGATTGCCAGGTTTTGTATACTTCATTTTCTCTTTTTGAGAGGTAAAGAGGTGCAGTAAAGTGGCAGAAAAGGAATTAATAAATAGTGCCTGGTGCAAGAAAAAATTATGTAAATTCATCATACTCTGCAGTTTCTTAATTTTTTTCTCTTTTTGCTACTCCATAGGAATATCATGATGGAAGGCCCCTCAAGCACAACTATACAGATTAAACTCTCAATTTCTTTTCAACTTGTCAGTTTTCATTACCTTTCTTTCTTATGTATTCAGTTCTTACATCTGCTTCAATGGGAAGCCAGTTAAAGCATACTGGTTCCCTAAGGGGAGTCTGCCAGGGTCTGAGGCATTCTGCAGGCTCCCTGGACTTCTACAGGTCACCCTTAAGAGCATTTTGCCAATCTTGTTGAGAGGATGTCTGAAAATTAGGTGAATTTACATGCTTTTATTTTCTAACTATTGACAACCTTAGTCCTGAGAAAGGTGGCAGTGTTTAGAAAAAGTTCAAAATTAACAAATATAGATGCTCTAAAGGTGATACATCCCAAAGGAAGAATCACTTTGTTAAATGCCTAAAATATTCAAACATGAGTGGGAGAAAAGAGGAGAATTGATACCATGCAGAGAATGGCAGCCCCTCTAGATGTGTCTGCATGAAAAATTGAATTTAACAGAGAATCGCACTATGATTTAGTGCAATGCACTTGACCAAATATTTCTGCAATCTGCACTCTCAGCCGCCCACTGGTCTGAATGCAAGGCTGTGACCAGAGACTGCCTATCAACTAACCTCTTCAGAAATATCTGTATGAAAGGCACAGATGTTTTAAATGCAACTTGATTTCTCATTGACTTTCCACATTCAGACCAGAACAATCTAGTTAGCTGAAGTGAGGCTTTTTATGTGTATGAAAAACATGTCATCACTTGGAGGAAGTTGGGCATCTAAAAGCAAAACAGGAAGGTTCCTTCTGTTACTTGCATTGAAATGCAAGAAATTAGAGGACAATCCTGTCACCCATGCTCACAGAAGCAGTCTCATTTCCTTCACTGATCATCTTTCCCTACCTTTGTCTACCTTTGTCTGACCCTGTGTTACCACTAGTGTTGCCTATAGAACACCACCTACTCCCTAGAACTGCAAAAAGATATCAAACCACAAGACAGATTGGGACCTCTGGACTTTACTGTTAAGATACATTCCACTCAAGACAATTATGCTTGTAAACTAAGGTAATTTCATACGTATATGAATACATATACTTGTGAATATGCTTGCTGAACCAGGACTTTGTACCTCAGTTTCTATCCACAGTACTGGGACAGAACCCAAACAGGGATTAAACAGATGGAAAAGTGAAAAAGAATTACAGGAAATTTCTTTTTTAATTTTGTAAAGAAAAATTTTTGTTGAACACTAGAACATAGTGGTGAAAAGCATCTTTCAAACATCTGTAGTTCAAACTTATCATATAAATTATTTAATCATAGAATGGCTTCAGTCGGAAGGGGCCTTAAAGATCATCTAGTTCCAATCCCCCTGCCATAGACCAGAATGCTTAGAGTCCCATCCAGCCTGGCCTTGAGTTTCCAGGGATGGGGCATCCACAATGTCTCTGGACAACATGTGCCAATGCCTCAATACCCTCACAGTAAACAATTAAAAACGTTAAGTAACTTGGTCAGATGAGATCCTTAGCATGATAATGCTGAGCTAAGCTATAAAGTTAGAAGAGTCACAGTTTTAAAAAGACTTGTGTAACAATTACTTTTTTAAAAAACGGTAGGAAAAAAATATAAAATATTGGAAAACACTAGCCTGGAGTTAAAACTTTATTGTGGTTACCACGCAAAGAGACAAAGCCGTACGAATTTTGCACGGAGCTACTGCCGGCAGCACGCAGCCCCGCAGCCCGCGCGCCGGCCGTGGCCCGCAGGGGTCGCTGTGGCGCCGCGGGGCGCGCGCCGCCGTTATTTATTTAATTTTCCACAAGGCTGCACATGGCTCCGCGCGCTGATAACAACGCGAGGGCCGCGGGCCTGATTAAACCCCCCCGCGCCCCCCCGCTCTCCCGACACTCGCACCGGGCTTCTCTTGTCACGACAGAGAGCGGTGCTGTCGCTCCCGCGGCGGCGATGTGTCCCTTCGCGGGGAGGGGGGAGCGCACCCACGGGTCCGCAGGTGATATTTTAAATAAACTGCCGGATCGGCGCGCAAAGCGAACAGTATCGATTACAGTGTTGTCTGCTCACTGAGGGAACTGTTTAGGCACTACTTCCCTTCTCCTGGGCAGCATCCCTTTCTGCCCCAAAATAGCCCTAGTGGGGCACTGCCCTGCGCCCCTGCCCCGCGGCTGGGCTCCCTGTGCCCCTCCACTTCCACCAAAACTTTGGGAACAAGGAGCCCAGGCTGTGATGGCACACCCGCAGCTAGGCAGGCTGTGGTGGATGCTGAAGTTCTCGGGAGGGTCAGTTTTTGAGCAGACCGAAGCTGTGACACACCAGTATTGGACTGTGTCACCCCCTCCTCTGCGCTGGCACCCCAGATGTGCAGACAGACGACAAAGGCAGCACAGGGTGAAGTTTCCCCACCCCTGGCTATAAGATGTTCATAGAAATCACCTGTCCTTACCTACAACCACACACGTGCTTATTTCTACCTAAATCATTCCCCTGCAAAACTGGAGAGTGAAAAGATGCAGCCGGGGCTGGAAACTATCCAGCATCAGCCACTTCATAATATTTCTGTTGCTGAGCAAAAACAGCATTCCAGGATGCGTGACTCCCATGGAAACACGTGGGAATCGTGATGTTAAAAGTTTGTGGAAACCTTTGAACACTTATCTCTGTCTCATGAGAGTAATGAAGAAATTTGATGTCAAGCATCCAGTGATCCCTGAAGAACTATCTGGCTTTTGGAGGAGCAGGGATTACACACCGAGGTGAAATTCTGCTAGCCCCGTAGTGCTGGCATGAACCCCTGTGTCCTGGCTGGCCCCTTAGAACTGCACAAAATCTTAAGAGGAGTTATGAGGCTACTCTAAGTAAAGGGGTCACAGAGATTAAATAAAAGTTCTATTAAATGTTTGGGATGCTCCTGGGAATAGAAATTTTTATGAAGCAGAATGAAAGAACTGGCAGCAATTACCTATCAAGCCTCCCAGTCTGCGTGGAAATCTACCCTGCTGATAAGGCTGTTCTCATGGTCACCCCCTCCCTGCTCCCCCGGTGAACCCATTGCTGCGCTTCTCTGGCCAGTCCTATCGGACACGAAATGTTATCTACTGCCTCTCTTCCTTTTTAACCAGGACAAAGTATAATGAACAACTTGGAATCTCTCTGGGGTATGGGAATGGAATGCAATCTGGCACCATGGAAAAATGCAGTTCATCATTGCCTAACCTATGTATGACTGAGACCCAAACACAGTCTCTTGAACACCAGCCAGTTTACAAGCAGTGAACCTCACAAGATCCACAACCTGCTGGAGATGCTTCACTGTCTCAGATCTTTTTGTTTTGCTAAAAGTTAGCACTCACATGGACAACCATCTGCATCTACAACTCAGAATCACTAAAATGCTCCATTACTCTCTCCCTTAATGTGTTTCTTCTTGGTTCTGAGCAGATGATCCTATACTATCCTATCTCAAAAAATGTGTCCTCATACTTCTTTATTAAGACACCGGAAAAATCAATGCTCTCTATGCCCTGGAAGTGGAAACAGGATTTAGTGTCTATCTTCATAATGGAAAATATTGCCCATGTGTAGGAGAGACAGTTTAGACCCATTTCCCCAGTCCATGGAAATACTGCTTGACATAACAATATAAAATGCCTTTCGGTGCAGCTTCTTATTCTATGTTTAAGGCTTTTTAGCTAGGGGGTTCTCAGGTGGTAACGTCTTCCTGTTTAATTCTCTTTTCTCATTTTCTTTCCCATCTACTTTCAGCCTTGTACTCCACCCCACATTCTCAGTTTTCATTAAATACAAACTGATAAAATATTAACTGATTATTGTCAATCTATAAGCCAGTCAGGTAACACATGCACTGTAGCACATATATACATGTACACTTATCTGACTTACTGGCCATTACAAGAATTCTCTCAATCCTTTACTGTGATCAGTGTGCTGGGATGATATTCCCCTAAACAGATAGTTAACGTTGAAGACTTCGTTGCACAGGTACACTGCAGCTGGTCTGAGCACATTACTTAATGGCACTACCAGAGATGTGCAAACTGTGCATAAAATACTGTGCCTTGCATCCTTCAGTTATCAATTCAGGATAGTTCTACACAAGTAATCTCTTTGAATCTGAATTAACATTTTTATCTCACTGCTCATTTACCTGTTCCTGGTATTATTAGCTGAATTAACTGCACAGACAGGTGAAGAGTGAATAATGCTGGAGAAATGGAAATAGCTGTAGTTGTAACTTTTTTTTATAAAAAAGAAAGCCTTATTTGTCTGGTTTTGACAGGTCATTCAAGACTATTCAGTTTCTTGATCTGAAGTCCCCTATGTATAATTGCATGCATTTTAAATATTACTCAGATATCTAATCTATATCTAATAGATCCTGTTCTTTGGAAATGGAAGTGATATATAAGACAATCAAGATAATATATTTGAGTAAGAATTGAAAGAAAAGAGTTGGCAGTACCAGAAAGAAGTTGTAGCATGAACAACGTATTGAGAAGTGTGGAAGTCTTTGCAGAAGAAAAAGATATAAAATGAAAAAACAACCACTTTTTGGGGAAAGCAAACACAGCATTTTGAGGGGAAGACAAAAGAGACTAGAAAAAAAAAAGTATGAAGGATTTAACAGGTAAGAATGAGAGGCTTAAATGTACTATATGATAATAAAAGGATCAACTGAAGATTTAAGAGGGCATAGCTGGGCATATTTTAAGTGAGCTAAATTATCTTCTCAATAGACTTTTGCAGATGCTAGAAAGGTTCAAGGAGAATTTCAGGCAGCATTCACTGGGCAAAAATGAAGACACCTACTCTTGATCTTGCTCTGACTTCTGATGTACAATCATTCACTTTTCTGGGGGAATTTCAAGTGGGTGCACTGATGGACATGTCTGCACCTGCAGAGCAGCTCTCAGCTGTCCTCCTACAGGCAATGGCAAATAGCTGCTCCGAGAGGACTCTCAAAGCACATTTGTAAAAGCTAATTAATATAAGGAATATGAAAGCTATTACCTGAAAAAACCACCACGTAGCTTTCTGTATTCTTTCATTATTAATTATTATTAATAATTAAATATCCTGTCTTTACATATTCAAGGCACCTCCACACAGGTTTCTGCCCCAAAGAGTTTGCTATGGAAAGGTCAGGTTTCAATAACCTTTATTTATAATAACAAGTACTTAATCTGCAAGTAGCCATCAACTATTTACATAAATAACACCATTTTGTGTCAATCTTACGTGTAGACTTTGGCCTTCAAACTGACAGGACATGACAAAGAAAGAACAGGAGACAAATTACACAAATGACGTGGGTAATGGTAATGAAAATGGATAAACAGCAATGTGGGGGTAGATTAAGCTATATGCCTGCTAGTGAGTGCAGATCCCATTAATTCCTTTGTGAGTACATGTGGAGTCCTTAGCTACAGCATGTTTAATTTTTAATGGATTGATGTGCATATCTGAAAGAGCAATGTCCAGAAAGAGGCTAGGGGTAGTGGATAATTCTTGGAGGCCAGCTGAAAGGTATGAGTTTTGATGAGGGATTTGAAGGAGGAGCTGCAAATACTCTCATCCGCACACACTGTCTACCTTTTCCCCAATGTAAACCATTATATTTCTTGCCCCAGTTTTTTATCAAAATCACTTCCAACTTATTTCAGTCTGTCACAATAATATTTTCATATGAGGAGTGTTGTAACCTAATTCCTTCATTTGAATAATACATTCATTTTTAATTACTGCAACTTGATCTCAGATTATTCAAATAACTGTTTCATTTTTTATGCTTACTCTGACCCCAGTGTATTTATAGGCTTTTATCCTTACCTGATACCAGTGTAATGTAATTATAGATTGTATTTTAATCATCTACTATATCCTAGTGAGTTTGTTTAAATCACTCCAATCCGGAGTCTTTTATTTCTATGCCTTTTAAAATTCTACAATGGCATTCTCATTGCATAAAAGCAATATTTTTGTAGTTTACTACAATGAATGAACATTTTGCATGCATTGCTGGCCATGTTTCTAATTTAAATTTTAAAAAGTTGCTATAGAGAACTCTATGTAAAATGAAATCCTGACTTGTAAACAGGCACGGGACAGCTCATCACTTGAAATCTTTGTTCATAGCTCCTGTTTGCTCTCAAACATAAGTTTACAAGAAGTGCAGCAGAAAAAGAAATCAAATTCTTTATCCTACCAAAAATAAAAGTATACCTTGTACTAAGAATTGACAAAATACTTATCTTTTCTGCTTACAGGCACCAAATGTTTCCAAGTTATTTTACCTGTATTATAAAGAATTCCACATTGTATCCAGAAGATAAATAGTTCAGGTGGGCCACGTCATCACTAGTCCTGGCCACATTTTGATTCCCAGGGTTACCAGTTCTCTTAAGGAAAGATTTCGTTCTTGGAAGTTTTTCATATTCTGAGATGATTCAGCTTTGCTTATTGATAATTTTAAAAGCAATAATTATTATGGTTTTTTCCTACTCCTTAGTGCTGACTGAGGAGTTCCCCTTTCCGATCTTTTGTGTTGCTTCAGGATTCAGATGTGTAACGGGGTCAGAAATCAGATAGGTGAAGCTACTCACATTTGCACATCTGCCTAAGAACCAGTATCTTTCTGGCTGTCAAATCGATTTGTACTGAGATAATTGCCACTGCTCTAGTCAAACTATGCCCTTTTTTTGAGCAGCCTTTTTTTCCTGTGATGGCGTCTAGCAGCAGACCTTAGAGCGTCCTTACAACATGTTCTCAGTTGCAGTGTATTCATTTTTCTACAGAATGATGTAATGCCCAAAGATACTTTTGAACTAAACCTTCATCCCAGCAGTGTGGTGCAACCATCAGTACTGTTCCTGAAGTTGAGTCTGTGTCTAAAGTAGATAGATATAGGTGGNNNNGTGGAAAAACAGTCAAAAGAACAAAAAAAAAAAATCAAAGCTGTTAATAAATCCCATGGTTTGTGGCCATTTACTGCCATGTCATGTTAGGGAAAGGGGACAGTACGTGTGCTGCCAAAATTCCTGTAATTTGTGTTCTCCACATCCCTTCTTTCTCAAATGTGTAACTAATTTTTGACTTCAAGTACCTTTAGTTTCTGTTTCTTTCTATTCTCCATGTGTGTCCATCCCCTGCTGTCTCCTTTATGAAATGTCG